>OZ024788.1:7659201-8047889 GCA_964017065.1 Haliclona indistincta | reverse complement strand
ACACATTGAATCAGTGTAATAGTTATGATGCAACACATGCTCATAACCAACGTGTGACATCACAAAACCCATTAAAATCGCAAGATGGCGGCAAGAAAACGGCACTCGTGCAGAGAAGAGTCTCGTTTGTCGCTGTGAACATTTCTAGGGACGCTTAGTGTGCGGCAAAGTGTGGATGGATGTATTGGCTGTGCAGTCTCCAAGTATTGGAGCTTAACTCACACGGAATCGGATTTCCCGTACCTAAAGTTTTGGCTTGTCACGAAATCCATCTTTTGGTTCCCGTTGCCGAACTAACGCTAGTTCAAGCCGGACACTTGCCCAGAGGTTAGAGCCCTAGGTGATAGTTGTAATGCAGCTTTAAGAAATCTTAACTAGCAGTAGTTCTGGAAATCCTAACCTAAAACTGTCATTCCAGTGGGTGTGATACGCCGCCATGTTGTGACACGCCTACGTCACGTGACGCGAAGCCATATGAACCAGGGTGTTCAGTAAGAATAGAGGATCATAATGGTACCTGCAACATGATCATAGGACACTTGGTTCCAGTGATATGAACCAAAATGTAAAAAAAGATTTTTGCTTCTCTTCGTGTGGAACACTGTAGTGGCAAATAGGGAAACTTGTTTTCATCAAGTAATCACTTTTTGCAATGAGCCAAATCAAATACATGACAAAATTATGCAATACATGAAAATTTCTTTTAAATTATAAGGTTTGGTTTGGGAAAATAAATACAATACATACAAGAAATTTTGAAATACATACAATTATATACATGAAACTGTTTTTAAAAATACAAGAATATACAAGTATAAGAACAAACTCAGTAGATGTGCATGCAATCTCTGACAAAAGGTTTACGTCAATATGAGCATACTTCTGCTGCTCAGTTGCAAGCTGTGGGCATGGCAATTTGGAGAAAAACTTTTGTGAGAATATGGAGGAGAGAGTTGCTGAGTGTGGTGTTAAAGAAGACAAGGATACCCCTCGTGTTGCTCAAGACAAGCTGAACAAGACACTAGCAGCCTTTTCTGGAACCATGAGTGGCTGTACTATCAATATCAACTACTAACACAAAAAAAATTCTGTTTTTGCTTATGTTTATGCTAATGCTTATGTTTATGCTAATTTTATGCAAATGTCAGCATGATATATGGGAATTAAAGCACGTTCAATATGGGCATATTGAACGCTGATATTGTACGGTGGGCGGGGCTCACGAAATACGTGTGATTTACAGGAAGCACGGTGCCTTTGATTCCGCCCACGCATATACTTAAAATACCTTTAAAGTGCCCTTCTGCGAACTATACACGCAATAATTTATATTAATAAATTGACCTTTATTGATCACGTGACTAGACATGCTGTGCTGCTAGCCATGAGCAAGAAAGCTGTGCAATAAAGCACGTGTAGCCGTAACCGATGTTCGCCGACTGGATCATTATTTTGATTCATCTGGCTCCTCATCAGTGTCTAGTAGTATTGGAAACAACGAGAGCGAAGTCAGCGAACCAAGCCACCCGTCACGACATGATCGACACTAGAGCTGGAAATTCTTACTGCGATAGTTACTATTCCCTTGGGTCGACTTTGAAGATGGACGAATCCTAAATCCAGGAACAGACAAAGTGCAACTCATCTTGACCAGCTTCTACGACTATGGCTAAAGTCTCCAGTGACACACGATTTCCCGCTACGAATGGCATATAAAATGGAATGAATTGAAACAAAGAAAATATGTTGTACAGAAACCTCGCTATCCTGATTCAGACAGTGACTGACTAGTTGGCAATTTTTTTTAATTTTGATTTTTTATCTTTTGCTATCAATACAGTTTTGTAAATTTGTTTTGTGATTTTGATCGACACACATAGACTAGAACTTTGGGCCAAATTTATGCACTGTCAAAATTCTTATTAAAAACCCTGGGCGGTGGCTACTCCAGCCGAGGCAGCAGGAGCCCGTGGCAGCGCAAGAAGCAAGCCACTCGCAAGTAGGACATGTGAACTCATGCATGCCAGTAGTGGACAGATTTCCACACATGCCTATTATGGAAGTGAAAAAGACAGTTGTTCCATGAACATGTCTAACTGTCAACTTGCTAGCAAAAAGAGGGATATTAGCTCAGAGAGCTCTAACGAACGGTCTCGTAGCAGGCCGACTAGCACATCTCAGAGAGAATTGGCTACATGTACATGTCACATCAGACAAATGGGTCTTGGACACAATTCAGGGTTACAGGATAGAATTCCTAAGCCACCCTACCCAGACACACCCACCGAGGATGGGCGTGACCTCCAGCCAAGAACAGGTCTTGGTTCTAGAGGAAATTGTCGAGAAAAGAGCGATCATGGAACTGCCCAAGTCAGAACAGGGGAAGGGTTTCTATTCAATAGTTTTTTGGTTCTCAAAGGGCGGAGACATAAGACCAGTAATAGATCTCAAATGCCTCAACAAATTTATTCCAGCCCACCACTTCAAGATGGAGAGAACGACTGGATGACGAAAGTGGATTTAAAGGATGCCTATTTTATGATTTCAATACACGAGGAGGACAGGAAGGTCCTCCGTTTCTCCGCACAGGATCGTCTATTTCAGTTCAATTGCCTGCCATTTGGCCTGTCCAGTGCTCCATAGGTCTTTACCAAGACCCTGAAGCCAGCAATAACTCTGCTCAGAGAGCTCGGAGTACGGCTAGTGGCATATATAGACGATGTTCTGGTAATGGCGGAGACGGAAGAGCTAGTGAGAGATCCCACCCAAGCGCTAGAGTCTCTATTGGAAGCCTTGGGCTTAATTGTGCATTGAACCAAAACAGCGAGAGACCCGTCACAGAGGTTAAAATTCCTGTAGATTCCCGCTCCATGGAGCTCGAATTCCCCTGGCAAAAGCTAAAGAAGCTGAGGGCAGAAGTGACAGCCCTATTGAAGGCGCTAACCACTCCCATTGCAAGAGTCGTGTCACGCTCTTGGGAAAGTACAATGCAGTCGCCCAGGCGTTTGAGCTAGCCCCCTCTATTGCAGGGTGTTACAGGCGGATTTAGCGAGGGCTTTGTATTGCGGTAATCAGTTGCACGAGAGCCACTGTCCTCTCTCGAGGCAAGCCAGGGAAGACCTATCCTGGTGGGCAGACCATGCACTGGAGTGGAATGGCAAAAGCCTGCTTCAGGGAGATCCAGATTTGACGATAGAATCAGATGCTTCTCACACAGGTTGGGGCGCGTCCTCACAGAGGATCCGGACAGGAGGGCCTTGGTCCAGCGAGGAGAATCACCTCCACATAAACTGCCTGGAGCTATTACTATTAGCTATAAAAACCTTTCTCAAGGAGCGATCCAAAATACATGTCCGCCTGTTCCTAGACAACCAACTGCGGTGACTGACAAAGTAATAGCCCTAAAAGTTGACACAGTTAGTATGGTCTGATATTTTACAAAGCAGCATGAAAATGGTCAAAATACGACTGCGTAAAAGGATTAGTGACAATGATCTGGCTAAATTAATGAGAATTATTATTGAATTATTGAAAAATGACACATTTCACCAAGTAACAATACAGTAACTGTCGATTGGGAGAAACTTAGACATTTATGCTAGATGGAGAATCTCAGGGCACCCCTACCTCTGTATAAAACCATTGGCGGACCCTCACATAGTGATAGGTATTTAATGGGTAACACAAGCATGAATAAAATTAGTTAAAACCAGAAAATATAAAGAGTGGGTAAGGAAAATTTCATTCAATCAATGAATATACCTGAGTGTATAGTGCACCATCAGTTGAGAGCACCTGAACAGCCAGGTCCATTATGAGGCGTAGAAAACTCCATCCTGAATCTGTACCAAAACAATACAATATAAAAATATGTTCAGTTTTATCACAGTTATAAACATACTGTAGAGCCTTTTATGAAAAAAAACAATAGAGCGTAAACCGTAGAGCGTCACCTCATGCACTAATGTGTGAAGTCTTTGATCATCCTCCATCGTGTGAATAAGATAACAATGCCTTCACACATTAGTGCACGAGGTGACGCTCTACGATCTACGCTTTATACTATTGCAAGAAGCAGGAAAACCGCTGTATCTAGCTGCATGCAGGGTTCTTGCTAGGAAAAGGAAGTGAAATGAGATCAGTAGCCGTTATACCCACACCACACCATACAATCACTATTTAATATACCACTTAAGGTGACGGGTAACAGTTCGCCTAATTAATATTCACAAAAATGTTTTTATGCACTGTGCAAAATATGAACACGCTAGAGCGCTGTGAAGGCCATCAATGAAGACGCTAAACACTGTTCTTTCTCTCTTGAGCTATATTCAACGCTGGGTACTACGCAACTCGGCGACAGCAGGCACAATTGGAGAGATAGTAAACTGCAAAACGGGGTGCCACTTTTCGCTCGCGCTGTAACAGTGTCGCTACAGAGTCCATCGTCTACTGATGGGTTAGCATCCTCCGGAGGGCAGTAGACTATTAACTTGGACGTCTGAGCGACTGGCTCTGAGTAAAACGCAAAATAGTCTTGAAACGCTCGCCATTTTACAGCCTTTTCACGACATTTCGACCCATAACTTACAAACAAAGAAACTCTCAGCCAAGTTTATAGTCCGCTGCCCTCCGCCTACGATTGTACAACTGCATTAACCTAGTTAAAGCGATTACTTGCTTACATTCTGGCTAAAATTTGGCACTCCGTTTTACAACTGCTTCCCAGATCACTACTACCATAGACTCTAACCGCGAATTGCCCACGCATGTGGGGCAGTTCGCGGTTAGAGTCTATGATTTGCGTGGGCATTGAGGGCGGTGGGATTTGCGTGGGCACAACTGTTACCCGTCACCTTAAATGCCTGTCCCAGTGGATAGAAGATGATTACTTGTTTATACACATGTAAAAACACCTACTTATCCTAATACCCAAATGGAGCACAGGTGATTTGAACCCTGAATCTGGGTAAAACCAAATGGAGTGATCAATTCAAAAACTGACTAGCAAGAACCCTGGCTGCATACTAAGTCTACAGAGTGGGAAGATTGTTAATTTCTTAGTCCACGAAGCCGCTTGTTGCTTCGTGCATTTCGTAACGCACTATGGTAGCACGTCTTTTTGCAAAGGACAAAGCGCAATCTTTGCTCTGACTGGATATGCGATGCTTTGTTCAGCCAAACCAACATGCGAGATGTTACGAGAGTTTTTTCAGACAACCATTTCTGCTCGCTCGTGAGTGGGTGTGGTGTATCCCGTAACCTTACCTGAGATTATGTACTACATTGGGAGAAATGGGGCAATCAGGTAGCCCCCCTTGCAGTAGGATTTTAGCTATAATACAAGATCATAAACATGGACACAGGCACAAATAATGGAACTGCACCATACTACTAGGCTGTTGGAGCATTTTCCGTTATAAGGCAGGCAGATCAGCAGGCTTCAGTTCACATAAATAATGTTTTGTAGCAAAGGGGCTTGCGCGTTTCGGTTGTGCATTTCGGTTGTCAGAAACATTGGATAAAACACATCAATTACAAGTTATGGTAACGATAATTATTATGGTAACTTTATGAATGAGTTCATCATTGCCGCTCAGCAATGAAATGTAGGGTTTAACCATGATGCTAACATTAACTAATGATTTTGATAATTCCTACAGTCATAACATTATCATTAACCGTATGCAAACTAACCATTTGGATCAGTGCTAATAGGAGCAGCTGTCAGGTCTGATATCACATAATCAAACACAACTCCATCACTAACATACTGCTTCAACAATGGAACACAATCCTGGACCTTTATCTGCAAGGAGGAGAGAGAACAATGCCTCAATTCTACTTCCTCTGGCAAGGATGTGAGCTGTGAGTAGTAGCAGTGAGTAGGCTGCAGCCCGAATAGCATTCAGACCATTTGCTAACCTGGAAACCAAACTCAAAACCCTACACTTAAAAAAATAACCTAAACCCAGTACAGTAGTGGAAAACCCACAAAAAACGTATAGGTTTCTGCATCAGGTGGCTGCTTCTACTTACAATTCTATGGTGGTTACAGCTTAGAATATATACTTCCTGCACCAATACGTGGTGTCATTACTGTCATTAAGGAACTAACTTCAAAATTGCTTCCAGTAACACTGTCTCCACCATTGTAAGTATCCAAGAGATCACCACAAACACCTCGTAGGTACTTCTTGCACATTTCAAGAACCAATCCATCAATCTATAGCAAAGGGCAAAGGACAGAGAAATAAGAGCATAAAACGGCAAAAAACAAAACGCAACTACAGCACAAATGCTATAGGCCTAGAAGTGAGCCTCTTATGAGACTAGCGTTTACCTTCAACTGACAACTACCGTATAGTCTGTTATTTTCGACTGGATTTAATTTTCGATCAACAACTGCTGATCGAAAATTAAATCCACGAAAATTTGAACCATACCAAAATTTTGAACGCCCAAAATTTTCTCATGCATACACATGCGAACAGTCAGATCGAGGCTAGCCAACGCTTCTTACCAGAATCTGACTGTAGCAGCGGGTAGCTTGATGCCGCGATAGCAATAAAACTGAACTCCAAACGCATTAGAGAAATGTCTGCCATGCGCACTGCTGCACGCGAGAGACTAAGTCTTACTAGCACGATAAGCGAAAAGGCGGACACCGCGGTACAGCAACTTCTCTTTGACTCTGTGGTTCCATTGAACAATCATAAAACGTGGCTGGCATGGTTTAACGACTATACAGTTCTCCAACATTTCGACGTCATTGAGTTCGAGATGTAGGGCAATAAATTTTAGCCTGGATTTTATTTTCGAATGGCGAGTGAGTATTGAAAATTAGATCCAATCTAAAATTTACTAACGAAATATTTGACCGTCGAAAATATCCGGCTATACGGTATATAGCTCTCACCTCAACCATAGTGACAAACTTTGGTGCATGTTTAAGAACTTCACGCAACACGCCACAGTCACCACCACCTTGTAGTAAAATGTGTATTCTTAGAATAGTGACAAAACCAAGTAAATAACTTACCAAGGATAAGAACAGTTTTTCCGTGATAGTCTTCCTTTGAACTTCCTGTAATAGCTTGAGCATAAACTTCATCACTTTCACCAATGTCTGGATCAGAGAAAAATAATAACAAAACAATCTTGTCATTACTGTTAACATCACATACTTATGTCATTGTCTAAAACAAGAATTGAACCGTGATCAAGAGTTTCAAAAATTCTGATGCTCTGATACTTTGACTGAACATCACAATGGACCCTGAAGAACGACAAGAATCAACAATAAACATTTTTGAAGAACAGCGAACAAATTTTGAAGAATTTACAAAGGACGCTGTCTGAATGTGTTTTTTGGTTTTATACATGCAATAATAATTATACTCATAGCAGCTTAACAATCACCATTACACAAATTTATCAGACATAACTCACTTAACTATATTGTATTGATGTAGTCGCTGGTCATCAGTAGGATAATACGGATGAGGTGACCAGCCACGTTTGATAGGAACATATCTGATAGGACAGTATATATATTACCATAACAACTGCTATACACAACTTACAGGTCATATTCATCTGAAAGGTCACCTTTACCAACAGCATCTTTGATTTGCTGTTTGACCTAAAAATGTTTTAAAAATTAGCAGAATGTGCAAGGTAGGATTCAGGCAGAAGAAGCCATGTACATGTACATATTATGATATCTGCCTTAGGAAAAGCAGGACCAAATTGTTATTGTAGCACTTTATAGGCGTGCTCACATGGACTCTGAAAAGTGGATCGAAAGCACATCCAATCCAAGGCTGGATAACTAGACTATAAAGAAACAAGTACTATACCTACCGCTGCATTTATTAGAGAAGGTGTATCTTGGCTGTGTAGTGGTTCAAAAACATCAAGAGTAGCAGTAAGTTGACCATAATGCTGATATGTGACTCTGCTGTGAAGAATAGGAAATAAGGTCCGGCAAAGCCACAAGAGGAGCTCACTATCCGTTCCTCTGTATCATTACTAGAACAAAGCCAGCCTGGCCGAGGTTTTGCTCAAAGCAGGTCCAGCCATCTTCTCCATACAGTTTCCAAAAAACAGATTCCAAGCGCTGCTTGACTTCAGAAAGGCTAGGCAGCCGAGAGCTAGGTCTAAACCGTAAATCTATAGGGTTATGAAGAACCGGCATTTCTTCTATAAAGCACGTGGCAAAGTCCGTATTTCATTTCAAACGGAATAAGCTTACAGAAGGAGGGCGTGTATCATTCTATGGTAGGACAGGTGTCTTTGCAGAGAATCAGATGCACCACGAAGCGAAAAGCGGCTTGCTGCTTGCTACTTGGTAGACTGCAGGATTAGTTCTTCTACTTCAGCCTGGAGTTGTCCGTTGACCTCTACAGTTAGGGTCCGCAATGAAAAAAACGAGTGTTACAGATTCAGCGGGATTGCGTCTCAGCGTGTAAAGTGGGTTGACCCGAACATAGAACAGGTAAAGAGAGAAGCGCCAAGTCCTTCCTTTTTGCAGGAAAAACAAAAAGACTTAAAATAACGTGGGCGGAGCTAGCCAATCGCAATTAAAATTGATTAAAATGCTTTTTATTCGAACAACATTCAACGCCGAAGCTTAGTGATGTTCGTAAAGACGCTCAGGATCATACTTTCAAGAATTCCGAGGTCTTGGACGTCGCAGGTCGCAGCGTCCTTCGTGTGTTGTTCGCAGGTCATAATTTGAAACGGCGAAAAAATACTCTTTGGGCTCCCGAAACGGCGAAAAAATACTCTTTGGGCTCGAGCGCCTTTGTACATTGTGCTGCAGCAACCCTATTGCAGATTTAACTAAGTTAGGTGACAATGTATCTACATAGCAAGTTTTATGACGTTTATGCATTTCCTTCCATCTGGCTCAAAAATTTTAAACATTTTTTGAGCCAGATGGAAAGAAGCATGTAAAGTTTATAACATTTGCTGTGCAGATACATTGTCACCTAACTTAGTTAAATCTGCAATAGGGTTGCTGCAGCACAATGTACAAAAGCGCTCGAGCCCAAAGAGTATTTTCTCGCAGTCTCGGGAGCCCCGCCCCCTTTCAGATTATGACCTGGAAACAACACACGAAGGTCGACGCTGCGACGTCGAAGACCTCGGAATTCTTGAAAGCATGATCCTGAGCGTCTTTACCAACATCACTAAGCTTCGGCGTTGAATTTTGTTCGAATAAAAAGCATTTTAATTGCGATTGGCTAGCTCCGCCCACGTTATTTTAAGTATTTTTGTTTTTCCTGCAAAAAGGAAGGACTTGGCGCTTCTCTCTTTACCTGTTCTATGTTCGGGTCAACCCACTCTACACGCTGAGACGCAATCCCGCTGAATCTGTGACAGTCGATTTTTTCATTGCGGACCGCCCTACTCTACGTCTTCTTTCGTCCGCACCGAGGGTTCTTTACTATTATCGACATTCTCTTGCATTGTATAGATCTATTCATTCTGGCACTGGCAGCACGACTTTAACCTCTTACAACAGGATATAGATACCCTTCAGGCGTGGTGTTCTCAAAATGTCATTAAGTTCAATGTATCCAAGTCACGGTAAATTCATGATAGATTCAAGGAAGCCATCTCCTTTGCAGCCTTTGTCAGTTTTGAAGATTGATAACACCCTTTGGCTCAGGTTCCGAAGTTTAAATATCTTGGTGTTTGGCTATCAGAGAGACTAGTCTGGTCAATTCATGTGCAAGCAATTACAAAGTCAGCTGCTAGGACAGTCATGGGTATGCTCTACAGGAGGTTCTATAAACATGCATCGTCAAGAACTCTTGTTAAAATGTACACAATCATGGTGCGACCTTTGTTAGAGTATGCTGCACCAGTGTGGGATCCTTAATTAACAACAAAAGTTTTGATTGCAGCTCTAGAGAGGGTTCAAAAGATGGGACTGAGGATGTGTGCTAAAAATTGGTCTGCAATTATGAAGATCTCTTGTTGGAGTTTAACTTGCAAAGACGGGAGCTTCTCAAGCTATCCTTCTTTTTTCAAATTCAAAATGATAACTTCATTATTATTGGGCTCACCTGTGCATCCTTCCCCCATGGACCCTAGACTGAGAGGCTATGATCCTACTCGTGTAGCTAGCCTGATACCTCGTACTAAAGCCTATTAAAGTCCTCTTTAGTCTTTTTTTCCTGATGTTGTTGCAATGTGGAACGACCTTCCTTTTGAGCTGTGCTCTCTACAATCCCTGTCTGTTTTTAAGAAGGGTGTCCTCAACTATTGGAACACTGAATAATTATTATCTTGGTTTGTATCCCTGTATTAGCTTATGCGACAATGCAAAATCGTCATTAAAAAAACACCACCAAGAACAGGCCTTCTTAGATGATCTTGTGCACAGAAAGGCCTGAATAGCTGATCTCAGCAAGTAGAAGGACACGAGAAGGCGAGTCTTGAGCCTAGTTGATGTGGAGGAGTATAGTGAATTTTTACCTTCTCAGATTAGGCACCTGTAGCTTCATTTTAAAACTATTTGATTTTAGAATTTTGAAATTAATTTTAGTATTTTACCAGATCGTGGCTAATTTTGTAACAGCAATCCTTCAGCTTCAGAGCAGAGTTCAGTCACTATTAGTAATTAATTGGTAGCCATGCCTATATCCGCCAAAAGCTGGGAAAAATAGCATGCGAGCGGGGCACCGGAAACTGGTTTAGGCCTGTAGTTATTAGGAAACAAGTAAGAAGGAAAATTCTGAACCTTCTCTCTCTCTCTCTCTCTCTCTCTCTCTCTCTCTCTCTCTCTCTCTCTCTCAATGATCACCCTAAAACCATGCAGTGACCATATTAGAGACTGAATGTGTATGCATTTTAGGGGAGTCAGCTAGGAGGGGTTGACCGACTACAGGACTTTTGCAGTGAGTTCATGGAACCGGAGATAGTTAACACTGACCAATCAATCTCACATGTATTTGAGCAACCCGCTAATTTGACAGATCAAATTTACTTCTGGTTCAAGTACACTGCAAAACCCAGTCTGTTGAACGTGGAAGTATAGGTGCTTTCCGCGTGGAGGAATGTTTGTACCGCTATAGCAATGCGAACGTGATGTGTATTTGCGTGTCATGACGAGTACCCGCCTATTGGGGTCAATTAACCCTTTATGCCCTAATGACGCGATTTGGCATCATACATACTTCACGGACACCATAACTTTATCCAAAAGTGCTAAAATATTCCGAAATTAAGCTAAATTGAAGAATACAAAAAACCGTATAAAACCCAGTGGTTTTCGGGCTGGTCCTTCGCTAAACGTATTGGCGCCCGACATTTTCTATGGCTTCAGTGCAAATTCCATAACATTTTAAAGAAAAACAATATGGGCGCAAATTTTTTTGGATATTTTACGGCTTCAGGACGCTCGGAAACACATTTTCCCACATTCTCCACAATCTGGGCTACATTTTCCACTCACCTAGACCACTGCTATTTGTAGGTACTTTTCAGTAGCCAGCCCCAAAGTACTGACTTTGAGCAAAATTTGACGAGATCACTGCACTTTATTGGCTTGACTTCCGAAGTGGGAGGAGCATATTGATCGACTTGAGTGTGAGCAATAGCAGCTACTCACTGGCGAAAAAGGACGCAAATTTGAAACCAGTAGCGCAAAGGACACATGAGTTATTCGCGAGAGAATTGGTCAGCATTTACGAGGTTAAAATTCCAGCATGATAATTTAGTAGTTAAAGGGTTAACGCTTCGTGGACACCTTAATTGACCACAATGGGCGGTGTACCTCGTCATGACACGCAACTATTCGTCACGTTCTCATTGCTAGCGGTGCGAACATTCCTTCACGCCTCCACGCGGAAAGCACCTATAAACGCTGTTCAATGAAATTAGCGGCACACGTGGAACAGCTGTTGTTTGATGGTCAGCATTTATTTCCGGTTTCACAGACTCGTTGCGCCGGAGAACCCGCAAAACACTGCACACGCAACTCCCTCGCTTACAGTCAACAGTACAATGTACAGTTGTTTGCGAAGATCTTGCATAATGGAAGCGAAAGCGGAAGTGTGACGCTGGCCAATCAAATTCACTTTTCGTCACGTGTACAGCTTCAGTTAGTCACGCCTACGTGCGTTTGATTGGCAACGTCATACTTCCGCTTTCGCTTCCGTTATGCAAGATCTTCGCAAACAACTGTAGTGGTGCATAAGCGAGGCAAAAGCGGAAATATGACGTTGGCCTCAAACGCACGTAAGTTGGACACGTGTAACCATAGATATTAGAGAGTTTTAGTTACACGTTTATTTGCACTAACGGTTAACGTCTGGCAATGCTGACGTCACAAATTAGCACGTGATCCACCGTTAACCCCAGCCTCGCGTTCAATTTTCCCGTTTACAACGGCTGGCACCTGGTTTTCCCGTATGCTTTTCAAAGACTTCTCGCTTCTCTCGTCTAGCTCTCCTGCACGTTAGTTATAAGCTAGCACAAAGGCACATGCTTTAGGTTTCTGTTTTTGTGTGTTTTACGTGTGCCTACAAAATACTGTGCGCGCTACAATGTTGTATACGTACACGACTAGATTGCCTTCTTCGCGTGTACACAAGTTACAAGATAAGTGGTGACGTCACTGAATCAGCCGTTGACGTTCAGCCATTTGGCGTGAACGGCTAACTAAAACTCTCTAATACAGTTCAAGTGGATATGCAACGGGGTAATAAACGGAGGGTCCGCGGAAATGTGTGAAACACTCACTGCATCGAGCGTGGGCGTGTTGCACTCAGTTTTAAAGCTGTTTCTACTGTTCTGAGAAGCGGGTAGAAGTTGAATCAAATAGCACACGTGTTCACTTGCTGTTGAAAAAGAGGCTGTAGCCTCGTTTCCAGGCTCTTTTTCACAGTGGCGGATCTAGGGGGGGGGGCAGGGAGGGCAAGGCCCTCCCTAAAATCTTGTCCGGCATTTTATTATTTACATCTAACGCGTCACACAGTCACATCTGACTCGCTACTAGGCAGGCATAACGCCAGAGTATCTCGATCCAAGCGACTGAAAAGTGCAAGCGATCGACGATCATGCTTATAGCGCGCGAATGCGCTCGTACATCATCAATGAATAGAATAAAATCGATTGATTTTAATGAATAAATGCATATTAATTAGCGAAAATTTTTGCGTGCCCTCCCTATTTGCTAACCCTAGATCCGCCACTGCTTTTACAGAAAAGAGCCTGGTACTGTCTGTCTGCGCATGCTCCATTTGCCCCACTTTTCTGGGGCAATAGGATATTCTCGTTACACGTCACGGTTCGTGACATGCTAGTCCTTTCTTTGGCGCGATCATAAACGTTCAGCAAGCATTGCATTGTTTGCTAGCGCTTCTTCACACTCGCAAACGTCAAGGAATGCATGCAATGGCTTTCTGAGGAGTAATTTGCAAGAACAAAATCGCGTGAGTTATGTCTCCCCGCCCCTTAATCATCTCGCCCACGCTATCACGTTTTTATTGTAAATGTTTGGAAACGTCCGTGTTACCCGATGCAGTGATTGTCTCACCCCGGATTGCAATATACGGGCTCGTTGCGTATCCACTTGTACTTGTACTATCTATGACGTAACTAGCCGAAGCTATACACGTGATCAGAAGTGAATTTTATTGGCCAACGTCATACCGCCGCTTTTGCCTCGTTTATGCAAGATCTTCGAAAAATCCTGTACTGCAATTTTGAAAAATGTATCGTGCGTGATGAAATTTGACACATTTTGCAAGATTCACTAAAATTGCAGTATTGTGCCACGTAGAAGAAAAATCCGGGAGCAACTAAGAATACGGCGTCCTCTCGGCTCGTTGTTGATAGCCACGCCTTCGTAGAAAACAAACGTACACGTTGGTGTGCGGACATAATATACGATAGTTTACGAATACAAAACTATGCTTCGCATGCGCGTGGAGCATAAAGTGCATACCCGGCCGTATACGTAACGTATGTACGGGATACCACCACGCAATTACATACCACGTGGATCTAGCTAGCTACAAAAGTATACATCTACTGTATAAGTTATTGAAGACATTAAGACAATAGAAACCGTGAAACACTAACATTATTTTTGCAGGTAGGCTACATGTAATACCATAATTGCATGCGAGTAAGATAACGAAAATAAAAATGTTAGCATATTACGTAATAAACAGTGAGGGAACATTAATTGTATAGTCAGTTACATGTAATGAAATATACAGTAGTTGCTGTCACAAGGTAGAGCGAAGGCTTGTGACTGGTAGTCATGGTTCTGCTTCTGAGTAAGAAAAAAGATCAAAAATAGTAAGTTAGCCAGAAAAAATCCAAATGGGAAACTTACTGGCCCAAGG
The DNA here is from genome assembly GCA_964017065.1 of Haliclona indistincta. NCBI lineage: Eukaryota > Metazoa > Porifera > Demospongiae > Haplosclerida > Chalinidae > Haliclona > Haliclona indistincta. The sequence goes on along the minus strand of OZ024788.1, from coordinate 8,033,517 downwards.
GCCAGCTAGTCAACAAGAATGTACTCAATATTATAGTATGTCAAGGCTAACAGTCCAACCAACCAGGTGAGTTTTCATGCCATGTGAGTTTACTCTCATAAAATTTGATCACTTGCTGAGGTATTTTTACGTTTGCCTCTGTAGCGTACACCAAGTCAGGTGACTGAACTCCTTTCCTGTTATCAAGAGAAGCAATTAAACCTCAGTTTGTGTTCAACTAACCATTTCACTAGAAACATGATCTGTCCTGATTCCTCTGTAGCACCCATTATTGTTTCAGCATCTAAGCCCCGTGCAAACCCTCTTACTTCTTCTGTCAACGGATTATCTTCCACTTTTGCTCGTTTCTTATCTTCCTTCTTCTCTGTCACTGTCAGTTTTGTTTGCAGCTTCATACTAGATGACTTGATCTTTTTGGAAGAATTAGAATTTTTCGGAACACTTGAAGGACTAGATGGTGATGATTTGTCGGATAGTTTGCTGGCACGGACTCTTTCATATTCTTGGATGAGAGCAGGACAGTCTAAATTCTCTTCTGGCTCCCATGTATTGTCTTCTTCACCATACCCAAACCACTTTAAGTAGTAGAATACCTTGCCATCCATGATCTTCTTGTCCAGAATTTTCTCTACAGAAAAGACTTCTGCAGGAGCTCGCTGGCGCTTTGATTTCTTCGTCTTAGGCATATCTGTAACGGTTGAAAAGAGCTAGCGATGTTCGATTGGAGTCACACGCCGGGATAGCTGGACAAGTTGCTTCGAAGGGTCACTCTAATAATTTTGCGCGCCAAATTTTGATCTAATTAAGCGATTGTTATTAGAACAAAAATAATTGGACTCTCACGTGTACGTACAGGTCGAACGCGATATGGCAGGGTCAGGGTTCATTCCAGTGAGACCCTCGTTGTTCGTGACAGAAGATATGGTCACGGTTGGTGGAGGTAGGAAAGTACGTAGAAAGATCTTCCTATCTTCTAAGCCACTTTCTAGGGCAATTTCGCTGGTCACTTGACTCTGAACTCTATCAACTTCCTGAAGGTACACGTGTGTATCACGTGATGATCTCAATATTATTATTAATTTTCTTATAGAGAAAGAATTATTACCAGACAGAGCAAGAAAGCTGATGTTTCAGGCAATTAGCAAACCAATACATTTATAGTAATAAGCATTTTTGGTACAGACATATTTGAAGATGAATGGTCTGGGGTTCTGTGACAAGATTACAATCAATGCTGACCAAATGTCACCAAATGGTGTGTCCAACTCATCTTCTCTACTTTCTAGCTCTCTGCACAGAAAAATCTCCTTTTTTAGCTGTTGCGTATGGGCAGTCTCCAGTTATATTTGATGACTTCTTTAGGTTAATCAACTTCCTACAATCTCAGGTGGAGTTATAAATAGCAATATGTACCTTTTCTAGCCAGTTTGTAAAAACTGGACTTCCCATAACATTGTGTTAAAGACAGGTCATGGGACAAGAGGGTTTACAATATCAACCAGCATTGTAATTCCTTAAGGTGGCAGGTGATCAAAATAAATGATATTCTTGACTTTTGCAAGTAGCTGTATTTTTCTAGCCAAGGATATTCTTGCAGACAGAGTTGCTATGTACAGTTTGCTTGCCTGTTGATAGGCATTGAATATTACACATTTCAGCAATACAGTGTTTGCCATCACAGGGCGAGATGGCTAACACTGCATTGCTGAAATTTGCTATATGCGATGCCTATTGATATTCAAGCAAACTGCATGCAGCAACTCTGTCTGCAAGAATATCCTTGGCTAGAAAAATACAGTTACTTGCAAAAGTCATGAATATCATTAATTTGGTCCACCCACCACCTTAACATGTGCTTGCATAGTGTGAACAAGTATGGTTTCATTCATAACTACCATATGGCCAGTATTATTTGTAATTGAGTGGTGTGCATTAAACGAGAAGGCTGACTATAAACGCGGATTGCGCACGTACGCATTCGCTTCCTGTCGTTGGCGTATAAAAGGGGAGTGCCCTGGGCAGTAAAATGGCGGCACGTTTTGAAATTGAATTAGAAAATGGCTCCCGCCTTTTTTGTAACGAACTTCTCGTAGCGCTAACACCAGTATACGAACGGGTACAAAAACGTATCTAAACGATTGCGTACCCAACTTAGACCAAGCACGTGCTACATATGGAGCGCTAGTCTGTGGAGCTGAAAGTAGGTTGGTAGCTAGCTATTAGTCAGTATTAATTTTTACACATTCGTCAAATGAAAAGTGTTAACACTTTGCACGCTAGAAGCCAATAAAATGGCTCTAATTAATTATTGACCCCGCCTCGTGTAGCGCGAGAAGCCATTATAAAATTATTGCCACAGCTGCGCATCTTCCCAGATCACAACTTTATTGAACGTTGTTTTACTTTCTGTATTATAATAATAGTTGCTAAGAATAAGGTCTTCAACATGAGTTAGCTTGATGGCAAAAGTAGCGCTTGGGGAATGAATCAGCCGAGATAGTAACAGCTGCATGTTGAACACCAGGCGCTGTCAAGCTTCACACAACCAACGCTAGAGTAGCAGCTGTTAGTTAATATGTCTGGGATGGCTTGTAGTGTTTACTCTTGTAATATCTAACATGTTTAGCCTGTAAGAATAACAAAACCATCGCTAAAGCTGTGTCTGTAACACGAACACATTGCTCACCTAGTGATCGCGAACAGGGCTGTGCAATTCAGAAAACAGCCGTTAGCTAGGCTTCAACAAGGTTCCCAATGGTTGCTACGATCCGTTGGTAGCAGTTTCCAACTAATAAACAAGCGCCTAGCTACACAAAACAGCCCTTAATAACCCCTCCAACAAAAAACGCCATTTTGACCAACACAAATTTCGCGTTGTGGGTGGAGCCACATGAATAATTAATTCGCGTGCAAAGTGTTAAATCATGTGCTCATGTGCCATCTCTGTTCGCTGCGCTCTTGGCTCTGTCCAACCAACCCAAGAATAGAATCTTCGTCTGGAAAATCGAGTTCAAGCTGAAAACGTGCACCCAATCACGATCGCTTCTTTGTCGGACCGCTTCTGCCATCTGCTTATCGCGTTGCACGTGCGTGTTGGCGGCTTGGCATAGTGTATTGTCTATTGTGTTGTGTGTGGTCACCGTGGTGCATTGAGCGTGTAGGAAGTCTTGGCAAGCTACCCACAACCGCTTCCATGAGGAAGTATCTTTTTTAACCCTGGTCACGCTCCTTTTATACCCAACCTTCTCGTTTAACACAATATAATTCCCACCTCAAAATGTGTGTGATTGTAGTTAATCGACACACATAGCGTTGAAAGGAATGATTATTTTTCTCATGGCCTCAACATCATGTATGTGGCATTACAGACATGGTATATTGTAAATTAGTCTTCAATCTTGGTTTTTCATTGCTTTGTGGTAGACTATGTAGCGATCATGTGTTAAATCGCAAACCACTTTGCACTGATTCCTGCAAATAATAATTATTACCAGCCTTACGATATTCACAATTTCTTTAGGGCTATGGTCTTGGTAGAGAGTTAGACAACAGAGAGAGAGCTGATTGTGAAGCCTTCATATCATTGGTCAAAACAGCTATGCTCCCTACACTGGTAAGCAGAACAGAAACAAAGTCCCAAAAATATTAGTAGTAAAGGGGTTATTAATACTATTCTTTCATGTGGTGTCCCCAAGGTTATCTCAACTTATGGGTGCTGAGCCTTTGCACACACATTTATGCTCAGTTATTACTAGGGGCTATCTGCAGCTAGCAACAAACACCAACTAGTGAGAGCCATGTACAGCAAATTTGCTGATGCCTTTGCAGGCAAGCTACAGCATAGACTACGTAACCTATCATGTTGATGTGATTTTTTAGCTCAGCCTTTCGCTACATCAGGTCTGATTTCGCTGAAAAACGAAGTCTCAAAGTTTGTAAGTACCTGCCAGCAAAGTAATAACCAGCAATAATTTTGCACATTACCAGAAATAAAGGACATCACACGGAATTACGTTTATGCACAGAACACGATTTACTTGTAATGTAACACGATTAATATAACGGGTTGCTAATGACAACCGCTCAGTTCCGTGAAGGTCACCTTTGATCATAGTTCACTGTGCGTCTTCTTGCACAGTTTCTACTAGTCCCAGTAGCGTCTGTGGTACTGAAAAGGACTCCTATTGGTGCGCCTTGAACGTCTGCTTCCTTCGCTCTGAACTACAAAGCCTTGTCGCCGTTCGCTAGCATGGTACAGGTAGGCAACTTCACAGCTCTACAACGCTTGCAGTATAGACGTCCACTGTTTCAACACGGTTGTGTATAGCTATGCTAAGAAGCTCAAGCTTATGTATTACCTGTAACAATGTTCTTTTCAGAACAGAAAGTAAGCAGCGCGACGAAATCAGAGCTCATAGAGAATGGCGGTCACGAGTGACTTCTGGCCTCCCTCCTGAGCCTTTGCTACACTAGAATTGCCAAGTACTAGTTTCTAGACAGTCTAGGGATAGTCTGACATACTAGCGCTACAATTTAAACTGAATAATCCATGCTCAAACTGTCCTAAACACAACTGCTGTACTTCATTTCTTCCCGGGCAAAACTTGTTTCTTACCTAACTTCACCTCAAAATTGGAACCAACTTTTTTCTTTGGATTTCAATTTTGAACACACCATTCAAATCACCAGACCCTGTTCTATTAGACCTGGGGTCGATCAACTCAAAATCGAGTTTAGTTTTTTAGTTACAGTCGCTCAAAAATCGATAAAAATCACATTTTGACATCAGCTAATACATTAACAATTGGGTGATAGTCGCGACTTTGAAGTGCGTTTTGGAACGGACTTTTTTCAACTCTACTGCAACATTTTTAGCTCAATCGATAGCTAATAGGCTGAAGTTTGCTATTCTGGGTCGATAAATTGAAAATCTAGTTTGTGGAAGTCAGGACGCCGAGTAGAAGTTCATCTTCCAATGAACACAATACATTAACTAAAGTGAATATATGGACCTAAGTTTTGATAGTATACGGAAATTGTAACAGGATGTCGTTATTAGCTGGCAATGATTTGAGTGCTAGAGCTAAACTCCATGTATTCTGAAATTTTAGACTATTTTCAAGAATTCGGCAATTTACTGTTCACAAGAATTGAAGATACTTAGATTTTCACGAAACAACTAAGCATCTAAAGATTTTTTAAATCTCAACACAACCACTCTCTGTCAACAGCTTTATTACCAAGTTGTTTAGCTGTTGGCCGAGTGTGGCCAAACAAGCCTGCAACATAATTTTCATCTTTACTCGATGAATATACTTATAGTTGCTTCGCGTACCTCGCCAGCGCTCTCTTGTAGTGCACCTAAGGCCTATTTTGTAATGAACAAAGTACAGTCTATGCTTCATTTGAATAGGCAAGGCTTTCCGCAGCCCAAGCAACATAAATGAGCATGATGTTTTTGATTTGCATTTTACCATTCAACAGGTGAATTGCAATTGGCTGTATCGAGTTTTGATTGTGTTGCTTGTTTCAGCATTTGGTATTCAGCAAACGATGAGAAATTCTGCTAACAGACAGATGGACAGAAACTCACACAGTTTACTGTATACCTCGTGGCTCCACCCACTGAGGCATAATAACAGCCACACAAGTGTGCAGCTATGCGCAAACTACTTATATATGACCAGTGGTTCTTTCAGAGGCTCATTTAAATAGGTAAAACCATTGTAAACTGCCAATCTATCGAATGGGTAAGATCAATGGATAACTAGGTGAATGTAGCACTCATGTACACGTGCACATACTGAACAGAAAAACATAATTCTTATGAAAGTTTTGTACAGCTAAATTACTATGATGAGCTCAATGGGTTGGGCCTGCTGACTACAATAATTATATTCATAATACTGCTGTGTATATAAAAGGAGTGGTTAGCTAAAAATTAGTCTCATTCCCAGGCCTTTAAAAACAGTGACTTTACCCACATGTGCGACAACAATAGCTATGCCCATCCAATGAGCATGCAAGATCAAATGAGCTAAAACGTCCATTGTTTAGTCTCACAACTCTCACTTAGTCACCTTTCAGATCTTTTGTAGCAGGATAGTTTTTGTAGCTTTGCCTATGTTGATAGTTGATATCAAAAACAACACAGGCAAAGCTCACTAGGCAACTTGGTTACTAGGGGTTTGTGAAATGTCTTGCTGTGTCATTGTTTTCATTCTAAGGCAGACATTGCATATCTACTCAATTTTTCATCTCCTTCTATCTACTTGTATTTTTATTTTTTTCTTCGTGTATTTTGTTTTAATTTTTCATGTATCTACATCTACTCAGTGTTTTTACAAATCGTCTACTTTTCCAAAATAATTCTTTTAATCATGTCAAAAAATTAGTTTCTCCAGTTTCTTGGTTCCAGTCTGGGTACGTCGCCGCTGATTTAAGAGGATTCCAGCTTTCGAAAAAGTCTCTCGACAGGTGAAGAACTACACGGAACTGAAAGCAGTTGTAGGGCCAGCATTGAAAGTGATGTTTTCTTTTGTTGTGTCCAAAATTCAATGGGGTCTTAGCTGGTCAAATAACTCTGCAGATCTGTGTTTACATCATTTAAAGTAACAGCACTAGCTTGATCATCAGAAGTACTACAAAACTCTAGTAATCGCGGCTTCTTTTTAGCCGGTGGTGGAACATTAACACTTGAAGTCAAAGTGGATGCATATGTCAGGAGTAGAAGGGACTTGATTGATAATTTCTTGAAGAAAATACAGACTCCTTGCCTGGCCTCTGATGATCTATAAATGAGAGCCTCACCATTGGGTGTAGTGCAGTCGCAGCTTGATGGATGTCAGAAGAAAGCAAATACTAAAAACGTCCTCTCAAACTCGTTAAGAGATGCTCACACAATGCGTTAACTAATTAATGCATTTTCGAGTGATATCATTTATCATTCCACAACTGGAATCACCTGATTGGATGTAGGAACTCCTTCAGACTGGAGAATATTGATGGCTTCCGAAAAGAATTGCATGACATCGACTATATGAAAGAAAGGACTTCTTTGTGCGTGCTTGATATCATCAACTCGCTCTTATTGACTTTCTGTAGAGATTCAATAATGTTATCATAGTGCTTCAAAATGTGTGTATGAAGTATAAAGTGAGAGTTCCAACGTGTATCGTTTGCTACAGGAATTTTCAGTGCCAAGGAATAGGCAAAATATCTAGGTTTTCGAGAAAGAGATGATATTGCTTTAGCTAATATAGCCTGTACTCGGTGATAGGCTTTCAGCTCATTATACACGTTGTTAGCAACCAACTGTATTTGATGGGCACCACAACCAATCCAACCTTCAAACTTCAAAGGATTCACTGTCTATTTTTGTAATGTATTCATCTCAGCCTCATGTTCCTCATCCTCATCTTTCTCATCTTTGTCTCGGAAGCATGCTTCATGTTTGTGAGGCGTTACCACCCTGAAACACAAAATGCCAAAATTATATCAAAACAACTCTTAATATTTCTAAGTATGCGGAGGTGGGACTTCAACGAAAAAAGCATAATTTTTTACTTTTGAGCTCGGTCAGACTAATAAAGTGTGCGGTACATCCCATGAAGCTTCTTACATCACATCCAGTCCAAAAGTCTACAGTGACACTGGGCTTACTCAAAACTGAGGTAATATCTGCAAGCAAACTCATTTTTTCTTCTTCATATACCTTATCAAGCTTCGAGCTAACACCTTTCCTTGATACTGGTTGAAATCGGTGTTCATCTTCTTCCATAGAAGTGCAAAATCAACTTTGTTCTACAACAGATATCGGCAATCCACCACGGCCAAACACATTTTTAACGATGCATGTGAGGATCTTGTCTTGGTTTTTGAATGCTTCATGCTTAAGTCTAATAGACAATGTTCCATCTCTGTGTAGCGTCTGCTGACTGTTGGGAAGCTATTTTAACCTTTCATTCTTGTGATTGTCTAAGTTCTTGGGACGCTTTAATTGTAGATGCTTGAGCAAATTTCCCTTCGAGTTCATTGTGAATCTGTATGGGTTATGGCAAAGTTTGCACTTCGCTATGAACTTCTTCTTCGATCCTTTAGGCGGCAGTTTGTAAAACACCTGATACTTAATACCAGGAGCACATAAAAAGAAGGAGCGTGCAACTGTAAACTGCGCGTTAGTGCCAACAGTGTATAATTAGATTCACAGATGTGTGCTCAGAACTTCCATATTTGGAAGTTTTTGTGCTTCATTAAATATGCGTGACGTACGTTCTGTGCACGTGATACATAATAGATCTAAGTGCGGCAAGAGAGGATGGCGCGAACCCCTCGACGTCTTAGTCAGGCCAGCTCCAAGAGAAAGCTGATCATGCTGTCTCCCCGGCGGATTCGTTTACAAAAAGTGAAGAACTCGCCCGTGAGGAGCGCAATGAAAGCTGGGATGACCGTATTCAAGCTGAGCAACACCAGGCGCGCTCGCTGTCGTAAACTTACCAGTAATGCGCGTTAAATAGATATGACGTACGTTCATACTTAGGTAAAGCGGAAGTACGTCATTAATTATTAAAGTGTTGGCACTGTAAGTTGCACGCTCCTTCTGTTCATGTGCTCCTGTTAATACGTACTGGTACCGACTGGTAGTCAAAGCTACTTTCTCAGGCAGCTGACAATTAAGGGAGGCTGCTTCTCGATCGATTTCAGACATGTCTTCTAGTTCTTCCACGATACTAATGTCAGGGTTGCTTGCCATGCTGCCATGTCGATCACACGTGTACAATTAATTAATGGGCGTGGTCTACACGTTAATACATGATTTTCTACTTTAGAACAATCATGTATGTAGCTGTATTTACTTTTCAAATTTTTTCCTTGTAAAATACTCGTGTATCGTGTATACACGTGCAATGCCTGTTCTACGATGCTGTAAATTCACAACAATATGTCATTTAGTACTCACTTACCTTCTCAGGACACAGAACTCCACGCATGTTTTTAATAATTTCTTCCGCTTGTGAGATATAGAGTTGGCAATGGCACTAAAGATAGAATAAGTCCATGCATATGGTTTACAGTAGAATTAAATTTTATCATGTTGCTGTTTTAGTAACATTTAACTGCTTCAGACAATAAGGTTTTGTTCTGTGATTGACTCTGTTCCGGTAATTGAGCAGCCAATCTAGAACAGCCTCTGGAGCAAGAAGTGAATGCATAAAATGCTGCTGGTCTTGATTAGTCCATAGTCATGAATAAATACCTGATCATACATCATGCTGCACTGAGAGGAATAGCCTGGTGGTAGTGTGCCTGCATGGTTTACCACTTTAAGTCATCTTATGGGGAAGACACCATGATAATCTGTACATTTTGAAGCATTTGTTCTTGAAATTCAGTGCAACCAATGGATTTAGAGTTTGTATCTAAATATGTAAGAGATCGATAGTCGACAATGGAATTTGTTACTCAATTCTTTTCTGAACATGTGTTCTATAATCATATTCATAATAATTCATCACGTGACACAATAATAAATAACTGTCCATGACATCCTCGCCCCGTTAGCCAACGTGGCTAACTAGAGACAAAATTAATGAGTATACAAGTGATAAATACTGTCAGAAGAGTGGATAAATAATGTCTCAAGTTCATGCTGTTTCTAAAGAATATAGTACTTGTACTGGCCTTTGTAGTGTGATCGTCTCTCCATCCTTTGACGGTACTGTCAGAATAGCTGCTCTTACTTTTCCGTCACGTCCGGTTATCAGTTCTTTCACTCTGCCTATAGTCTCCACAGTGCACGGGGTTTGTCCTCTTGTAGAATAACAATGTCACCTGTCTTGATTTCAGGTACATTGCTGTTTGTAGAGTGCTGACGGTGTGTCTCTCTGAGACTCAACAGATAATCTGACTTCCACCGTTTCCAGAAGTGATTAAGGACCACGTTCAAGTGTCTCATTCTCTTTGTCAAATTTTCATGGGATGGGTCAAAATCTTCATCTTCTAAGTCATCTCCGCAACTATAGCCATCTGGTAGACTCAGAATTCTTCTCCCAGTCAGTATAGGTGCGACGGGGTGAGTGGTTCCTGCAGATCATCTGGAGAAATGTAGGTGAGAGGTCGGGAGTTGATCACTGCTTCAATTTCAGTCAGAGAGGTAATCAGTTCGTCATACTTGAGCTTGGCTCAACCAGTCAGCTCAATAGAGCAGGCCTGGGTACAAGGCTATGGTGATTGAGGTGTCCTCTGTTGCCAGCAATGAGAAATAAATATCTGCCCACTTGGAATGTTATAAGCTGGTATTGGAACTATAAATCAGCAACAATTGCTTCATTTAAAATGGATACCCAGCAGCTCAATTATGCCTCGGCGTGCAGCTGCTATATGCATCTGTGCCAAGGCATTGTACCTTAGGTGCTTTATTACTCCAAAGAGTGTAAAACTTTGAATAGTGAAACTGTAATATCACAAGGTATATTTGGTGCTTTGGAAATCTTCTTTATTCCATTTCTTGTACAAGCTGTGCACCCACACGTAATGTATGCTGTACTATGATTGTATGATTCTCGCAGTGTATTTATTTTACAATCGTGAATTCCTTAGAAAAATTTAAGCTCCCGAGTTTATCTCCAAATTAATATCAATAGACTAGTCAATATGTATAGAAATCAAACATGAGGCCCAATCCAGAGTGCTTTATTGTTCATACAGCATGGACAACTATACTTGAACTGATTAGATCGTATAGTGGGTGATTTTCGGCAGTTTTAATTTTCACTAACAGGCAAATCTACGCCATACATTTTGGTCAAGATTTGCATGTTTTGTTTCGCAATACAGCCGAAAAAGTGAAAATTTAATTTTGCGAAACAATACTCGCTATACAGTATCTCAGTCAAAGATTGCTGGTTGAAAGTGATGACAACCATGCATGTTGATACACCAATGTATTACAGTAACCCGGGGCTATTCGGGAACACTTACAAACCCGGAGAATGCAATTTCAATCGACCATTTGCCTTATATTCTTTAGTTTAGAAACGGCATCACGTGCAAGGTTGTAACAACGACCAACATGTTCAGCAGACGGTTTCCTTCACAGCAGCACTGGGGCCTTCAAGCAGCCAAAGGTAAGCGCGCTGCTGTGGTGAGCAGGAAGCTACAGCGTTCGAAATAGCCCCGCGATGGTTCACGAATTGGAATGCCCATCGTTGAAAACTTATTAAGCCTGTCCATTCGAAATCCAGCTGTCTAGATGCAAAAAAGGCACTAGAATCAATAATCAATCGGTAAAGGTTTCATTTCGCTCCGTTCGCGAAGAAAGTTACGACTGCTCAAACCACACTGTATAACGTCAAAACCGTCCGAAATAGCCCTGGGTTAGCGTATAGTTAAGATGCAGTAGATTCACTTTAGAATCTTTTCTTTGTTAACAGGAATATGAGACCTGGATAAATTCAGCAAATTGGAAGGTTAGCTGTGTAACACAAAGAATCACAATAATTATCATAGGACAAGTAATAGTTAACTTTGCCAGGATTTAATGGAACATCCGATTTGTTCCACTGGCAGTGCCTTTGAAGAAAAGGTGGAGTACATAACAATAATTATTAATGCCTCCAATGGTTGCTTGTAATTATGCCTCGGTGGGCGGAGCCACGAGGCATACAGTAGTCGGGTGTGTGTGTGTGTCATTCTGTCCGTTGCCGGCATAGCGCATCGCACGCCAAAAACTAAGCGCTGATATCAGCAACACAGGTAGAAATCGCTATTTGCTCGGAACTGTATTGATAAATTGTTGGTTCTAAAGCTCCGTTTGTGAGTTATGGCATGAGATGCTTACCTCGATGGCTGTTCCCGGCTATCTGGACTCCTCTAAAGACAAAACAGTTTACAGCTGACTGCCTTACAGCTAGTGAGTTCGTTTGTACTACAAAACAGCTTGGTAGGTCCAGCGAAATTCTCTCGAAGGCCTACAGCTCGAGCTTGAGCTCGCCGGCTTGAGCAACAGTAGTTGCTGATGATCTAGAGTTCTCCGTAGACAAAACTATCCACAGTTGACTGCCTAGAAGCTGATAAGTCACAGGATAACAGCGTATTTCTAAAGAAATTGTGTAAGCAAGCTATGGACGCTATCTCGCTCGTGTATGTGCTGTGCCGTGCTCTGCACTCGAATTGAACTTTATAGACACGCCCAGTTGAATTAGTGGTCAGCTCTGATTGGCTTCTGATTGCATAACTATTGTACTGCATTGTGATTGCTGTACAGAAAGGTATAACAGCTGCAGTTTGTTGCTGTGTATGTGAAATGGTCATTCCACCGAGGCATCTGCACCTTTGGTGCTTCATTGTGTGAGCAAGTTGCCTAGTGTAGTAATGGGATTGCTAGATCCGTAAATTTCAGTAGTGCACTTGCTCTGTTCGGTGATTGTGATTAATATTGGTTATACTATAATTAGCATTTTTGGGAGATGGCAAGTTGATATTTTCATTTTCTTTCCCAGTTTACTGTAACACACAGTGGTGCAGGTTTACCAAGCCCGTTGTATCGTTTAGTGCCATACTTGAAGTGGGCTAGATATTGCTGGCAACACTGGGATCTCTACTGGGGAACACAGGATGAGGTGATAGAGAGGTTTGAGTCTGCATGTCATGCTCTCTCCGTTCGTCTTGGCGACAACAAGATGTTTTTCCCTTCTGGGTAAGAGACAAATAATAAGGACATATAAACCTTTGAAACAGCTTGCTGTTAATGAAAATTACATAAGCATGTTGTACCTTCACACATTATTTCATTGAATGTTTACTATAATTTGGTGCATGTGCAATAGCTGTTATGTATGCAGTTAACTTACAATAATTATTTATTATTCGCTGTATTGTATTCTCATTTCTTCTTTGTTAGACCTACAGCACTTGATGCAGTTGTCTATGGTTGTGTGGAAGCCATATGCTCATCTCCAGCCAGCACTAGACTCAACCAATGTCTTGACAAGTTTCCTAGCCTTCAGCAGTACTGTCATGAACTATTACTCACACAAAGAAAGGGACTTCAAGTCATTTCATCTCCTTCTACTAGCAACTTGCTGTCTTTGTAGATACATAGCTAATGCAGCATAGCAACAATCCAGTATAAAATCTCTAACTCTTTGTGTGAAATTATTATGTTATCTCAGATGTGTATACGACAAATACTGCAATGCTTTATGTGACATGACAATCAGGCAGACTGATGCCGGTCTATCGAAGTGCAAATTAATGTACAATGGTGTAAACCAAAAGTCTATAATATTCATTTAAGTCGCTAATTTATAAGAAGCATGCATGGCAGTGATGAGGATAGACTGATTTTATTTGCAAGAATTAATGAAACTGCCCCAAGCACGACTTTAAAGTCGTTCAGTACGGCTGCCCTAGTTTATTCCTCGTTGAGTCTGCTAGCACTGAGTGTCAGGCGATTTATCGATAGTGACTGTTTGAAATTTGAGATAATCAAATTTGTGTAGTTAATAAAATTATTAACGAATTGACTTGTATGCAAGAAAGTAACTGGTGTTCACTTAACAGATGTGCTCATGTAGTGCATGACTATTATTATATATCAGCAGCGAGAGTATTGGTGGCAGTGGAAAAAGGAAAGCACTAGCTAGACTGGAGAGTAGTTAAAAATATTGATGAATAACAAAGAAAGCTGGAGATTTACAATAATGCATGATCATCAGGAACTTTATGCAATACTGAACGTTGATAATCCTCGGCGCATGCGCGAGGGTTAGATTCTACGATACTTGCTCTAGCTCTGTCATGCGCTGTCCTGTCCATATCGTCGAGCTGCAGAGATCATGATCAACGATCAGTTTTACGCGCTGGTAAGGTTATGAGCATAATAAGCACGACAATTGCTTGCAATGAGACTCGTGCCGGGATTTTGCTAAAGTGCCTTCGTTCTCGAGTCATTGCTGCATGGCTCACCTTGATGGACATCTTGAACCTTTCTGACTACAAAAACGCCCGTGGTTGACCACTTAGGTACTTGTAGATTCCATCTAGACTGCAGGACAGCTCTATGAGGGTGCGTAGAAGAGCCTCACTCGCTCACAGCAATGGCTACCTACCTACTCACGTGTTCATGGTCACCGTCGCCCTTGTGGTCAGCACAGAGCTAGAGGCAGGGCTTTGACGTCGCGTTACGTCAGCGACACCGCCTATATATGTAGCATGGCTAAACAAAGAGGCTACCAGTGCGATCTTGTACTCCCTCTTGATGATTCCTTGTCGTGTGTTATCTGTTTTCTTCCATTCCGAAATCCTCACCTGGTTAGTTGCTGTGGTGCCAAGTATTGTGAACCATGCATCGATCGCGTCAAAGCCGATGGAAAGCCATGCCCTTTCTGTAAACAAGATTTCAACTCTATGCTCGACAAAGCTTTGCAAAGAAAAGTGTTGGATTTGGAGGTTCGTTGCTTGCATAAAACTGAGGGTTGTGAATGGGAAGGCAAGCTACAATATATGAGCAGGCATGAAAAAGACGAATGTCAGTGGGGATCGGTGGAGTGTCGTTATAAGTGTGGAGAGTATATTGTTCGGCATCAGTTGACAGAACATGAACAAAAAAGTTGTAAACAGCGACCAATTGATGTCAAAATGGAGACATTGATTCACGAAATGGAGGAACGTTATAAGAAGGAGAAAGCTTCCTCCAAGGCTGAATTTGAAAGCCTTCTTCACGATGTCAGAGAAAAACACAAGAGTCAAGCTGAGCAGAAAGAGAAGGAACATGCAGTTGAAATTAGCACAATGAAAAAGATGATTGAGAAAATGAGTTCTGAAATGAATTTGTTGAAAAAGTCAGTAGAAAAACTGGAAAGAAAGGTGGTAGAGAAAAGGGAAATTGAACAATTGAGATCGGCTATGAAGAAAAAGGAGTCAAGTCACAATGATGAAGTTAAACAAATTGAGAGAAAGATGGATGAGCAAAACAAAAGTTTTCAAATTAAAATCAACCACTTGCAGGAGTCATTGAATGGTAGGTGAATCATGTGTAGTAGCGGCATTTTGTATCCAACCATGAAAATAATACATTATAATAATTATATAGAACCATCACTAGATCAAATTTTACCATCTGGTATCGTATGTGTCTGTTGGGAAATCACTGTGCCAATGCTGAATTTCCATTTGAAGTTGCTAGTTGGTTTCTGGAATACTGACAAAGGCCCTAGGTCTAGAAAAATGTTGAAATTACTGGTTTTTCATGTGACTACATGAGAAGAACCAGCATCACAAATGTTGAATTATTAAGTCATGCCCCTGTGGTTATTATGAGGCCGTGCAAGCGGCAATGCATTTTGCAGACACTTACTTAATATTATGTCATTGCAGTGTATTTCAGATGTGCAAACATTGATGTGTGTTGTATGTTGTTCGTGCAGTTCACCTGTCATTGCCACCTTGTGAATTCATAATGACTGACTACTCAAAGCACAAGGACGAGAAAGATCAGTGGTACAGTTCTCCATTCTATTCTAGGGCAGGAGGATACAAAATGTGCATCAGAGTGGACGCGAATGGTGAAGGAGTTGGTGCTGGTACACACGTTTCTGTGTATGTGTACCTAATGAAAGGAGAGTATGACGATAGGTTGCGGTGGCCATTCTGTGCAAACATCACATTACAGATAATGAACCAGAGGAGTGACCAGCATCATCACACCAGAGACATTCCTTTTAATGGCGAAGTAGCAGCTGATGTGTCACAAAGAGTGGTCTCTGGTGAGCGATCTAGTGCAGGAGGACTGGGATTTTGTGAATTCATGCCACACAATTCAATTGGTTTCAACAAACTGTATATCAAGAGCAACTGTTTAAAACTGAGATTAAGTAAAATAGTTATGTGCTAAAATTAATTTGTACAGCACGTTATGTACAATGTATACTGTTCCAATACTGAGTTGACAGCATCCAACCTATCAATCCAATAATTCATCTAGCTGCATGCTTCCACAATAATATTAGGGAGGAGTGCTGATAAAACCATGCATTGTGCAGTAGTAGCTCCACTGGTTGACACAAACAAAGTACCAAGTAAACCACCAAAAGGTCCAGTAACGGACAACAACATACAGTGGAATCTCTTTATAACGGACAAGTTAGGCGAGTGTTTTTGTCCGCGTCCTTTAAGAGAGGTTCCACTGTAGTTATACATGTATGTCTCATGCATGGGCTGCAATAAAACTGAGCTATCATTGACTACAATTATTGTATGCACAATGATAAGCCTCAACATCAAACATACACAAGCCACTACTATTATTGAAACACCATTATATTTGTCACTCTAAACACAACACAGCCATTCTTGAGAAACTGTCTAGTTCCAGTAGATGCTTCTACCTCTGAGTGTGATAGGAATTGTCCATATCCACACCCATATCGAGCTCTTTCTCCAACAGTAACTCTTTTTGCAACTCTGCCATCAGCAACTGCGCTGTCATCAAATAAAACAGTCATCTCATGATGACATTGATCACTGTTATAGTTCACCAGTTGTAATGTAATACTTCCACGAAATGGCCATTCTAAGTAGCTATCATGTTCTCCTTTCATTAGTTTAATAAGTACAGAGAGATGAGTACCAGTACCACTGCTACGACCATAGGCATCAACTTTGAGGCATAACTTATAACCCCCAGGATGGGAGTAAAAGGGTGAACTGTACCATTCATCTCTGCTTCTCTTTAGCATTGTGTACTCAATCTTGAACTCAATAGACGGCACAGGATGAGTATTGACACCTACACAAAATAATAAATATCGTCAGTTGATTATCAATACCAAAATTTCTGTTTGGCTATACTTTTTATAATAGTATATTTATGTGTGCAACATATCTCCTATTTGTATGTACATCGTATTCATATCGTATTAATCTGGCTTTTTGTTATCCCATTCCCACTGAGTGTTAAAACTGGGCTGGAAATCTCCAATTGTAAAATATCAGTGCTATACAACCTGGCTACAACCATTGTTACAACTGAACTGACCATAGGTGGGCCGCTTCCTACATGGTTGTGTCAGAACTTTGATCATGAAGTGCGGCATGGCTCAGTTCAGCTCGGTTCAGTTTAAACGCTGCCGGCAACAAGCAAACACGGAGCTAAAGTTCCATTATTTACCGTTTACGTATAGGTTAACCCATGGCAACCGAGGCGGTACGCGATATAACCGAAGATGGGTAATTTTACCACCCGAAGGCGGTAAAATTAACCCCTGAAGTTATATTGCGTACTGCTGAGGTTTCATGGGTTAACCATTTTGTAGCCCAGCCAGCGGTTCGAGCAGAGGCTAGATTGAATAGGATAATACTATGCTAGGGGAAACCATAGCTGCTTCTGTTCTGACGACTCGTACCGGTGAACGACAGCTCATATCAGCATTTCAATAAGTCAAGCATGTAGAGGCATGCATCAAGCTATGCTTACATCTAATAGTATGGCAAGTGTGTATTTGATAAAACTCTGAGCCACAAAATCCTGCATGAGGGAAACTGCCAACTTGTAGAAAGCAGTCTACACGTAAGCAACGGGTAAAATCAATGACTAGCCAGCTAATTGTAGCGCTCACGTGATCACCTACACGTTACATGTACGGGGCAAAAAAAACATGTATCTTAATCTGGCTATTATAGTGAATGTAGCTATCAGTTAGGCAAACAATGGAGAACACGCAGTAACAATGCAAAGTCAGTAGATATCCCATCAGATGTCAGTAGATATGTCACAATAATTTCATTCCACCAATATTATTGAACACGATCTCTACTTAGCTAGTGCAATGTATTTGTATTAAGTTTCTTGCCAAAAGTACTCATGCAGGCTATATAGCTAGCAAGATGTTTCTAGTGTGAACTGACCTGGAATGAGTGTTTCCATCTTCCTGATTTTGACTAACATTTCCTCCAACTGTACAGTGTACTCATCCTGTTAAGAAAATAAAATCAAAATTATTTAGGAAGTCCAACCACTGGCATAGTAGAATAACTTAGGGTATGTATCATGTGTTCAACTTTCGTACGGTCAATTCACACGAAATCAATATTATGTCAAATCCTATTTCAATAATTATTGTTTGATGAGTACAGCCGGCACAGGATCCCTCTATAAAGCAAGATACATACCCAAGTGTCACTGCATGTACTCATAAAATTTGAATGAACCGGCAAAAAAAAGTTAGTTACATTCGGCACAGTCATGTACATTGTGTATCAAAGAACAAGTTTTGCAAACCGCTACACAAGCTGTTGACACTGGCAAAGTAAACTCATGCATTGTACATGTCATTACATGTATATCAACTCAAAACATGTGCTAACAAACAAGAATAAAAATAACAACGAGAAACTCTTGTAAAAATTATGATTTTGTGCAATTTTATAACAATTACACTTGTCACTGAAGCTTAATCTCATGTCACGTTACTTGTTATAAGTCAGACACTGTATATACTACTGATGTAAGACAACCACGAACATTGGATTTTTACTATTGAGAGTCTATAAAAATCAATAGCAAAATCCTACAAAATAGAGAACATTTCAAGTGTGCCTTCATCCTTTGGCGGTTTGGAGAAACCACTGAAGGGTATAGCCGCCTCTGCCATTGCGAACAGAGGGTATCCCGTGCGGAACCAACCTTGTGACCCACACACTTACGTAAACAATGTCACCCCGTCAGACAAGAGTATTTGCTACGGTGGCAGGTCACGGCTCTGAGAGATCAGGCATGATCGACGAGCCAGTCTCTCTGAGTCAAATAAACGTGACCAATCAAATCCACTCTGGTCATTTCAATCATAGTTTAGGTCAATGTCAGCTGACATAATATGCAAAAACTTCAAAAACCGCTGTACGATTAGCTATACCTTTATTTCTCTCTTTTGAATTGCTAGCCTTCTCTCCATCTCCTTTCTATGGCTTGTTCTCTCTTCAATGAGTGCTTTCCTGAACTCCTCTCTCATTGCCGCTAGCTCTCTATTATGACGTTCCTCGATCCTCTTGGTCAAGGCCTCTAGCTTAATATCCAGTGGTCTTAGTGGACACTTTTCGAGCTCGTGCTCATCCAACAAATGTCGAGGAATACGTTCACCACACGCATAGCGACACTCGACAAGTGCTAACACACAATCGTCTCTCTCGTGCCTACTCTGATAGCGTAGCTCACCCGTCCAGTTACAACCATTGCTCTTCCTGGAGCAGCGAATCTTCAGATCTAGTACTATTCTTTCAAAGCTCTTGTCAATCATCGATTGGAATTTCTGTTTACACAGAGGACATGGGTTTCCAGCTGCCTCAATCACGTTGATGCATGATTCACAGTATTTGGCACCACAGCAGTTAACCAGGTGAGGTTTGCGGGGCGGGAGAAGACAGATAGAACAGAAAAGATGATCGGGAACAGCGTCTACAAAGTCACAGTCGTAGCCTCCAGTAGGCAATGAAGAAACTGCCATGACGTCGCTAATGCTGATTTGGCAAGTCCGTATACCACGTGATGTTACAATTACAATAGAACAACAAAAATACAGAATCCCGAATTACTCAACAACAACAAATAACGAAAAATTAATAATACTGTATTCATCTACACCTGAGCTAAAGTGTTTGTTTTTTGGTTCTTTTAATTCCACCCCAGGTAGCTGCTAGCTTCTTCTCTGATCTGGTGATTCCACTGAAGTCCAGTGTTCGTAGCTGAGGGAGGCAGTGCACGATATGAGTTCTGTAGCCAGCAGTGGTCTCAATTGGGTTCCCGTGAAGTGTGAGTGTCTTCAAACGAGGCAAGCTAGCCAGTTTGTCTACATCTGACAACTTGGAAATGTTGTTACCATGCAAGTACAGCATGGTCAGCTTGGGCAGTTGCAATACAACCTGCAAGAGCAGAGAATCAAATGCAGCTGTTGTATTGTAATGCCCACACATCTGATTATAACCCAAAACAGTATCGTTCGTGTTCTATACAAATAACGTTTCCTTTGTGCGTGCTTGTAGCAGAACAATTTCAAATAAAGTACTCATTACAAAATTTTCGTGTCAAAATTTACAACTATGCCTAAAACAACTTGACATAGCTACTGGAATCAAGTGGTACTGGTAATTTTGGAGGGTCAAAATTTTGGCGAATGATCCAGATTTTGCGTTTTTACGAATTTAATTTTGGCGTCAAGTGCCTCGCTCACGTAATAGAAAAAGCAGATTTTGGCGAATGCTTGACGATTCGCCAAAGTTTCTTCCCGCCAAAATTACCCGCTATACGTTAGTCCATCAACTAATCATGGTCTAAAAACATCAGGGACGTGAACCTCATTGTGATTCATGGTTTATCTAGTACTAACCACTAGTAAACAGCACTATTTTAATAAATTATCCTGTCTAATATCCTGATCATACAGTACTGTACTTGCCGATTCAATGGATCTTATGTCATTGAAAGACAAGTCTAGCCACTGGACATTTGCTGCTGGATCAGTAAACAGGTCACACATTGTTGGCCAAAACCCGTCCCAACTTGTGAGCATGTTGTTATTCACACGCAGAGCAGTGGAATCAGAGAGCGGCAGGTGAACAAGAGAATCTTCTGCCTCTAAATCTTCATCATCCTCTTCTTCTTGTTCAAGCTGCATGGACATAGTTGAGTACCAGTCTCAGAATAATTTAATGCATCACACAGTAGGATTGGTAATTAGACAAGGTTGATTGACTCGAACCACGTATTTGATACATAAAATACTTGTTTGCTAACCAATAATTTCCAATCTCTAGGTCTTGGTTTCTCTCTCAGCAAATCTGTAGTTGTGATGGTGTAAAGTTAGCGTTCCCAAATAGCTAATTCAAACAAAGACCTGGGAATGTGATAGCAGCCTTGAATGAGTAGTCCAAAGGGAAGACAACCTCTCCGTGATTGTCGGTAAGCGCTCGAACCGCTTTTCTTTTACCAGAAGCAGCCATGATTTACGAGTTGCTAACGGCAACGGGACAAGCCATAAACTCGTTCCGTGTAGGATTCTACTCATCTAGGAACCGGAACGTGTCTGGCGCCCCACAATGGCCGATTCGGAGGTTATGCAGAAGCTCACTCCTAGGCAAGTAAAGCAGTACCAGATGCGAATAT
Organism: Haliclona indistincta; assembly: GCA_964017065.1. Lineage (NCBI taxonomy): Eukaryota > Metazoa > Porifera > Demospongiae > Haplosclerida > Chalinidae > Haliclona > Haliclona indistincta. The sequence goes on along the minus strand of OZ024788.1, from coordinate 8,012,360 downwards.
TTCGTACACGAAACGTAGCAGTAGGACTTGCTCTACTGACCGGAGTGTTTGGCGTTTATACTTATACTATGTGGGCAGTGAAGCAGGAGAGCTTTCTGAACGAGGAGTTTGACAAAATACCACCCAAACCAGGATCGAACTGAACATAGAAATCACTTACAACTGTTATTTGTTAAATTGAAATATTATGAGCTGCCGTTAAAATCAAGCTGTTTTGTCAGTATGTCATTGACGTGCAGATAAAAAATTGAACCTCTGAATTGTTATGTTGGATAAAATATGGTTGGATGATCAGCACAGATATGCAATAGTATAGAAGTGTATGAGTTGTTTGGCTGTGTCATTCTTTCTCTTTCCACCTGATGTTCTCTTCCACTCCCATTTCTTCCAGCTGACCAGTAGCAAGACTGATCCAGTCTTTGTTAGCCGCTGGATTGATAGGGCTTGGATGAGTGATCATCTTGACCTCTACGTTCCACTGTGTGAAATCTTTCAATGCACGCTTTCCTCTTTCCCGGGCATAGCCTCCAACTCCTACCACTACCTCTACTTTCAGAGCTGTCACAACTTCGACCAGTGAGCGATCACACAGTGACTGCAATGGTTCTTTCTGAGCCACCTTAAGCGAAGATGGAGTGACGTTCTTTCCGGACTCAGTCATGAAACAGAGCGGACAGTAGTTGTGAACATAACAGTTCCTAAAGAAATTCTCGGGTGTTTTAGCTAGTTTCTTCATGAGGTTCCAGAACCGTGTTCCCGAAACTTCATTGCGAGTTGACTCCAGTCCCAGTATGGGTCTCTTTGGATGCTCATGGGCTGGTTTGTGCACCGTACCAGTAATTCTCAACCAGTCCTTGACATGTGATACATCACCAAACGGTACCTGCAGGAGGTACACTGATTAAAATCGGGTTATGAAGGGTTAACTGAATGTAATTGTAATGTGCTACACACTCATTAGTGAATAAATGAAAGATCTGAGGGTTCCTGACCAATGGGTGTGTACCCACGTTACATGTTGTTGACATTCTTACATGCCTTAAAGTAGAACACAGTTTGAGCACCATAATATTGCTATTCTGATAACGCAGTGTGTTGTGGATAACATATACTATACTAACTCCATTCTGAGCCATTCCAAAAGGTCCCGGATTCATCCCTAAGAACAGTATTTTCTTCAATCCATTGCCGTACTTGAGGACAAAGTCGGAATGAGTCTCTGAAGCATAGTCCAATGGATTGTACACATACTGTACACCACAAGGTGAATAGTCTATTTTCAATAAATCTGTGCATAGGCGCTGTTCTATCTCTATCAAAGAGTGTGGTGCGTGTGAAGTAGTAGTGAGACTTGGCAGTGAATCATTCTGCTTGACCTCCTCCTCATCATCACTGGCTTGTTTGAATCTTTTGGCTCCTATAGTGAAACCAATGTTAGCCGTAAGAGTCACTCAGTCCTAGCTCACCTGGAGAATGGCATTCACTGGACTGAGACATTCTTAGCTGAGTCAGCTTATACCTACGCCCACTTTTGGGCGTGTTAGTTACGCCCATCGTACGAAGATGAGCAGCAAGAAGAGACGTTCAGACGAAGAAGCGATTTTGATCGCTCTTTGCGAACTTGTCAAAGGAGCGACGTTGTTGAAAGCAGGAAGATCGGTAAGTCAGTGTTTGAATTATTCAGATACTCTCCATTTCTCAATCTTCACCGATGTAGGGCAAGCCACACTTTCGCCATTTTCGGTTGACACCTGATTTGTCACGTATTCAATGGGAGAGCGCCAAGAAGAACGATGCCGCCGTCAAGATATCAGAAATCACCGAGATGAAGCTGGGACAGACCACGCCTAACTTCAAGAGGAATCCTCTACCCGAGTGTGAAGTGAGTTTAGACTGTTTCCAGAATCACTTTTTTATCAAAATAATAATTATTATGAATTTTTAGAATCGTTCGTTTTCACTGCTGTATTCCGACCGTTCACTTGATATTGTCTGTAAAGATAAACGCGAGTTCGATACTTGGACCACGGGGATCAAGGTGTGTTTGTTGCTTGTCCCTTATCTGCAGCCTCAGTCTATTTTCCGTTCTTCCTCTTTCTCTTTCTTATCAGGCGTTACAAGATGGTTTCAATGACTTCAATGCAGTGAAGGACAAGATGCAACAGCTCAACTACACACCGGGAGAGGATCGACTGAAGGTTCATTTTGGTACTCTAAAGGATACAGGTGAATTGCCAGCACCATGTATAATAGGATTGTTGTTTCAACTTGCCTTACACCAAAAGTTTGTTATGAAATATTACTTTTTTCCAAAGGCATTCTTGTGGTTACCCTCGTTCTTAGTTTCAAATGCTTTTTTCCAAAGGCATTCTGGTGTTACCCTTATTCTTAGTTTCAAATGCTATCTAGTTCAGTAGCTGCCTAGAATGTTACCTATAGTTGATCTTGGTCGTGTGAAGAAACTATCGTACTTAGTACAAATTGGTTACCTCCACTGAGCACTGTCTAATTCTGCTATCTTAGTACTGCATCATTACCAATAAATTTTCGTTGCTTGGGACTCATGTTTTATGGTTTACTTTTGGTGTAAGGCAAGTTGTAACAACGAAGTGCAATGAGAGAGTTTGATGTTAATAATAATAAAATTGTCATTCTGCTGTAGTGTTGGTAAAGGAAAGTGCCTGTGATCTGTACACATGGGGAGGAGGAGGGAGAGGAAGACTTGGGCACAAGGAGGACGACAAAGAGCTTCTTCCTCGAGTGGTGGAGTCACTACTTGGTCGGAACATCACTCTGGTAGCATGTGGTGGAGCTCACACCATCACACTAAGCAGTGAGTAGACTATGCTAATATCTTATTTCCTCAAAAAAAATTGAGCATATCAGTTTATCTTGAATTTGAACCAAGGTTCTCAAGGTTGTTGGACCTTTGCGCATACCAAACTCTCCATTTGGTCTGCTTGGTAGTTAGTAGTTATTTCAGGCTTGACTTCTAAACATGACCGACCTCTATTTGGAGGAGGTCGAGACAATACGGTACATGCACATAATTATTGGAGTGTACATAATTTGAGTGTGTGAAATGAGTACATTGAAGTGACACAGAGGAAACATGTAACTACAAATAATGGTTCTTTGGATACCTACTGCTATTTTGCCTGCCTTCCAATTTTAGTACACTTCAATTTTAGTACACTTCACTTTTGACTGTACTCCGTGCATTAGTGTCTTTCCCTCCTCCCAGGCAAGGGTGAGGTGTTCTCATGGGGCGCTGGCACTCATGGTCGTCTTGGTCACGGCAACTTGCGTGACCGGTTCTCTCCACTGATGGTGGACACTCCTCTGAGAGGACTAGATATTGTTCAGATAGCATGTTATGAATACCATTCAGCAGTTTTATCAGGTGAGCGTGACATATTTTGTGAACTGCTGTGTTTTAACTGAGAGATAAGAGACACAGTGGAACCCCTCTGTGTGGATGCCCCTCGATAAGGGGATCCCTCTAGTATAATGTATGTGATCTCAAACTGATGCATTTGTATGTTAAACAACCTCTAAAAGGACAATAATTGTGTGTGGGTACGGTGCCCAGATTAAAAGGGTAACCACTGTAAGTGTTTAGTAGTGTGTAGTATGCAAAATACACTACATGATAAATTTTGACCTTGATTTGATCTTCTCTCTCCTTGTCTATCAGATGACGGTGAGCTATACACGTGGGGCCGTGCAGGACCTTATCTGGGATACTCTGTTGAAGAAGGCAAAAACCAGTTAACCCCTCGTAGAGTAGAGGCACTGATCCACGAGAAGGTGGTGCAAGTAGTGTGTGGACGACTGCATACTCTCGGTAAGTACCACTAGAGAGAAGGTGGAAGGAAATGATGTTTATTCTGTTGTATGCAAAAGGAGAGTTGTTTATGTGATGTGTTTTCTTTTTAGCTGCTACTGAGAGGGGTGTGGTCTATTCATTTGGTCAGAACAAGTTTGGTGAGCTTGGTCTTGGTCACGACTCAGTGGTGTCCACCCCTACCATCATTCCTGACCTAACCTCCATCAACAAGCTGACCTGTGGAAGACACCACTCAGCAGCTATCGATGGTAAGGCGGTGCATTGTGTGCATTCATTCAAAACAACGATGCTATTTCTTTTCCAGAGGATGGTATATTGTGGATGTGGGGATGGGGAGCTAGAGGTCAGCTCGGCCAGGGAGAATTGAAATCATCACTTTCTCCGATATCAGTAGAGGGCTTCAAGTGAGTGCAGTAAATTTTCATGTTCACGCATGTTAATTTTTTCTGCTAGTGATCAACCAGTAATGGATGTCAGTTGTGGCTGGGGACACACTGGAGCAATCACATGTTAGTATTTTGTTTTGCCTTCCTCCTTCTCTTGCTCACTTTTTCTCTCTCTCTCTCTTTCTTGTAGTAAGTGGCATAGCCTACTGTTGGGGAGACAACAGCACAGGGCAGGTTGCTTTACCTATTACCACTCTCACTGAGGTTGCTAAGCCTCGTCCTGTACACACACCCTCTGGATCACAACCTATGCAAATAGCATGTGGCGCTAACTTCACAGTCATCATAACAGGTACAGTGATCAAACAACAACCTTACAAGATTCGTGTCTAAATCGCTTTTCAGGTGATGGTCAGATGTACACATTTGGGTGTGGTCTCAACGGACAACTAGGAATTGGCGAAACTAGAAAATACTTGTTAGTTCTGCACTTCGGTCATAAGCATAATAATGATGAATCTCTTCAGGAGTCAGTTGACTGAGGTAGAAGCTCTCAAGGGCAAGAAGGTTCAGTTTGTAGCTTGCGGTGAGGAGCACATGGCATGCCTGGTCACTCATGGCTGGGTACCTGATGAAGAGGCTAATGCCTGTATGGCGTGCAAGAAGAACTTCACAGCCGTGAGAAGAAGGGTGAGCACGAACATAAATCTATGAATTGACTAGGGTAGTTGGGGGTTGTTGACTGGGGCTAGTTTGGGGTAGTCTAGCGAGCTATGACCCTCTCCCGCAAAATGAAAAAAGGGGGCGGGTCCTCTTCCACATCGAACCTGCCCCCTTTTTTCGTTTTGTGGGAGAGGGTCATAGCGCGCTAGATTAAGTTTGGGGCTGTTGCAGTATACAAGACTAACTTTATTCTTGTTCTCTTTCCTCAGCATCATTGTCGTAACTGTGGTGGTATTTTTTGTGGTAGCTGTTCTTCTAAGAGGTTTCCTTTGTTGGATAAAGGATTTGCAGATCCTGTGCGAGTCTGTGATAACTGCCACAACAGACTATCAGCAGTAACTTCCGACTAACATTATTTTGAACAAGAAAATTATTTGTGTGTTTATGTGTGTGTAGTTATGCAATATTCACAAGTTCCTTTGTACATTATACTAGTACATGATGACAATGAACATTACATTGTACTTTCAGAGAGAGGCCTACATGGCTTTGGTACATGCAAGTTTCTATTTTTAAAATCAAGATTGCATTGTAGATCAGGTCCCGCAAAGATCGTTTTTAACATGCAAGTGGTAGAAAAAAATATTTTTTTGCGTTTTGTACTCATGATCTGACTGAAAATAAACAAAAAAATGTAATAACAAGACTAAGTACATAACGTATCATTCAGTCAGTAGATATAGTGTCATAATTTGCTATTGGTGCTAGATTGTGCTGATAGGTTCTGCTGACCAGTGTGCTCTTGTACTGCTAGGGTAGCTGTGTTCAGCTCTTCTTTCATTCGCTGCAGCTGTTGATCCACTCTTTCTCTCACGCCTTCGCTAATCTCTACACCTTCCACCGGGACCCATTTCTCGTCTTGACAGACGCAAGGCTGCGATACCACCATCCCTTCCCCCATTCCCTGCTTCACACCATCACAGACCACGCCCACTGGATACCATTCACCTTCATTCCTCCACCAAGCCTTCATCAACTGACTCAGACCAACAGCTACAGCCAAATCATTCCGTCGTCCTCCGTAACCATGCCCCCGAAGATGGCGAGACAATACTAGTTCGGGAAACTCCTCGTTCAACCATTGCCGATCAAACAAACACTTGAGAATGGGGAGAGAGAATTCCTCTGGACCAGTAATGGATCCCTGAAAGTTATGCACTCTTGTGTGAGCTGTATCTATCACTACTTCTCCCTCACATGGTCCCCAAACTGCTACTTTCTCCACATCAGATGATTTCACGTTCAGCTTGCTGGCAAGTATCGACCGTGCTTGCTGCATCGCGTGAAAAGGAGACGCAACGAAACTAGTCTTTGAAATTGAGGACACAGTCTGCACCATTATTGCCGCTCCAGTGTTGCTGTGCCGACCGATGACTACTACCTTAACATCTTTCTGAGAGCAGTAATCCATCATGGCAGCATATCGGTAATACATAACAGCAGCTTCTGACACAGTCATCGGCTCTCCTGTGTCAGCTAGAGAGCCTTCAATGATGAAGGCAGCAGACACTGCCTTAAAGGCTTCCTGCATTGAGCTAGAACAGCATACACCAGCTAGCTTAGAGTGAGCTATGTCTTTTAGTTCCATGGCTACTCCTTCGAGGACAGAAAGATTATCAGGATGATCATAGAGATGAATGAATACGTCTCGATCTTTGAAGACTGCCTCTGTGAGCAGGAGGGAGCTGAGATGATACGCTAGAGCAGAAGAGGCAGATGTAATGCAGACATGCACTGGCAGGTCATGTTGCATCTGCTGCGCTTCAATAATCAGAGTCTGAAGGGTATCAGCATTTTCAGCACTAATGGCTGCCGCCAGCGTGCCATCTGCTGCAGGAATAGGAGGAGGAACCTGGTAGTAATGGCGACTGTACTCCTCAAACTCGGCCAGACCACCAAGATAGCTTCCCTTCCCACCTCGATCAATGAGTTCACGCCAGATGAGAGGAGAAGAAGTTGGAGGATGAGTCCATCCTCTCTCTTGGCACTGCTCTAGTACCCACGATGCCCACTCCTCACTCTTCAGCATTATCTGTAAAAACAACATGATGTATCTTTAGCATTATAACTATAGAAGAACCATGTGTACATGCAGAACATGCAAGCCTGGGATATATACTGACTTTGTGAACACAAAAATCAGGCAGTCTTGCTGCTAGTGTGTCAGCCAAAATTTCTGCTCGTGCATACGAAGGACAGTCTGCACGTCCTGCAACGACAAACTTAGCCATAGTCTCCTACACGGACAGACACGTACACTTCCTCAAGTTCCTCGAGTTTCTCAGCAAGTGACATGGGCGGGGCTAATGCATGCAAAATGTTGTCATAGCAATGCCGTTAAAATAGAGTATACGGTAAAGAAGAATTTGAGATTGAAGGAGACCTAGGCTCTATTTCAAAGTCCCACGAGTTCGCTGCGTACTGCAGTGGGTGACTTTGGTGTTGTAGAATAATGGGAGCGATATTTACAAAATGGAAGGTATGATTAATGGCTTTGTTTAGTCTACACTTAACTTTTTATGACTCTTGTGATCACGTGATGCAGCGTGCGGCTTCCAGCAAAGAAACTTTAGAAAATTTACAGAACGTAAGTGCAATGTTCAGTGGTAATTCAAAACAATGTGCGTGTCTCTTCACTTTGAAGGAATTGGACCGTTTGTCAAGAGAGCGTCAAAGTTCCCAGCAGTGTGAGCGTACACTGATAGGGCTGTTACTGGTCGTCTTTCTGATTGGTTATCCTTTGGGTTGTGCTCTCGGCTACCTGTTCCTGGTCCACTGGGGCAGTACAACTGGACAACAGCTACTGTTCGCTCTTGGTGCTATCTGTTTTCCAATCATGTACGACAGATACTTATTTTATACTCGCATGTAACATTTTCTACTCCTAGCATTAGTTCAAGGTCTTAGTAGTTTGTATCTTGTTTCTCTCGTTTGAATTTTCCTATTTTCTCTTCTCTAGTTGCTATGCTGAGAAGCGGTTACTAACTTTATATTGCTCACACAGAAAATCACAATATGGTGGGTTGTGATACTGACATCAGTGTGAAGTTATTGTATGTCTCTCTACAGACTCATCTATTCAGAATGTAAAAAGTGATAAAAAGAAAGTGGTAAGCTTAGCACTCACTTGCGCCCTCCTCTTGTTCACTCTCTCCTGCTCTTTTTGCAGCTTGATGAGGTAATGGAAAAAGAACCATACCGTGTTGCGAAAGAGCTCTTAGAGAAGTATGACCCATCACATGCTGGGTTACAACCCACCACCCCTCAACCACAGCAACAAGGTACCATCACTGCTGGCAGTCGTACACATGTAAACTATCTGTTGCTATGTCATTATGTGCCCAAGGAAGACTACATTATTCCACATAACTGTACTGATGATCTTGTAGCCTACTGTCAGCAGATTACAGCGGTTTTCCTGCTTCTTGCAATAGTAAAGCGTAGACCGTAGAGCTTCACCTCGTGCACTAATGTGTGAAGGCATTGTTACCTTATTCACACGATGGAGGATGATCAATGCCTTCACACATTAGTGCATGAGGTGACGCTCTACGGTCTACGCTTTACTATTGCAAGAAGCAGGAAAACTGCTGTACTGAAACATGTGCTTGCTAACTCTCTTCTTGTATAATAGATTATTATTGCCTCTAGGTGTATGTACAGTAGTAAGATATTGATTTTTATGTTGCTTAGTCCTTGTGATCAAGGCAGTTTGTAGGGTTTACAATAACTTGCTGAGCTGACTTATTAACTTGCTGTATTAACAGTATTATTAGAGAATTTTAGTTTGGCGTTTCCGGGATGCGGGGAAACGGGTAACTCCCACACGTGGCGAATTCACGCGAAGAGAATTTTAGTTCATACCCAACGAACGGCTGGCCTAGATAGCTCGGCTTCGACTGCTTTAGTGACGAATATGTCGACTGGATCCAAGTAAGTTGCTGTTTCTGACTGTGCAGCTTAACTGTGCTTTATGTTAGGCGCGATTCAGACTACGTGTTGGAGTTGCTTACTATTCTGGTCGAGAATGTGTCTTCGGATAGTGAAGCAGAAGATCTAGAGATGCTACTGCATTTGGTTCTACAAAAGAGAAAGGCGAAAGATTTGGAATAGAAAAGTGTGACATGCCCGGTGCCCGCGTATCAACTGTGCACTTCCACTGCACTGCCCGCGTATCAACAGTGCTGATCCACGCGTGTCAACGTCAAGCAAGACACGTATGGATGGGATCACGTGATGCCCTACACGGCCCCACGTTTACCGGAAACGGCAAACTAAAATTCTCTATTAACAGTAACTTGCTTGCTGACTTATTGTTTGTGTGTTTTGTGATGGTACTCGAGATGCTTACATTGTGTATTGATGTGCTCACCACATTATGTGGTGTTTTTGAATGTGCTGTTTTGTGTTGTAGGATTACGTCGGCGCCCTGGTGCTACCCCCATGCCTCGCCCACAAGCCCCTCCCACCCCTCATCCTGCACTAATACATCAGACCAACAGAGCAGCAGCTCAGCAGCGACCAATAGTACAAGAGACACCATCACGACCACGCCCTCCAGCTCCCTCTTCTGTTGCTCCATCCACACCATTACCACAGCAGCAGAACAATTCTGCCTTCATTCCTCCAGGCTAGTAGATAATGATTCTCTGTTCAGTAAATACAATCAGTGACACTACAGGTCATGCTCTAGGACCGGCTCCTGGTCCACCTACCCCGGTACCTATACTTCCTCGAAATCGCTCTACAATGGATAAAGTATGTCATCATTGATCGTATTATTTTTGCGGACGATAAATTTCGCGAATGATCTTGTAATCGCGAAAATTGCTGAGTACAAGTTGGCTTTAGCTTAAATGCGAACATTGTTTTCGTGAACTATGCTTTTGGTTCCAATTCGCGAAATATACAGGCCGCGAAATAATATGATCTACAGTATTACTGATTGCTTAGCCAATCGTAATTTTTAAATCTCTTTATTTTTGTGTAGTTGACTGATTTCCTGGTTGGTGATGGTCCTGGCAGTAGGTATGCTCTGATATGTGGTCAGTGTTGCTCTCACAATGGAATGGCTCTTAAAGATGAATTTGAATACACAGGTATACAGCAAAATAATGTTCCATAACCATAGATATTCCGTAACTGTGGATTGAATTATTGAGCAGACCTAAGGCTTATATCCCGTTCACACTGCACGTTGGAACCGGGCCGAACCGTGCCACACTTTATAATCAAACTTCCGACACAACCGAACCGTGCTGGAAGCGGCCCACCTATGGTTGGGGTGCCGCGATGGTGCAGTTCAGTTGTAGCTCAGTTCAGTTGCGTTCATACTGTCAGAGATTTGCAACCAGGCCGGCCCGGTTCAGTTCTGTTCTAGCGCGTAGTGTGAACGCGATATTAACTGTTTTATTGTACTCTTGCCTTTGGGTCTACTGTTATAGCTCTTGCAGATGAACTGCTATAATGGCTGATCTCATTCTAGCACTTTGAACTATTTTTCTTACTCAGCTTTCAGATGTGCATATTGCTATCACCTGAATCCAGCAAGACAAAGAAAGCCACCTGTTCCCTCTTCATCATCATCAGCAGCATCATCACAACCAGCAGAATCAAATCAGGTCGTTGAGGTGACAGATAAACAGGAGCAGCAAAATGTTGATAGAGTTTCACAACAGCAGTCATCTCAAGTACAGCAACTCACTGATAATGAAAGTTGAACACATTATTATTACGCTATACTCTTGAAAATATGATTATTCTTTGTCTTGTGACTCATTACTCACTATACTTGGAGTAGTATTATTAACAGAGTGATGCAGAGAAAGTTATTTTTCTGATCTGTCCCTAATTATTCAGAAAAAATAATTAAGTACGTGTTTTAAGAATTTTGTTGGGCGTGCACGTGACTTGATCGATTCGAGGAACACAACATTGGATCTAGCTAGCTATGACCGATAGTACTGAAGAAGATCGTACATATGCTCTGTCTCAGCTACCAGCAGCTGCTGGCTTAAGTCAGCTGTGTTCAGAAGCGCATTTGGCTGAAATAGCTACTTGGGTTACTGACTGGCGAGCAGTTTCTCCTTTCTTGGGACTAACTGAAGCTGAGGAAATTGCTATACTAGGATCTAATCCTCACTCTGTATGTGCACAAAAGATTGCAATGCTAAGGAAATGGAAACTAAAACAAGGACCAAAGGCTACGTACAAGCGATTGTGTCGAGTGTTCGTGAAGTGTGGTTCAAATGATCTAGAAAAGAAAATCGCTGAATTGTTGACTGAAAGTGGCAGCTCTTCAGATGAGGAAGGTATAATAATAACCTAGCACTGGTGTTATGTATTAAAGTTGGGAAGGAGGAGGAGGGCTTTACAGCATCAGATCACATCTCAATACTAGCTGTAATGCGCCTATCAATGTCACGCCCCACCACCCCCAACATGGGGCGAGGTGGGGCAATGTGGGGATTTTGCACTTGTGGTTTTTACAATGCACCAGGGGTGGGAGCGACTGGCATGCAAATCCCCCCACTTAGCCCCTACTGGTGCACAGTCCAAACAGAGAAGACTATGCTACATGTCCGTGTTTTACTGAAAATACTAACGTGTCAAATGCCCCCTACCTCGTGTTGGGGGTGGTGGGCGTCACAATGATAGGCGCATAAGTTGTGTGATGTGATTGCCAATGGTTTATTGTAGTACTGGGCACAATAGACATCAGCATCACATGGGATTAGTGACCAGGCTACCTCAGTCAAAACAAAATACTCTAGAACTGCATTTACACTACACCTTTATGTTCTGTACAGCTTTTGTCAGAGCTATCTTATGGAATGAGTAACAAGGGGCTACATTACATATGCTTTGCGGCGTCCTCATTTGCCTAGTGCTTTCCTTTTCAAGACTCATAATATTACTAGGGTCTTCATTTAGCAAAGGTAGTTCCTTACCTGGCCCAGCCCGCATTGTTAGCATTTTTACTACCAATCAAAGTGGTGCCATGCTTTGATTTTCAATAGCAGACTATTGCCGGCACGCATTTTCAGGTGTTTACATTGGCAATTAACCCTTTAAGGCCTATAGCGGCTTTAGCCGCCATAATTGACTCCACCTACTCTAGACGTCATAAAAAGTGCTCTAGAAAGGTCAAATCAAGTTTATTTGCAAAAGATGACTTTACCTGAAAAAACCACCTGTTTTTCGGCGCGCCCTCCCCAATAAAACGTACAGCACGAGAGGAATTTTAAAGGGGGTGTCCCCCTGTTAACCCGGGGTTCGAAGGGGCAGAGCCCCTCGCCACTTTTGGCATTTTTAAGGCTTCAGGATGCCCGGAAATGCATACTTGGGCATGAAATATGGTCTAAACTATGCTGTTTGCTCACCTGGACACCACCAGGTTTTTGTATCAGTCACAAGGGCTAAACGAAGACCAAAATTGGCTGGAAAATGACGAGGTCGCAGCACTTAAGCGGCTTCAGTTCCGAAGTGGGAGTGGCCAACTCAGACTTTAGTACATGGTCGTAAACGTTGACTTACCAGGAAACAACAGTGCTAGTTTGGAACAGCTAACGTACTGCATGTTGTAGAAAATGCAAGACAAACTGTCAGTTTAGAGCAAGTCGAATTTTCGTCAAAATAATTCAGTCACTAATGAGTTAAAGCTATGTCATGCTGAGCTGGCCTGGTTATTTTGTCTAGTGTAAACACAATATGGAGCCTTGTGCAACAGTACAGTTATGAACAACAACAATTCACTCGCTTGGATCTGGCTACTAACTCTGTCTTGCTCTTGTCAATGTGCCATATATAAATCACTAAGCCATTTTGGTGGGACCATAGATATTACAATACGGGATAAGGAATTAAAATTTCCTCCAAATCAAAATGTATTACGTGATGTCACGTCGAGTGGTCGAGTAATAGTTAATGTATCAATGGCTCCACGTGTAACATTGGATTTGTTTGCACGAGCTTGCGGTCTATTTTTAACAACGTGACCGGAAGCGAGTGCAGACAAATCCAATGTTACACGAGGAGCCATACATTAATGGCTTTGTTATTACTTGTTCGAAGTCCCACTAGCGTTAGTGTGCTCGTTGTGTATATAAGGTGCGCACTACAGAGTGCTTCACCTTCCAGTAGGGCTGCTGGCATGCACCTTACCTAAATCGTTGGCAAAGCAGGCACTACTGTCTTGCTGTGAGCCATGAAATTTATTCATGGTTGCCGCCAGACCCACCCATGAGTGGTACAATTCGTTTGTACTCCCAGTGCATACATTTGCATTGGGAGATAGCCGTGTAACAATAGGCCATTCTCACTAAGAGCCTAAAGAATTTAATTAGCATTAATGGCTTGTGAATTGGGTTCCGGGCTAGGCTGGAGTACAAGGTGATTACGTAAGCGCTAAAATTAATACATGAATTTATATGGGGCTTATGGAGAAAATAGCGGTATTTTTGACGTCTTTCTAGCGCTCTCCGTATACTTGGCAACCATGTGGCCTTGCTGTTTGGATTCTTCTATCTGTGCTCTGTGGAAGGCAAAAGACTGCGCGTGCATTGGCAACGGCGTTGTGGAGAAACAGGCGCGCAAACAAGGCCTACTCGCAATGTAGCTAAACTGAAACGATAAGGACACAGGCTCCACAACAGACAGTGAGTTCGAGTAAGCGCTGGCAGCTATACCCACATACCAGCACATTGCGAGTAGGCCTTGTTTACGCGCCTGTTTCTCCACAACGCTGTTGCCAATGCATGCGCAGTCTTTTGCCTTCCACAGAGCGCAGATAGAAGAATCCAAACAGCAAGGCCACATGGTTGCCAAGTATACGGAGAGCGCTAGAAAGACGTCAAAAATACCGCTATTTTCTCCATAAGCCCCATATAAATTCATGTATTAATTTTAGCGCTTACATAATCACCTTGTACTCCAGCCTAGCCCGGAACCCAATTCACAAGCCATTAATGCTAATTAAATTCTTTAGGCTCTTAGTGAGAATGGCCTATTGTTACACGGCTATCTCCCAATGCAAATGTATGCACTGGGAGTACAAACGAATTGTACCACTCATGGGTACAATTCTAGAGTGCTATAAAGACATCGAAATACCTCCATAAGCCCCATATAAATTCGTGTATTAATTTTAGCACTTACGTAATCACCTTGTACAGTGTACTCCAGTGCTGTGGCCAAGCAGAGTGGTACGCCCACGCATGCATTTCATGCATACTTTGCCCTTACTGGGAATGGCCTATTCACTCATGGACGGTCACTTTGCCAGGAAATAATGGAACATTCGATTTGTTCCACTGGCAGTTTCTTTAATGAACTGGCTAGACGCAATAATTCACGTATATCTTGGCTGTTGACGACATCAGAGGTATTTTAACTACCTACGGGCTATCCTAAGAAGTAAGCGCTTTTAATGAGTCTACTAATAAAGACTTTAAGGCCAGTTGCTGTGGGCATGACAAGATGGCGTCTCGCCTGGAGGCACTAAGTATGGCACTGCCATATCTTCGCCGTACGGGCGTTTCAAGCTAATCTAACGTTTTGAAGCTCTTTGCACGATTTGTGCGATTACGAAGAGACCTTCAGAAGCAAAAGAAACCAGGTCTAAGGTGGTAAACCAGAGTACACGTGGTCACCCCTTTGTTCATTTTCTTCTTTCTTTCTTCTTATTCTTCAGCGAGTCTAGCACAGTAGTGAGCGAACCCAACGCAACTAAACGTACATAGAAGCAACGCTACCTATGACCATCAGTGCACCTGATATCTATTTAGGCCTAAAACACTGGGAGAAGCGAGTATTTCCAGAAAAACAGCGATTTTTGGTCCATAACAGACGCCATCCCATGTATTCTGCTTGAACTCCGTTACTAGGTTACGCCTACTCGCGCACGCCCGTGTATGTAATTATTCTAATACAAGCGCACCTTAGTACAAATTGCTTGGAACACGAGTGCTGCTGCCACTACACATGCACTAGCAGTGTTCACAGCAGAGAACGAGAAAATCACATTGGATTTGTCTGTTCAGGCTTGTAAGAATGCTAACTTAAGCTTGTCTAATGTTGCATGGTACGTGTTGCTTGCAGCAGAGTCGATCCAGTGCAGTCAGTGGAATAGTTCTCTTTACACTGTATTAGCATAAGTGCCAACTTAGTCATTAATAAAAAAAGAAAATAAACAAGTAATAAAACATTTTAACAAAAAGGAAAGAGATTTAGGGTTGGTGCATGTATCAAAAAAGTATGGAAACAAGATTTAAAATAAAAAGTACTGTAACAATAGCAGTGTAATGCTACCTCCCTAAATTAACTGCTTTCGATAGTTGTGGTTAATTTAATAGGGAGGTAGCATTACACTGCTATTGTTACAGTACTTTTTATTTTAAATCTTGTTTCCATACTTTTTCGATACATGTACCAACCCTAAATCTCTTTCATTTTTGTTTAAATGTTTTTATAACAAGTATTAGTTATACCATGCCTACCCGTGGTATATTCATGATACACCACAGGTAGGCATGGTATAACTTCGGAGGGGCTAGGAACGATGTATAGTAGATGATCATGCATGCACAGATATTATTTTTTTATCATTTTTACAGATTCTTTGTCCAACCCGTCTCATTGTGCGTCTCTCGTTTCTTATTCAAATTATCTTCGACAACTTTATACTTCTATGTCTCACAGCCATACCTCCCAACACTGGACACATCTTCCACAATGCGAGTTCATAAAGCTTGCAATGATTGGAGAGAAGGGTCTAAGACGTGGTGGACCAGAGGAAGAAATGATCAGACTTGCTCAGCAGGGAAAGATTGAGACAATTCTTAGTTGCAAGAAATCTATTGATCTCCATGACATCATTCCATCACCTCAACCACTTATTGTGCTGCCACCACCTCCACAACTACCTAGAATATGTCTCATTGAAGGAGCCCCAGGGGGAGGAAAGAGTACTCTTGCTCTGCACATTTGCCACCAATGGGCGCAAGGTGCTTCCTGGCTAGCGAGATTTGATGTAGTGGTTCTTGCTTATCTACGAGATGAAGCCGTTCAGAATGCTACAACATTATCTGACATTTTACCATCTCGTAAACTAAGAGAAAAGTTTGAAAGTATTGACTCTCAACTACAAGCTACCAATGGAAAAAATGTTCTTTTTATTTTTGATGGATGGGATGAGTTTCCCCATAAACTAATGATTAATTCACTTGTCTCCACAATACTTAGACAGCCACATGAGCTTTCTCTTCATCAAAGTACTGTTCTTATTACTTCTCGCCCTGTGTCCTCGGGAAACATAATTCACATAGCTGATCAACGAGTAGAGATTTTGGGATTTGCTCAATACCAAATTTATGAGTACATCGAAAGGGCTTTAGATGGCAACAATACATGCATTGAGAAACTTGTCCAACATGTCAAGGATCATCCAGTTATAGAAGGCTACTGTTATGTACCTCTGCATGTAGCAATACTAGTGCACATATTCTTAACAATGAAAGGTGCACTACCTACCACACTTCATGAGCTTTTCTGTTCTCTAGTACTCTGCTGCATTGTCCGGGAACAGGCAACACATAAACATGATGCATGCTTACCAGATTTTTCTTCATTCGACAATCTTCCTGATGACATCAAGTTTAAATTAAACAACCTTAGCTTGTTGGCATACAATGGAGTAATGCATAACAAAGTTGTGTTTTACTCAAAGGACTTACGATCATCTAACTTGCCACATGATCTGCCATCTTTAGGACTTCTCCAGGCTGTTGAAGGGCTCACACTTTACAGCAAATCTCTCTCGTACAACTTTCTTCATCTCTCTGTTCAAGAGCTTCTTGCAGCCTATCGTATTTCACAGATGAATTCGAGTAAACAACTAAGAGTATTCAAGGAATTCTTTACAAGCAAGAGTCCTCGTTTTCAATCTGTACTTCATTACTATTGTGGCTTCACCAAATTAGAAAATGTTGAAATACAAAAGTTTGTTTCTTCTTTTCAACATGATAAATCACATTTTCAGGAGCTTTTGCCTTTGCTACACTGTTTCTTTGAAGCACAACAACCGTCCTTGTCCCAACTAGTTGATCCCAAGTTTTTACCCTGTGCAAACGAAAAACTTAATTCTGGTGTCCTAGTTCCTGTAGATTTTTTATCAATTGGCTACTTTTTAGCTACATTCTTATCTACTTCTTTAAATGCACCAAATTTACATCTTTCAATCGGGAACATTGATGACCACTTTTTAAATTTATTATTGAGTGAACTCTCAAAGTATCCTATTTCGCCAATAATTTGTGAATCAGGAAAATTGATATTGGAGTTTTATAAACTATCCATTACTGCCCAGGGAACTAAATTTATGGCATCTCACCTAAAGCAATCCCCAGCAATCAAGGAACTTGCATTGTACAATAACGTTGCCACTTGTGATAATGGTCTGCTACATATTGCCGAAGCACTACAGACAAACTATTCTCTTGTAAAACTCAGCTTACTTGACATGAAATTGCATCACACTGAACTAAATGGATCTGTTCTTTCTGAAATGTTTAAAACAAATAGATCGCTTACTTACCTTGACCTATCAAAAAACAGTATGCTATTCTCAAATTTCAGTGCAGCCTATATCTTTGAAGGCCTTCGATACAATGCTACTCTAGTCAACTTGAATTTAAGCTATACTGGTATAACAGCTACAGATCCGGATACAGCTCAGTCTCTTGTTAAAATGCTTCAAGAAAATAAATCACTCACCCATCTTGATCTTTCGAGGAATGACAAGTTTTCGGACTCGGGGGCTCGCTGCATCTTTGAAGGTCTTCAGCACAATTCAACTCTAGTCAACTTAAATCTAAATTATACTGGCATAACTGGTATAGATCCAGACACTGGTATATCTCTTACTAAAATGCTTCAAGTAAACAACACGCTTACACATCTTCATCTATCCTGTTATGAGCATGCATCTGAATCGAATCATATAGTACCCTGCATATTTCAAGTACTCGAACACAATACCTCTCTACTTCAGTTGTACTTGCGTGGTAGACGTATAACTGACCATGATGCAGAGTGTATTGCTCAAGTATTGAAAACCGGTCGCTATTTGCAAATACTTGATATCGCATACTCTGGCAGATGGTATGGCTTATCTCTTACTAGTTCACTCGGTGTGACCACTTCTCTAAAAAGACTGTACACTACTACAACCAGAGATTTTGAACAAAATATTGACGGTATCAATAAAGATAGAGTAAGTAGAGGACTTCATCCTATTGATATTGTTATAGTGTAAAATATTGTGAGATTTTTTTTCTATCAAAAATTGCAGTGCTCACTTTGTCCTACTCCGTAAGCAGTGTGCATGTGCATGTACATTTACTACACTAGCTTGATCCTACATGTCTTAGACTAATACATGCATGCTTCCTTGCAGATATTTGACCAAAGTTAAGCTGTTAATATGTCTTCTCCTAGCTACTCACTAAACTTTATTCCTTCGTCCAACGTAATATTGTTGGTGACGAATCCCTTGCCTATTAGGGAGACACGGTAGTGTCTCCCTATGTAGGGATGAACGAGAAAACAAGATGGCGGCTACATACAATGTATTAGCGTTCAAACGCTGATATTTCGCCTGGTGATGAATTTTATACGTCCATAGATACTTAGATCTGCTATCTGGCGTTGCCCCATCTTACAGTAGCAAGGAGAGTGCTCGAAATTGTTACTAAAGTGACGAACCTGGAAATGGTGAAAATCGACTTTCGTCATCTTCGTTTTCTTTCTTTCTTTCTTTCTTCCACTCGCCTAGCGCCTTTACGCGAGCAGTGTCGAGACCAAAACACCCACGAACAGTCGTGAAATTCTCCTGGCATGTGCCTTTTGAACTTAGTTTTTAGCGAAACGACGATATACATTTGACGAGCTCACGATCACGAACAGTTGTCAGCTGAGTGTTTGACGCCATTATTGTGATTACGTAATACGCACGTGACCAAACACACTTGTAGAGTATCGCCGTATGGAGAGCTCATATTGGCGTCTGGAGTCTTCGAAGAACAACTCACAGAGTAAGCTCGTGTAGTATCACCGTTCTGCTGCTTGCCAGATAGTATCACAGCCATTCAGAAAATTCTAAACCAGAGTGGGCGGGGCTCGTATGCTGTGCATCCAGGCTTCAGCATGCATAAATGCGTGAACTAGTTTCAGTATTTAGGAGCTACAAGTTAAAAAGCAATTATCAAGAAAAGCAAACCAAAACAATGATGGAAACAAAAAAGAGATACATTGTATGCACTGTAAAGCTCAAATAATAATAATAATAATAGTTATTATCTTGCCGAATTCGAACTGCACCAAAAATTTGAAACTCACTGTAAAAGAAAAAGGACACAAACAAGAAAATAAAAAGATTTCTAACGAAATCAAAAGGATGTAGGGATAAAGAAATCTGCTACTGGTCCACAATGTAAACCAACAAGGAGCAAGCATGGAATGGTAACACAATTGACTTGCTAACAGACCATAGATCCCTACATCAGTGGCTGACTCTAGTACAGCAGTTCTACTAGTTGCTATTGACTGACACCTGACATGCATTGAATTGAATTTAGCTTGTGACAAAATAATTATAGTATAGTCAAAATGTTATGTACAGCCACTGATGTAGGGATCTATGGTCTGTTAGCAAGTCAATCGTGTTACCATTCCATGCTTGCTCCTTGTTGGTTTACATTGTGGACCAGTAGCAGATTTCTTTATCCCTACATCCTTTTGATTTCGTTAGAAATCTTTTTATTTTCTTGTACCTACTATGGACATCCATTATTATATTGTTCTCTTTGACCTAACAAGCCGCAGCATACTGTACTGAAACAGTCGCCACCAACTGCAACGGCATCATGATCAGCAAAAATAATTAATACTCAACCCATCTTGATTATTTCTGATCATGCAGTTTGCACAACAAGAACAACATCTGGTCCACCATTGTTCACCATAGTATAAAACTTGCAGGAAGTTGGTGTAGTAACATACCCTTGTCACAATCAAATTGTTTTCTTCAAAATGTGCATATCATGCACCTCTCGGTCTTTTAGTATCGTAGCTCAACTGTTCCACTCTTAGTTGGTACTAGCTGATCACCTGGTGACATATAGCGTCATGATAACCTCTATTTCTAAGTCTTCAACGGTGAATCTTATTGTTTACTTCCTGCATGTGTGATATTGTCAAAGACTTAATCAAATTGCAATGACAAATCAAGGCTCAATCATGAGCCAGCAGCAATAGCACAGTACAGAACATGACACTCTGACAGCATGATTATATAGAGACTGCATGACAATGTGACTGATGTACAATAATAAACATGATATTGTCCTAAGACAATGAGGGTCATGAGTCAGATGAGTCAGTCAGTCCAGCTGCAAATGTCACAGCATGCTTCTGGTGAAGCACCACCGTAAAATCAACCCATTTGTTATGCATTAAAGGAGATACACATTTAGCTCTAGCTTCTGTTCCTTGCTTTTGAAAAAAATCAACTAGTATGAGTTGACAACCATGAGAATGATGACCAAATTAATATCCAGGCTCAATATATAATTATTTGTTACTGAAACTAAATCGTAGTGGTTACTTACGGTTATACTTATTGTTACTAATGGTTACTTATCCGTTACCAGTGGATACCTATTGCTACTTGTGGATACTTACACATCTTGATCTTTCAAGTAATTACACACCTAATTATCAAACATAATCTTTCAATGATTAGAGCACAATTCTACTCTTAAACCTGCGTGGTACAGTAGATCAGATAACAAATGAAGATGCAGAATGCATGCATTGCTCGAATACTGAAGTGCAATTGTTCTTTACTTCACCTGATATTGCTGGATGGAATGTTTGTAGTGATCAATTAAGTGCTTGTCTTATTCTTAGCTCTGTGACTGCTAGCACCTCATTAAATGAGCTGTACTTAACTGCAAGTTCGGAAATAGAAAGGGCATCTAGAGATGTCATCAAAGCAAGAAAAGATGAGCTGCCTCCTATTAACATTTTCCTAACATATTCCTAACATTTTCCTACATGAATCATTGTATAATAAGTTTTAATAGTAATTTACAACTAGTGGCAGTGGCAGACCGAGTCATGCATGTGATAATAAATTCATTAGTGAATTCATGAATAATCTATAATCAACATTCCTGATAGCCGCGCCCATAACCAGTCACGAGTTGCAATGGCAGCGCAGCATTCGGTTGCAACGCTGGTTAGCTGGAACCAGCCATGCTCAGAAGCTAATTTAGCTAAAATCTCGCTATTGATCGTTGATTGGCGAGCAGTGTCTCCATTCCTAGGATTATCTGAAGCTGATGAACTCGTTATACTGGGAACACATCCTCATTCGGTACCAGCACAAAAGATTGCGATGTTGCGAAAATGGAAGTCAATAAATGGAACAAAGGCTACCTATAGCGAACTGTGCCAGGTGTTTAGAATGTGTGAATTGACTAGTCTTGAAGAGAAAGTGAAGCAGATGCTAGGTGGGGAGTCCTACGAAACTAATGCAGTAGACTCTACACCACTCTTGCCTTGTGTTCCAACTATTTATGAGGATGATCCTGTTTCTTCATATTCATCTTATCTCAAGGAACTGTACACGTCTATGTCCCAAAGCCACACCTCCCAACATTGGACCCATCTTCCACGATGTGAGTTTATACAACTAGCAATGATTTTAGATGAAGAACTACGGCGTGGAGGAGCAGAAGAGGAAATGGTTAGACTAGCACAGCAAGGAAAGATTGAAACAATTCTTAGTCACAAGAAAAACATTGATATGAATCAACTTTTTGACAAAGAACGTGGAATTAATCCTACAGTAACACCACCACCATCACCACTTTCACCATCTCCAATTGAACACAAAACCCAATTTCCATTAGAGGGTTTAGATCTACTATCTTTATTACGGCCTAATCCCAGGACTATTCTTATTGAAGGAGCCCCAGGAGGAGGAAAAAGCACACTTGCTCTTCACTTTTGCCACCAGTGGGCAAAAGAAGCTTCCTGGTTAGCAAGATTTGATTTAGTCATCCTGGCATATCTGCGGGATGAAGCAATCCAGAATGCTAAATGCTTGACTGACATTTTACCAGCACATATCTCTGAACTTAAAGAAATTACTTTTCAGATTCAAGCTTCTTATGGACAGGGAGTTTTATTCATATTTGACGGTTGGGATGAGTTTCCATCCCACTTAATGAATAATTCGCTTGTTTCCAAAATAATTCAGAATCCTCAAACATTGTTCCTTCATCGAAGTACTGTTCTTATCACCTCCCGACCAGTTTCTTCAGGAAACCTGCTCCACATAGCTGATCGACGAGTTGAGATTCTGGGATTCACTCGGCAACAAATTCGAGAGTACATTGAGAAAGCTTTGGATGGCAACAGCACTCACATTCAGAAACTTGTCCAGCACCTTGAAGAACACCCAGTAATTGATGGTTACTGCTATATACCACTTCATGCAGCAATACTGGTGCACATATTTCTGACAATGAAGGGAGCTCTGCCTACCACCCTCCATGAGCTATTCTGTTCTCTTGTACTCTGCTGCATAATCCGTGAACAAGAAACACACGAACCTGTCTCAATTTTACCAGAATTAACCTCACTAGACGATCTTCCTGATGAACTTAAAACCAAATTGGGCAACCTTAACATACTAGCATATGAGGGTGTAATGCATAACAAAGTCGTTTTCTATTCTAAAGACATACAAGCAGTACACCTACAAGCCGATATTTCATCTTTGGGGCTCTTACAGGCTATTGAAGGACTTACACTTTATAGCAAATCTCGGTCGTATAATTTCCTTCATCTTTCAGTTCAAGAGCTTCTGGCTGCTTACCATATTTCACAAATGAGACCCACTGGGCAGGTTGAAGTTTTTAAAAAATTGTTTGGAAGCTCTCGTTTTCAAGCTGTTCTTCAATATTATTGTGGATTTACAAAACTAGCCAATCTAGAGATACAAAATTTTATTTATTCTTATCAACAACACAAGTTCAGATTCAAGCAACTTCTGCCTTTGCTTCATTGTTTTTTTGAAGCTCAACAGCCATCTTTATGCAAGCTAGTTGATCCTAGGTTCATACCCAGTGCAAGGTGCAAAATGATAGATTCTGCTAATCTTGACCCAATCGATATATTAGCAATCGGATATTTCTTTTCCTCATTATTGTGTACATTACCATTGTGCATTTCGGGTTATCATCTTTCAATTAGGAGCGATCACCACTTGAAATTACTGTTAAGTCAACTTCCAAAAAGAGAACTGTCAACAGGCAAATTACTTGTATTAGAGTACACATCATTTATTTGGCAAGAAATAAGTCCCATAGTAGCTCACTTCAAGCAGTCTCATGCAGCCATCAGAGAACTTGTAATTACTAACAATGAAATTCACAATTTTCTACACATTACTGATGCAATTCGAACAAACTCCTCTGTTGTCAAACTTGATCTTCAATACAATTATACTCTGATCTCTTTAAATTTAAGCCATACAGTTATAACAGCTTCAGATCCAGACATTGCTACATCTCTTACCCACTTTCTTAAAAGAAACAAGTCGCTTAAATATCTTACTTTTCAAGGAAACCGCTTATTCTCAGACTTTGGTGCTCTTTGCCTTTTTGAAGGTCTCCAATACAATAGTACTCTGGTCCATTTGAATTTAAATTATACTCGTTTAAGAGTTACTCATCCTGACACTGCCATGTCGATGATCACAATGATTAAAGTAAACAGGACGCTTACACATCTTTTGCTAGCAAATGATGACAATACGCTTGTGGAAAATCAAATAGTTTTCTGTGTTAGTCAGGGTCTTAAAGACAATACTACTAGCGCTCTTACGCACTTAATTCTTCGTGGTAACCTCATAACTGCTCATGATGCAGAGTGTCTCACTCAGTTATTGATGTATAATCGTTGCCTACAAACTCTTGATATTGCTTACTCTGGTACATGGTTTCAAGGTCGCCTTACACAAATTATTAGCTCTCTTTGGTATAATAATAGCTCTTTGAAACTACTTTTTGTTACTACCAGCAGAGATGATGAAGAATCATATGACAACCTAAATCAAGAAAGACAAAAGCATGGACTACCACCTATTGATATCAGAATAGTATAAGGGATTGAGCTGATCAACCTACAGTATGTATATCTAATTTAGTGTATTTGTCTGTTGTAAGTTTAAAAAGAAATTTAACACCAGCTAAAAGAACAAGATTCAAAGCTGCATGATAATTAATTCATGACCAGTGACCAACACCTGAGTGAGAGCCACGCCCTTGTTTTTAGTCTATAGTGAGTTTTTGACGATGGAAGAAGCAAAGCAATTAGCTGCTGGACTAGTTAGCTGGAATCAGCCGTGTTCAGAAGCTGATTTAGCTAAAATTTCACTATTACTTGTCGATTGGCGAGCAGTCTCTCCATTCCTAGGGCTAACAGAAGCTGATGAGACTGTTATACTGGGAGCAAATCCTCACTCTGTACCTGCCCAAAAGATTGCGTTGTTGAGAAAATGGAAGCTACTAAATGGAACAAATGCTACCTATAGCGAATTGTGCCAAGTGTTTAGAATATGTGAACTGACTGATCTTGAAGACAAAGTGAAGCAGATGCTAGCAGGTAACCTCTTCTTTTATGCAAGTTTAATTTTATTCTTGTGGTTTGTGTTTATTCTCTAGGCTCTTCATCTCCTAGAGTCCTTGCAATTGATCCTCTCAGATCTTACACATCATACCTCAAGGATCTGTACATTTCTATGTCCCACAGTCGCACCCCTCAGCATTGGACCCATCTTCCCCGTTGTGAGTTTATACAACTAGCTATGATTAAAGATGAGGAACTACGGCGTGGAGAACCAGAAGAGGAAATGATCAAACTAGCACAGCAGGGGAAGATCGAGACTATTCTGGATCACAAAGACAAAATTGCTTTGGATCAACTTTTTGAGAAAGATTGTAACACTGATTCAATTTCTTCACCACCTTCTTACGCATCTCTTGGTTTAAATCAACCATCTTTATTACAGCAAAATCCTAGGACTATTCTTATTGAAGGAGCCCCAGGAGGAGGAAAGAGCACATTTGCTCTTCATATCTGCCATCAGTGGGCACAAGGTGCTTCCTGGTTAGCGAGATTTGATGTAGTAGTTCTTGTATACTTGCGAGATGAAGCTGTTCAAAACGCTATCACTTTGGCCGACATTTTACCAACTCATTCACACCAATCTGAAAGCATTATTCCTCTAATACTAGCTTCGTGTGGAGAAGGAGTTTTATTTATATTCGATGGTTGGGATGAGTTTCCATCCCACTCAATGAATAATTCGCTTGTTTCCACAATAATTCGACAGCCACATAAACTTTCTCTTCATCGAAGTACTGTTCTTGTCACTTCCCGACCAGTGTCGTCTGGAAGCCTACTCTCCATAGCAGACAGGCGTGTAGAAATTCTAGGATTTACACAACTCCAAATCCGTGAGTACATTGAGAAAGCTTTGAAAGGTGACAGCACTAGAATTTCTGAACTTATTCAGCATCTTGAGAAACATCCAGTTCTAGAAGGTTACTGCTACATTCCTTTAAATGCAGCAATACTGGTGCACATATTCTTAACGATGAAGGGAGCCTTGCCTACCACCCTCCATGAGCTTTTCTGTTCTCTTGTTGTTTGCTGCATAATTCGAGAACATGCAACACATAATTTAGATACCTGTACGCACTTACTCGAAATATCATCACTACTTTGCCTTCCTGATGATCTTGAAACTAAACTGAGTAGTCTTAGCATGCTAGCATACAATGGAGTGATGCAAAACAAAGTTGTCTTTTATTCGAAAGACTTACAAGCATCTCAACTGCCAACTGATTTGCCATCCTTAGGGCTTATGCAAGCCATTGAAGGGCTCTCGCTTTACAGTAAGTCTCTTTCATATAATTTTCTTCACCTTTCTGTTCAAGAACTTCTTGCAGCTTATCGTATATCACGATTCAGTCCTAACGAGCAAGTTGAAGTATTCAAAAAATTATTTGGAAGTACTCGTTTCCTAGCTGTACTTCATAACTATTGTGGGTTTACCAAACTGGATAATCCAGGCATACAAGAATTTGTTGTTTCTTATCAAAATAAAATATCAAGTTTTAGAGATCTTCTACCTTTACTGAAATGCTTCTTTGAAGCACAGAAGCCATCTCTATGTCAGCTAATTGATAAAAAATTCATACCAAATGAAACCCGAACGTTTAATTTTGGAGTCCTTGCTCCAGTAGATTGTTTAGCAATTGGTTACTTCGTGACCTCTCTTTTGTCGACTTCGAAATCGCCTAATAATAATATTCATTTTGTTGCCATGGACATTGATAACTATAGCTTGAAGCTATTGCTAAGTGAACTTTCAAAGTATCCAATTAAAGGAGTATCCACTGTCGAAGCAGGGAGACTAACTCTGCAACTACATGAATCAATATCAAAAACTAAAATTCGTAAAACTATTACCGGTCAAGGAGCAATGTACTTAGCAACTCATCTCAAGCAATCATCCGCTATTAGTGAACTTGTGATAAACAATGCTTGTAACCTCCAGAGCGATGAAGATGGTCTCCTACAGATATCAAAGGCACTGCAGACAAACTCTTTTCTTACCAAGATTAGTTTGCTTTACATAAAATTGCAGCATACAGAACAGAATGGCAGTGCTCTTACTGAAATGCTTCAAGTGAACACGACACTTACAGAACTTAGTCTTTTAGGAACAAACCTATCAGAATGTGGAGCTCGCTGCATCTTTGAAGGCCTACAATCAAATACTGCTCTGGTCAACTTAAATCTAAGCCACACAGGTATAACAGCTGCAGATCCAGACACCGTTAGATCTCTCACTAAAATGCTTAAAGAAAACAATTCACTCAAGCAACTCGATCTTTCATGGAATGACAAGTTTTCTGACTCAGGAGCTCACTGTATCTTTGAAGGTCTTCAATTTAACAACACTTTAGTGAAACTGAATCTAAACAGAACAGGTATAGCAGCTATTGATCCACTAACTGCTAAGTCACTCACCAGAATGCTTCAAGTAAACAAGTCACTTGTTTATCTTGATCTATCAAGTACTGACTTTTTACCAGTTAATGACATTTTTCAGTACATTTTTCAAGGTCTCAAGCACAATACCACTTTACTACACTTGATCCTACGCTATAGAGACATATCATACAATGATGCAGCTTGCATTGCTCAGGCTCTCAAATCGAATTTATCGTTGCAAGCATTGAGTATTGCTCGCTGTCGTATTGAAGGCATTCATCTTATTCTTGACGCACTCAAGTTTAACACTACATTGAAACATCTCTACGTTACTCAAGGCATGGAACAACTTTCCAGTGACTTTCACAGAATAAAAGAGGACAGATTATTACCACCTATTGATGTTGTACCAGGCAGTAGATCAGCAAAAGTTGTAGAGAGCTAGACCAACGATGCTATAGTCTATAAGAACATATCTTATGGCAATGTTGCTAAGTTATCAAACAGTAATGAAAGTGTATAGCCATCAAATTATTATTATTTTTGTGTTTCAGTGGAGAAAAGCTAGAATAATTAAATTACTTTAACAACTACATATAAGATTCAGAGAAAATCATACCGTACAGTAAAGCTATCGTGTTTATGTGTACAAAATGTAACTAAGGTGCACTGGGGAGGATGTACCAGCAGCGCTATGAAACTCTGAATCTGGATAAAACAATAATTATTATAGATTCATCTATGAATAATTCTCAACTGTCGCTGACCGAATGAGTATCTATAGGATTGCAGTCAACTACTCCAGTTTGCAAGTTGGTTATCACAGTCAGTGGTGCATGCTTGATAGTGTGGTTAGCCTTGTGTAAATTAGCCATACACCACTTCTTATTATGCGGCAATCGTTGTCACGTGAGTCTAATAGCATTATGCTCTAATTCTTGTGCGTTATCACAACCAAAGTATTAGCATGTTTGATTGAAACAATGATTAATGATTACGTATAGCTACCTGTATAGGCTACTGTGTGCATGCATAGTCAGCTACAAATTAAGTCCTTTTCTTTACTCTGTCTTTCTTTTCCCTCTTCCTCTGATGCTACCAATAATATAATTTCATCATTCCTCGTTTGACTAGTTGTTTTCTTTTCCTCTCTCTTCCTCCTTTTCTTTTTGGTTTTTACCTCACTAGTTGAAAAATAAGTATTTTCCTCTGCTCCAATATGAAGCTCTGCCTTTCTTGTCTTCTTTCTCCTTCCCTTTTCTACTGTCTTCTCTATAGCATCTGCTACAAGCTGAACCTCTATCTCTTCCTTCTTCTTTGTCTTCCTTTTCCTCTTTCTTCTTCGTTTCTTTTTTGTTTCACACTCGGCTTTAGTTTTGTTGTCTTGTCTTGTCTTAGTCTTTCTCCTCTTCCTACTCCTTTTCTTTCTAGGTTCTATCTTTGCACTATCTTCCTTCTTTTCTACTTCTTCCGGCTCCATCCGATCCTCCTTCATTTCTACTTCTATCTCTGCACCATATTCCTTCTTTTCTACTTCTTCCAGCTTCATCCGATCCTCCTTCATTTCTACTTCTATCTTTGCACCATCTTTCTTCTTTTCTACTTCTTCCAGCTCCATCCGATCCTCCTTCATTTCTACTTCTATCTTTGCACTATCTTCCTTCTTTTCTGCTTCTTCCAGCTTCATCCGATCCTCCTTCATTTCTACTTCTATCTTTGCACTATCTTCCTTCATTTCTACTTCATCCAGCTCCATCCGATCTTCCTTAATTAGTTCTACTTCTATCTTTGCACCATATTCCTTCTTTTCTACTTCTTCCATCTTCATCCGATCCTCCTTCATTTCTACTTCTATCTTTGCACTATCTTCCTTCTTTTCTACTTCTTCCAGCTCCATCCGATCCTCCTTCATTTCTACTTCTGTCTTTGCACCATCTTCCTTCTTTTCTACTTCTTCCAGGTCCATCCGATCCTCCTTCATTTCTACTTCTGTCTTTGCACCATCTTCCTTCTTTTCTAATTCTTCCAGCTCCATCCGATCCTCCTTCATTTCTACTTCTGTCTTTGCACCATCTTCCTTCTTTTCTACTTCTTCCAGCTCCATCCGATCCTCCTTAATTAGTTCTACTTCTATCTTTGCACCATATTCCTTCTTTTCTACTTCTTCCAGCTCCATCCGATCCTTCTTCATTTCTACTTCAATCTCCGCACCATATTCCTTCTTTCCTACTTCCATCTCTTCCTTCATTTCTACTTCTATCTTTGCACCATCTTCCTTCCTTTCTACTTCTTCCAGCTTCATCTGATCCTCCATCATTTCCTCTTCTATCTTTGCATCATCTTCCTTCTTTTCTACTTCTTCCAGCTCCATCCGATCCTCCTTAATTAGTTCTACTTCTATCTTTGCACCATATTCCTTCTTTTCTACTTCTTTCAGCTTCATCCGATCCTCCTTCATTTCCACTTCTATCTTTGCACTTTCTTCCTTCTTTTCTACTTCTTCCAGCTCCATCCGATCCTCCTTAATTAGTTCTACTTCTATCTTTGCACCATATTCCTTCTTTTCTACTTCTTCTAGCTCCTTCTTTTCAACTTTAATAACATCTTCGATCTTACTCTTCTCCTCGCCGACCCGGCTTCCTTGCTTGTTCGCTGTCGGACGGTTAAAACAAAAATATTATTGTGAAGAAGTTAATGTTATTGAATACCTTTTGTTGAAAACAGGCAACAGCTCAATAGCTGCCTCGATGCTCTCCAAAATCGGACAGTTTTCGATCCAGGCATTCTTTTACTGCTTGATGATAAGTGTGGTTCGCGTGGACGCGCATTGTTTCTCCAGGGAAACGGATGGAGCTGGTGGGCGGGGCTACCTAGGTTCAGCCTAGCTGGCCGTGGAGTGGGCTTGCAAAACCATCATCGCTAGAAAGCCCGATCTACCGTTATGCTCAATAGAAAGGCTAGCCAGTTCGTATCTGCCTACATCATACTGCTATAGGCATTGAGCAAGCATGCATGCATGCTGCTCCTGCATCCTGTTTAATTTTAGAGTCCTTGCTCCAATCAATATCTAAACATAAACTTCATATTACCGGTCGAGGAGCGATGTACTTAGTAACTGATCTCAAGCAATCATCCGCTATTAGTGAACTTGTGATAAACAATGCTTGTTTATCACAAGTTGAGACCATCCTCCAGAGCAATGAAGATGGTCTCCTACAGATGGCAAAGGCACTGCAGACAAACTCTTTTCTTACTAAGATTAGTTTGAATTACAGCATACAGAACAGAATGGCTGTGCTCTTACTGAAATGCCTCAAGTGAACACGACACTTACAGAACTTAGTCTTTAAGGAACACACCTGTCAGAATCTGGAGCTCGCTACATCTTTGAGGGCCTACAATCCAATACTGCTCTGGTCAACTTAAATCTAAGCCACACAGGTATAACAGCTGCAGATCCAGACACTGTTAGGTCTCTCACTAAAATGCTTAAAGAAAACTATTCACTCAAACAACTCGATCTTTCATGGAATGACAAGTTTTCTGACTCAGGAGCTCACTGTATATTTGAAGGTCTTCAATTTAACAACACTTTAGTGAAACTGAATCTAAACAGAACAGGTATAGCAGCTATTGATCCACTAACTGCTAAGTCACTCACCAGAATGCTTCAAGTAAACAAGTCACTTGTTTATCTTGATCTATCAAGTACTGACTTTTTACCAGCTAATGACATTTTTCAGTACATTTTTCACGGTCTCAAGCACAATACCATTTTACTACACTTGATCCTACGCTATAGAGACATATCATACAATGATGCAGCTTGCATTGCTCAGGCACTCAAATCGAATTTATCGTTGCAAGCATTGAGTATTGCTCGCTGTCGTATTGAAGGCATTCATCTTATTCTTGACGCACTCAAGTTTAACACTACATTGAAACATCTCTACGTTACTCAAGGCATGGAACAACTTTCCAGTGACTTTCACAGAATAAAAGAGGACAGATTATTACCACCTATTGATGTTGTACCAGGCAGTAGATCAGCAAAAGTTGTAGAGAGCTAGACCAACGATGCTATAGTCTATAAGAACATATCTTATGGCAATGTTGCTAAGTTATCAAACAGTAATGAAAGTGTATAGCCATCAAATTATTATTATTTTTGTGTTTCAGTGGAGAAAAGCTAGACAAATTAAATTTTCTTTAACAACTACATGTAAGATTCAGAGAAAAATCATACCGTACAGTAAAGCTATCGTGTTTATGTGTACAAAATGTAACTAAGGTGCACTGGGGAGGATGTACCAGCAGCGCTATGAAACCCTGAATCTGGATAAAACAATAATTATTATAGATTCATCTATGAATAATTCTCAACTGTCGCGACCGAATGAGTATCTATAGGATTGCAGTCAACTACTGCAGTTTGCAAGTTGGTTGTCACAGTCAATGGTGCATGCTTGATAGTGTGGTAAGCCTTGTGTAAATTAGCCCCTTCTTATTATGCGGCAATCGTTATCACGTGAGTCTAATAGCATTATGCTCTAATTCTTGTGCGTTATCACAACCAAAGTATTAGCATGTTTGATTGAAACAATGATTAATGATTACGTATAGCTACCTGAATAGGCTACTGTGTGCATGCATAGTCAGCTACAAATTAAGTCCTTTTCTTCACTCTGTCTTTCTTTTCCCTCTTCCTCTGATGCTACCAATAATATAATTTCATCCGCCTTCCTCGTTTGACTAGTTGTTTTCTTTTTCTCTCTCTTCCTCCTTTTCTTTTTGGTTTTTACCTCACTAGTTGAAAAATAAGTATTTTCCTCTGCTCTAATATGAAGCTCTGCCTTTCTTGTCTTCTTTCTCCTTCTCTTTTCTACTGTCTTCTCTATAGCATCTGCTACAAGCTGAACCTCTATCTCTTCCTTCTTCTTTGTCTTCCTTTTCCTCTTTCTTCTTCGTTTCTTTTTTGTTTCACACTCGGCTTTAGTTTTGTTATCTTGTCTTGTCTTAGTCTTTCTCCTCTTCCTACTCCTTTTCTTTCTAGGTTCTATCTTTGCACTATCTTCCTTCTTTTCTACTTCTTCCGGCTCCATCCGATCCTCCTTCATGTCTACTTCTATCTCTGCACCATATTCCTTCTTTTCTACTTCTTCCAGCTTCATCCGATCCTCCTTCATTTCTACTTCTATCTTTGCACCACATTCCTTCTTTTCTACTTCTTCCAGCTCCATCCGATCCTCCTTAATTAGTTCTACTTCTATCTTTGCACCATATTCCTTCTTTTCTACTTCTTCCATCTCTTCCTTCATTTCTATTTCTATCTTTGCACCATTTTCCTTCTTTTCTACTTCTTCCAGCTTCATCCGATCCTCCTTCATTTCTACTTCTATCTTTGCACCATCTTTCTTCTTTTCTACTTCTTCCAGCTTCATCCGATCCTCCTTCATTTCTACTTCTATCTTTGCACTATCTTCCTTCATTTCTACTTCATCCAGCTCCATCCGATCTTCCTTAATTAGTTCTACTTCTATCTTTGCACCATATTCCTTCTTTTCTACTTCTTCAATCTCTTCTTTCTTTTCTATTTCTTCCAGCTCCATCCGATCCTCCTTCATTTCTATTTCTATCTTTGCACCATTTTCCTTCTTTTCTGCTTCTTCCAGCTTCATCCGATCCTCCTTCATTTCTACTTCTATCTTTGCACCATCTTTCTTCTTTTCTACTTCTTCCAGCTTCATCCGATCCTCCTTCATTTCTACTTCTATCTTTGCACTATCTTCCTTCATTTCTACTTCTTCCAGCTCCATCCGATCCTCCTTAATCAGTTCTACTTCTATCTTTGCACCATCTTCCTTCTTTTCTACTTCTTCCATCTCTTCCTTCATTTCTATTTCTATCTTTGCACCATTTTCCTTCTTTTCAGCTCCTTCTAGCTCCTTCTTTTCAACTTTAATAACATCTTCGATCTAATAGTGCGTTTACACTAGCAACTTCAGAACTGGGCCAGACTGGTCTAGTTTTATTTTTAAAGGTTGATAGTAGTACAACAACTGGCACTTCCCAAGTACTAGCTACTCTATTAATATCAAACTTTGAAAATAAAATTAAACTAGTCTGGCTCGGTTCTAAAGTTGCTAGTGTAAACGCACTATTACTCTTCTCCTCGCCGACCCGGCTTCCTTGCTTGTTCGCTGTGTGACGGTTAAAACTAAAAGATTATTGTGAAGAAGTTAATATTATTGAATACCTTTTGTTGAAAACAGGCAACAGCTCAATAGCTGCCTCGATGCTCTCCAAAATCGGACAGTTTTCGATCCAGGCATTTTTTTACGGCTTGATAAAAAGTGTGGTTCGCGTGGACGCGCATTATTTCTCCAGGGAAACGGATGGAGCTGGTGGGCGGGGCTACCTAGGTTCAGCCTAGCTGGCCGTGGAGTGGGCTTGCAAAACCATCATCGCTAGAAAGCCTGATCTACCGTTATGCTCAATAGAAAGGCTAGCCAGTTCGTATCTGCCTACATCATACTGCTATAGGCATTGAGCAAGCATGCATGCATGCTGCTCCTGCATCCTGTTTAATTTTAGAGTCAGTCCTTGCTCCAGTAGATTGTTTAGCAATTGGTTACTTCATGACCTCTCTTTTGTCGCCTTCGAATTCGCCTAATGTAGTTAATAATCATTTTTGCCATGGACATTGATAACTAACTATAACTTGGAGCTGCTCTAAGTGAACTTCAAAGTATCCAATTGAAGGAGTATCCACTGTTGAAGCAGGGAGACTAACTTTGCAACTACATATCTAAAAATGAAATTCATATTACCGGTCAAGGAGCGATGTACTTAGCAACTCATCTCAAGCAATCATCCGCTATTAGTGAACTTGTGATAAACAATGCTTGTAACCTTGTAACCTCCACAGAGCGATGAAGATGGTCTCCTACAGATGGCAAAGGCACTGCAGACAAACTCTTTTCTTACTAAGATTAGTTTGACTTACATAAAATTGCAGCATATGAACAGAATGGCTGTGCTCTTATTGAAATGCTTCAAGTGAACACGACACTTACAGAACAACAAACCTAGCTGTCATGCAGAATCTGGAGCTCGCTGCATCTTTGAAGGCCTACAATCCAATACTGCTCTGGTCAACTTAAATCTAAGCCACACAGGTATAACAGCTGCAGATCCAGACACCGTTAGATCTCTCACTAATATGCTTAAAGAAAACAATTCACTCAAACAACTTGATCTTTCATGGAATGACAAATTTTCTGACTCAGGAGCTCACTGTATCTTGAAGGTCTTCAATTTAACAACACTTTAGTGAAACTGAATCTAAACAGAACAGGTATAGCAGCTATTGATCCACTAACTGCTAAGTCACTCACCAGAATGCTTCAAGTAAACAAGTCACTAATTCATCTTGATCCATCAAGTACTGACTTTTTACCAGCTAATGACATTTTCCAGTACAGTTTTCAAGGTCTCAAACACAATACCACTTTACTGCACTTGATCCTACGCTATAGAGACATATCATACAATGATGCAGCTTGCATTGCTCAGGCACTCAAATCGAATTTATCGTTGCAAGCATTGAGTATTGCTCGCTGTCGTGTTGAAGGCATTCAGCTTATTCTTGACTCACTCAAGTTTAACACTACATTGAAACATCTCTAGGTTACTCAAGGCATCAGTGGAACAACTTTCCAGTGACTTTCACAGAATAAAAGAGGAAAGACTATTACCACCTATTGATGTTGTACCAGGCAGTAGATCAGCAAAAGTTGCAGAGAGCTATAGCTAGACCAACGATCCTATAGTCTATAAGAACATTATTGTCTTATGGCAATGTTGCTAAGTTATCAAACAGCAATAAATTAATGTATAAAGCTATATTATAGTATAAAGCTATTGTGTTTATGTGTACAAAAAGTAACTAAGGTGCACTGAGGAGTAATTACCAGGGCGCTATGAAACCCTGAATCTGGATAAAACAATAGCATGCATATGCAACTTTGACGCAACTGTCTCAACCGAATGAGTATCTAGGATTGCAGTCAACTATCAGCAGGTTTGATTGAAACAATGATTAATGATTGTGTATAGCTACCTGTTATACCTGTGTATAGGCTACTGTGTGCATGCTACTAGTCAGCTACAAAGTCCAATTCTTCACTCTGTCTTTCTTTTTCCTTATTATTCCTCTTCTTCTGGTTTTACCGATGCTATCACTAAAATTTCATCCTTCTTCGTTTGACTAGTTGACGGTTTTCTTTTTCTTTCTCCTTTTCTTTTTGGCTTTTTCCGCACCAGTTGAAAAACAATTATTTCCTCTGCTCCAATATGAAGCTCTGCCTTTCCTGTCTTCTTTCTCCTTCTCTTTCCTACTGTCTTCTCTATAGCATCTGCTATTAGCTGAACCTCTATTTCTTCCTTATTCTTTGTCGTCCTTTTCCTCTTTCTTCTTCGTTTCTTTTTTGTTTCACACGTAAGTTCATGTACTATCTCCAGCTTAGTTTTGTTGTCTTGTCTGTTTCTTCTTTCTCCTCTTCCTACTTCTTTTCTTCCTAAGTTCATTTTCTTGCTCCTTACATTTATCCTACTCTGTTTTGTCCTCAATCTCTGGTTCTGTTTTATTGTCCAGTTTAATTTCTTGTACATGCACTTCTTCCTGTTTCTCTACATCCTTCTCCTTTTCACATTTCTTCTTGTCTTCCTTCTTTTCTACTTCTTCCATCTCCAACCGATTCTCCTTCATTTCTACTTATATCTCTGAACCATCTTCCTTCTTTTCAGCTTCTTCTAGCTCCTCCTTTTCAACTTCAATGACATCTTCGATCTTGCTCTTCTCCTCGACCTTTCCTTGCTTGTTCGCTGTCGCAGTTAAAACTAAAATATTATTGTGAAAAAGTTATAATTATGAATACCTTTTGGTGAAAACAGACAACAGCTCAATAGCTGTATGGCTGCTCTTTAAAACCGGACAGTTTTCGATCAAGGCATTATTTTTCACGGCTTGATGAAAGTGTGCTTCGCGTGGTCGCGCATTGTATTTCTCCAGCTGGAAACGCATGGAGTTGGTGGGCGGGGCTACCTAGGTTCAGCGCTAGCGCGCGCAGCCTAGCTGGTGTGTGGGTTTGCAAAACCATCGTCGCTAGAAAGCCTCATCTATTATTATGCTCAAATAGAAAGGCTAGCCAGTTCGTATCTGCCTACATCATAGTGATCATACTGCTATAGGCATTGAGCAAGCATGCATGCACGCATGCTGCTTCAAAATGCTGATTCAGCAAGCATCAGACACGCCCCGACCAACTATAATTTATTAATGACGTCAACGTTCATGTGAAAGTCATGCGAGCACGGGAAGCGCTAATAGGGTAAATAATTATCAGGTAGACGCTGTGTCATTCCCATCCGAGTTCAAGCTCACTCAACACACGAAGACTAGCCATGAACCGTATCTTTGGAGGAGCTGCCAGAAAGAAGGCCCCTCAGCCCACTCTAACGGACGCCATATCTGGAGTGAGTTGAGTTGAGACTGGTGTTGACAGAGTCTGATCTATCTATGGTCTGATCATCGTGTGTCTCCTTGTAGATCGAC
This sequence comes from Haliclona indistincta, assembly GCA_964017065.1. Classification (NCBI taxonomy): domain Eukaryota; kingdom Metazoa; phylum Porifera; class Demospongiae; order Haplosclerida; family Chalinidae; genus Haliclona; species Haliclona indistincta. Next base: position 7,975,651 of record OZ024788.1, on the reverse strand, counting down.
AGTAGAGGAGACTCAATAGAGAAGAAGATAGCTAAGCTTGAGTTAGAGCTTAAGAAGTACAGAGAACAGATGAAGAAGATGAGAGATGGACCTTCCAAGGTACGTAACATAGAGTGATCAATACTGTGTGTCATGTATCATTTATCACAGAACATGGTGAAACAACGCGCATTACGTGTTTTAAAGCAAAAGAAAATGTACGAGAACCAACTCGAAGGTGTTCGGAATCAGTCGTTCAATATGGAGCAAACTAACTACAACACACAGATGCTGAAGGACACTAAGGTCACAGTGGATGCCATGAAGACAGGTCTCAAGGAAATGAAGAAAGAGTACAAGAAAGTGGACATTGGAAAAATCGAGGTTTGGTGATAATCATAGATAGCTAAGGGACTAGATAGAAGTGCCTTGTCTCTATGTCTCTTGGACGCCCCTAGTTCAATTTTCCATCGCATTTGATTAAAGTGGATTATTTTAGTGCTTTGTGTTGAGTTATTTCATTCTACTGCTTCAGAATCTACAAGATGAGATGGAAGATATGCTTGAGCTAGCAGGAGAGGTGCAAGAGACCCTAGGGAGAGCGTACGGACTGCCGGACGACGTGGATGAAGATGACCTTGAAGCAGGTCAGTTTGTGAAAATGTAACGGTGTTATTATTGCTTCTTGTAATAGTTAAAAGTCCCAACTAAACTTTTATGTTTTTCTTATGCCTGGTTTAAACTGGGAAGGCTAGCTCACTTCTATTTGTGTCTGATCATGTCTCAAAAAGCTCAGATACTATTGGTCTAAGTGTAACACAGCAACAACTTATAATGTCTCCTCCCAGTTGTGATAACAGCTGGTACTACCATTGTGTCTTGCTAGTGCAACCAGTGTATCACTGTTTCAATGCTTGTGCAGTGTATTGTGACAATAGCTCAAGTTTTCCGATTTTTATCTCTTTTTTTATCAGAGTTGGAAGCACTAGGAGATGATGTGCTGCTCGATGATGACTCATCGTTTCTAGACGCAGTCAATGCCCCCGATCCTCCGGCCGCTGTCCCAGGTGGTCCAGAATCAGTCAGAGCCAAAGATGGCGTCGCATTGGATGAATTTGGATTACCGCAGCTGCAGAACTGATCAACACACACACATTAGTGTATCTATGTTTGTTCACATGTTGTCCAACACAATAAAAGTAGTAACATTATGAATGTATGACTCCGTTCTTATGATTTTAACATGAGCAAGTGTGACATTGCATTTTATAGTTCTTACAATTTCAGATACAGTGCGTTAAAATTGTAGACTACCCTAAAGGTCCCCAAAAGCATTATGAATAATTAGAGGGGCTTGATACTCTTGTAGAGGGTTAAGTTATGTACTGAGGTAATGCTGTTATGTAGTTATAAAAATCTCTAATCAAATGATTTTTGTGATTAATTCTTTACAAACAGTTGATGTACCATAATGGTATTATTGTGCAAAAAGCAGTGATGGTCAGCAAGTGTTCATTCCTAGGTCAGCAAAAGCTGTCGTTTGAACTTGAGCCAAAGATGAAGGACTGTCATCGCTGGCGGTTGCTGACGTGACAGCTCCACTAACAATGGCAGCTGTGTCACTGAGTTCTTGAGCCAGTTCAGGAGGCAGCATCGGCAGCTGCAGCGAGGAATATTTTTCAGTCAAACTGGTATCGTTCTCTCCGGAATTTCTCATTCTCTTGATCTCCTGATGACGGACAGAGCGACGCTGCTTGCGTTTCACTTTAGAGAGCTGCGTGCGAAGCTGACGATAAGTCTGTCCTAAAGTAGCTATCTCTTCTTGTAACTGAAGAACAGAAGAATAATCTTTCTGTCTCTTGGCTTCAGAGAGGAGTACTTGCTTAACCTGTTCTTCAGCCACATTTTCAGCCAAAAGACGCTCAACCTCTACTATTTGCTTCTCTCTCAAGTCAAAATTCAGTTCAAAGCAGGCCTTAAATTTGCCGTCTGTTCCCCGTTGCAGAGGATAGGGAGAGCTGCGTAACCGTGGATTAGTAGACATAGAGTACTTGACTTGAATTGTTCCTGAAGTCCCTGACTCACGAACCAGCTTTTTAGCTAATGAAAGCAACTCTTCTCGACGTACCAACAAAGTGGGGTCCCAGAGGCAGAGCTGATAAGCTGCCTCATTTATAAAGGACTCATGTTCAGTCAAATCGTGACCTCGTCGACGGCTATTGCTGCTAAGAAAAACCTGTGAGCTGCTACGAATGAGGTCCTTCCTACCAGCATCCCACACGTCAGGTGATATTGGACTAGGACCTAATCTGAGCTGAACTGGAGCTGACTCGTCCACGATCTGCTCCAGCTGTTGCACCGAGACCTCGATTTGAACTACCTTTCGGCAATTTGTGTCAGTATCTTCTCCATCGTCTTGTACAGGTGAAATATTGATAGTGGATGAGGGAGGAGGACCAGGTGAGCTGGAGATTGTGACAGTAGAGGAAGGAGCAGGAGTTAGCGATGATGTTGGGTTGTAGCAGACATTAGAGCCATGGATGGAAGATGGGTCAGTTGGAAGGTTCATAGAGAGTGGATCGATACGAGAGGCAAACACAGTCACTGTGGGAGGAATCTGACCTGGTCCAAAGTTTGCTAAGCCGTCTTCTCTGCATACTCCGCCGGGTACATGCCTCCCTAGAGCTTTGCGGAAGCGCATCACATGAAACGGCTTCACGTCCATGCCAATCGCTTTGACGAGACCCTGTAGTTCTTCTTCAGATATCTCCATGAGCTGCTGTAAATCATCAGCTCCTTGCTCTAGCAGAGAAGCTTCGTACTGGACGAGATTGGCTCGCTGGAGTAACGCGGTCACATTGGTGTCCATGTTTCCCGCGTAAAGCAAGAACTTGAGGAATCTGGATAGAAGAGAGAGACATCGTGAAGCTAGGTGGTTGAAAGATCATAGTTCTCAAGGTTTTCTGGTCTTACCGTTTAGCGGGCGCCTTTGTGGGCAACGGTCTAGAGTTTCAGCCGAGCGAAAAGATGGCGAAGCGCGAACGCGAGTGGGAAATTTTGCTACTTGGTCACTTCTTTACATGCGCAGTCGCCACAATGAAGCAAACAACGGACAATGTGCAAACGGTTGTTGATGGGCGTGGCTGCTACCGCTAGCACCTAAGCGGGAAGAGGGAAGCATGGCGACCAGCAGGCATGACCTGGTGCTCTGTGCAGTGGAAGAGGCGACTAGAAACACGGAACCATTTGTTTCTCTACTCAAGCAAAATGTAACATTCGTCTTTTCACTCGCTACAGCTCTATAGCTCTTTCCATTCAGGCCGCGAAGAGTGGGCAGTTTAAAGTTAGCGAGTACCTACAAGGACTGCCCAGAAGTGGACAGGCGCGGTTGACCAAGGCGCTTCATGGGGTGTGTGAGTGGTGTGTAGCAAGGTTTGAAGAGGAGGCAGGTGAACTGGTGAGACACTCGACTGTGTAAATTCATATTAATTTTGGTCTCATGTGTATTGAAATCAAAACAAAAATTTGTAACAGCTGAGTAGCCTTATGTAAGAGTGGTCTTATCGTTCTCGGAATTTGGTGTACAAGTGCTCATTTCCACAGGCTGATGTTGAGGAGGGTGTGGTCTTGTTGCTAAGGGGTGTGGTTGTTTTCGTCAGAAACTACATACAGCAGCGGTCACCTCTGATCACTGAATCACTGATAGGAACTGCAGGACTACTGCATGGTGAGATCAAATTGAGCTGTTCCACCTATTTTCACCTAATCTTCCTCTAGAGGTGATTCTCCATCTTGATTTTGTTCCTAGCCTTCAAAACAGTTTGTCTCTGCTGCTGGAGTCTTGGCTCCATCAACAGCTACCTGACTGGCAGCAGCTCATACCAAACACAATCCTCTATCTCGGAGCTAGATCACTACACGAAAATGCTAAGGTTAGTAGCTTCTCACAATGCATCGATTTTTCTCCTGTTTACAGGTAGCAGATGTTAAAAGGATGGTGCTCTTAAAGGATACTCTTTACGAATTAGACTTGAATCATGAGTCAGCCATCTTTCTCAAGCGCCTTCTCTTAACTTGCTATCTGAGCCACAACTACCTACATTCTGATGAGGTACATGCATCATGTACTAGCATTATGCTGTTGCATCACATGATTACTTGATCTCTCACTCTCACTCTCTCTTTCTCTCTCTCTCTTTCTCTTTCTCTTTCTCTTTCTCTCTCACTCTCTTTCTCTCTCTCTCTCTCTCTCTCTCTCTCTCTCTCTCTCTCTCTCTCTCTCTCTCTCTCTCTCTCTCTCTCTCTCTCTCTCTCTCTCTCTCTCTCTCTCTCTCTCTCTATCTCTCTCTCTCTTTCTCTCTCTCACTCTCTCTCTCTTTCACTCACTCTCTCTCTTTCACCCTCTCTCTTTCACTCACTCACTCTCTCTCTCTCTCTCTCTCTCTCTCTCTCTCTTTCACTCTCTCTCTCTCTTTCACTCATTCTCTCTCTCTTTCACTCTCTCTCTCTCTCTCTCTCTCTCTCTCTCTCTCTCTCTCTTTCACTCTCTCTCTCTTTCACTCACTCTCTCTCTCTTTCACTCTCTCTCTCTCTCTCTCTCTCTCTCTCTCTCACTCTCTCTTTCACTCTCTCTCTCTCTCTCTCTCTCTCTCTCTCTCTCTCTCTCTCTCTCTCTCTCTCCTCTCTCTCACTCTCTCTCTTCTCTCTCTCTCACTCTCTCACTCTCTCTCTCTCTCTCTCATCCTACATATAGGGACAGAAGTTCCTCAGTCATCTGTTTGGCCTCAATCTACGCTTCATGGAGGATATCCATCAGACCATCAAATACCAGCTACCTGGATCACCAATGTATGCCGTAAAGATAATTATAGTCACTTGATAATGATGACTATTGAAATGTGCTCAAGTTTGTTGACGTGCCTTACCAAACTATCATCATGTGTAATTGGTTCGTTTTATTCGAAATGAATGCAGAATAAGCAGACAGGGTTACCTTTCTCACACTAAGATGATAGTAAAGTAGTGTTATTGTTAATTTTTACTTGTCACTATGATTGTTATTGGTTCCAGGTGGTTGGTAGAGGTGTATAGTAAAGTATACTACAGGGCATGGAGACTAGCGACAGGCCCATATCTCAAGGTAAGAGAAGAGAGGTCGAAGGAGAAGTTGAAAATGGTGTTTTGTGTGCAGAAGCTGGAAGAGCATTGCCTACAAGACATCATGTATCGTGCTGTACATGCTAGTCGTCAGGGACAAGACACTCTGTTTCCAATACTCAGAAAGGTTAGACACAGTTGTAAGATTTATACACGTGTTACTGAATTCACTTCTTACATTCTTACAACTACAATACAGATCTGTATAATGTGCATTGTATGTAATCTTCTTTCTTCAGTTCCTATCTTGTTTGCATTGTGAGACAAATCAGAGAGGAGTTCAAGAGATGCTTCATAGACTGTACAGACCGTTCTTGTGGCGATCGCTGAAAGTCGCCAACTCGCATGTTCGTGCTAACGCAGCCTCACTGATGCTGGACGTGTTTCCGTTGTACAATCCCGAGTGCAGCAAAGAGAAGGTTGATGAGATTATGCAACAGCAGTTTGATGTCATGAGAGTAAGAACCATTAGTTTACAAATCTCTAAGTCTACTATACGTACTGCACTCTATCTGCTCTACCATAGAGCATGTTTGGGTGTGGTCTAATGGGTCAGCTGCTAATATTAAACATGCAGAGTTTCATTTAGGGGGCGGGGGGCACTTGCCCCCATTAACTATTTCCCCTCTTGATTCATACAATACCAGTATATTGTTTAGTGTCAATAACTATCTTGCCCCCATTTTTCATCGACGCATGCTTCGCCCCCTTGCAACTATTTTAAAATGAAACCCTATAAATGCTAAATAAGTGAAATAACATAAGTTTTTATTCAAACAAATTATAAAGTAGCACTAATGTAGGAAAAAATACATAATAAAACTCAATGAAAAGGAAATACAGAAAATAAGATAAAGCTAATAGTTAAATAAAACCAAATAAAACTAAATAAAAAATTATAATAGATTTTCATTCTTATACGTGTATCAATCATTCAGTTTTATCTTATTGTTCAGGAGCTGCTGTTTGATCACTGTGAGGTTGTGAGGGTGACTGTAGTGATAGGGGTGTGTCGAGTGCTCTCGTGTTACTGGGAGATGATACCTGCTCATGTCATCAAGTCTCTCCTTGTCACTCTTGTCAAGGACCTGGCGTTTGATAGCTCGTCACCTAGTGTCAGAGTGGCTGTGCTACAGGTCAGTGACAGATCAATATTTATTTTTCTTCTGTTCTCTTTTCATGTCATCATTCAAGTATCAAAATTATTAGCCAGTGAAAAAAATTCAAAAAAAAATTAGTTAGTTGTATTGTGCTTTGAATAAAATTATTATGCTAACTAACACGACTATATTCTGAAGGAGACACAGAGTTATGCTTTCTACTCAGAAAGTGTATTACAGTTGAACCCCCCTTAGAGGACACCCCTCATCCCTCTATAATGGACACTTACTGAAACCCAAATATAACCCACATAATGTATAATAAACCCTTGACCAGAGGACACCCTCTTTATAATGGACGATTTTTGTTGGTCCCAATGGTGTCCGCCTTAGAGAGGTTCCACTGTATAAGGTTATCCAGTGCTTTATTCATGTATACTGTATTAACCCCAGAGTAACATTGTGTGATGTTCGTGTAGGGATTGTGTGTGGTGATGCAGAACAGGCTAAGCCATCCTCTCATGAAGGAGCTTCTCCCTCTCCTGCGTAACCACCTCCATGATGCGTCTGAAAGAGTGCGTCTTGCTCTACTGGATTTGCTAATGGTTGTAAAGGGAATGAGAGCCATCAAGGTAAGAGAGATTATCGATAATACGTACCTCCTGTCGAGGAAATCGTGAGTCTTTTTTGAGTGCATGAACAGCATAGGTACTGTTACATTTATGAAAGCTATCTTCCTGTAGTTTGGATCGATATGTCCACTGGGTCATCTTCTTTCTCGTATGGACGACTCACCACGTGTCGTCAAGCGTGTGTGTGTATTGCTGACCGACGCGTTTCGTCCCTCTCAGGACAGCTCAGAGCAGCTGGATCGCTGTGTGGAGCTGTTGGGGTTCAGTAGACTGGCAGCACGACAGTTCTATCAGTATGCCGCTGCTAATGTGCCTCTCAAAGATATTGGTGAGTGTTGAATATGCTTACATACAGGTACCTGCTACTTTTGAGTAGATGAGTATGCATTTTCTACAGCCAGGTTTGTTACAGAGGTAACATGCTGATATCGGTCATTTCCACACACTTATGCGAAATGACAAGTCGCAATAAAAAATCCAGACAAAATCAACTCAAAATTAGCTTTATCAGTACACTATCATAAAATTATTTTGTCATGTAAAATTTTGCATTTTTGACCTGGTGACCAAATTTTAAAACTTTCATGGGTATTCCAATGTAAGATGTATTGTGGTATAAAGACTACACAAAAGTTTCGCAAATTTTTCATGAGCAAATTTTTTATACTTTAGAAATGTGAACAGAGTATAACAACTGTTCACTCTGTGAGCTATGTACTTGACTCACAATTCTTTTCTCTTCCATGTAGCTCGATTCATTGTGGTACTAGTGCAGACAGTGTCAGAGTGTGTTAAAACTGGTGTCATGACCGTTAGAACTGAACCAAAGAATGGTCTCGCATCACCGCCACACAAACCAGACATCATCAACCAGCAGCAACAAGAGAATGAGGCAGATGGACCGAGCAGTAGAGACGCACAGCTGCTCACAGGGCTCCTTGAAGTGAGTGTGATCTTGTGGGAAGGTGTTAGAGTGAGACTGGACAAACCGAGTCACAGCAAGCTGAAGAAAAAACTGACCGAAGAGATAAGTGGACGTCTACCGATACTGTTTAATAGTATGAAGGTTAGAAAATTAACTTTCTGTATGCAATGCATTATTCTCTCTCTTTCCTTCCTCCCTCCCTCCCTCCCTCCCTCCCTCCCTCCCTCCCTCCCTCCCTCCCTCCTTTCTCTCTCTCTCTCTTTCTCTCTCTCTCTCTCTCTCTCTCTCTCTCTCTCTCTCTCTCTCTCTCTCTCTCTCCCTCTCCCTCTCCCTCCCTCCCTCCCTCTCTCCCTCTCTCCCTCCCTCCCTCCCTCCCTCCCTCCCTCCCTCCCTCCCTCCCTCCCTCCCTCTCTCTCTCTCTCTCTCTCTCTCTCTCTCTCTTTCTTTCTGTAGGATGACAAATCTCGTGAGGCACTCCATCTTCTTGCTTCCTTCCTACCTAAGAAGAGTATCCCTGGTATAGCTCAAGCTAGTCTTTCCTCCCTGACCTCCTCGAGTACCACGAGTTCTCATGTATCACTGCTGATGGGGTTGGTGTCATGGGGCATGGAGAAGGACTTGGTGATGATACTGCATGAGGGACTGCAGAGTGGAATGGATGGGGAGTGTAAGCGAGAAAAACGGAGTAGAAAGTTGTCAACCAGTGGTCCTGATGGTGACATGGCTGTTAGCATGTTAAATACAATATTTGTGAGTGTGTGTGTCTGTGTGTGTGGGTGTGTGCATGTATTCATTGTCTTCTTATTTTTGTGTGTGTAGTTTCATCCATTCCTTCTCGAGAGGATGATAAAAGTGGAATCATTCTTTGAACTGGCAGACATACTGCTGCAGTCAATGGTACGGATCCACACGTTGTACATTATAGTGACTGACCCCGCCCTCACATGTTGCAATACGTCGGCAGATAATTGAATATGTTTCTCACAGGCTGCTATTGAACAGTGCTTCACTACTGGATCATTATCTTCCTTCTGTTCTTCTCAATTCCTCACCTCTTCTCTCATTGCCTACATCAGAATTGTTATGCTCAGGAAAGCAGAGGTACAGCACTCGACAATCGACATTAAAGTAGAACCCCTCACTGAAGGCATCCCTCAAATAGGATACTGCATGTGACCCCAAATAAACAGTTTATGTTTACAACTCCTGAAATTAGGACACTGGGTGTGAGGGGTGCGTGGGTGTGGGTGGGTGGGTGTGGTTGTGTGTGTGTGGGTGATGGGGTTCAATTTTATTTGTAGTCTCTGTGTGTTCAAATTGCTCATTGTATTCCTTAAGGATGAGGACACTGATGCATTGGAGGGTGCTGTCAATGACTCACTGACCTGGTGTGAGCGTGTTGTGCTGCCTCATCTCTGCCGTTCTTCCACCTCCTCCACTACGACTGTGCCCAAGTCGAGGAATCAGAGAAAAAGAAGGTGTAACCAGTCGCTGGTACCTTGTGACGAGGATGTGATACACGATCTTGCTAGTGGTGTTGTCAAGGTGTGTGTGTGGTGTGTGTGTGTGCGTGTGTGCGTGCGTGCGTGCGTGCGTGTGCATGTGTGTGTGTGTTTGCTGACAGACAATAGATCAAAGCAGTAGATGGTGGGGTATATACTACTGTTGGTACATGAAGCCGTAATTAAGTTAGAGTACAACAATACCAATACACGGGCAAAAATAATCTGATTAACCATGAAATAGATAGGCTATCAGTGTTGTGTTGTACCTGTTGACCACCTACATACTGTATACATGTAGGGTATCTGTGATCTTTGTATCTCTCTTTGTCCTGTTCAGTCTCTCATGTCAGTGCTTGCTGATATTCTCCTTCTTGGGTTATCTAGTGATGTTCTAGATGACTCAATCGGCCAGTTTGCATCAGCACTGGCTTCTTGTCTGGATAAAGTTTCACCGCCACTATTATCCATCTTGGCACCTCTCGCAAAACTACTCTACCAGCTTGTAGAGAGTTGTCGGAAGCCAGTGGTTGAAGGCATCAAAATGACGCCTGCTTGTTTGTCTCCTGTGGTGCCTGCCGCAGATACGCTAGTAGAGTCGGCTACTAAACTAGCGTCCAGTCAACCTGACCAGTTTTTCAAGGTGAGTAAATAATGTACTTACAAAATGTATATATCTATTTGTTCTTTCCCTCCAGTACTGGTCTATTATGAAGCCATTCCTTTCTCACGTTGTCTTCTCATCTGTACAACTTTCTTCTCTCTTGTTACAAACAAGCCCCGCTCTTCCGATATTTACTACTCTTGCCCGATCCATTCTCACTTCACTGAACAATCACTTGAAGCCCAACGTGTCTGTTTCATTGGCGTCATCCGATGCTGATCTGCCGCTAATGGTGCTCAGTGTTTGTCAGTTAATAACTCGTAGCACTGAAGCTCAACGGTAAGTGTACAGGTGTTTAGAATATTTCAACAGGAATGGGTGTGTGTGTGTGTGTGTGTGTTTGTGAGTAGCTATAGGTAGAAAAGCATACAAATCTTCACAACGCAAAGATTTCTGAAAATGATTGACCATATTTTCAGTCAAACTGCAAAATTTTCCAAATTTACAGTATATTGCTGGCTGGGTTGTACCGTATAGCAGGAAAATTTTGCGGTAGAAAATTTTTGCGAATTACAGTCTATTCGAAAAAAATTTATCTGCGAATGTCTTGTTTTAGTTGACAATGATAGGGCAATGGCGCTAATTCGCGAAGTGCTCTATCTCGTGTGTTCGCGAAAATTTCCTGCTGTACATGTATGGATGAATTTGTATTTAGTTTCTTTACATCAATTAGTCATACCACCACCATGCTGTTTTCACAGGTTGCTGTTGGCTCATCTTGACTGGCTAGTAAGGGAGAAAGATGAAGAGGAAAAAGTGTTGTGTTATTTGTCAATCGTTCACTTAGCAAATGCTTTAACAAATGGTAGGTATTCAGATATGTATATGGGCTTTATCATGTGATGGTTATGTAATTAATGTTGTGTCTCTTTTATAGTCCCAGCCTTGGGTAAAGACATAAACTTATTAATTAGACCTGTTATAAAGTTTCTACAAAGTACAGAACCGCCAAATACAAAGTAAGGCTTCTGTCACAATTACAGAGTTATTCATTCGATTTGATACCTCTTTCCATCTAGTTGCGATATATTCATCCATCTCAAAGAATGCATATCTACACTGCAACAGAACTCGTGACTCTTTCAATAGCCTTCAACAGAGTTTTATATCATTGTGCAATGATTATGTAACAACTTAACCTTCTCCATCCTAGTATTATTTCCATGAACAAAATCCCTAATAATCCAACAAAAGACTTGCCAGTTCCTCTCTCTATAAAGAGGAACTGGCGTGCCAGCCAATAATGCCAATTTTTTTTCAGTTGGTGAGCTCGTGGAAGAACAACTTCTTGTTGTTATGTACAGCCAGTTCTTTCTGTGATGTTAAGTTGCGTAGGTGTAAACACAGACAGAGGGAGGTATTGTTTCATTGTTATGACTGACAACAATCATGTGTCTACCATTAAGGGATCTACAATAAGGATTATGGCTAATTGCCGGTAATTGTTTCGTGCGACATCATAATTAAATGATAGCCCACTAGTCTGTGTCCTTTGATTTTCAGGATAAACCACAAACCAACAATATGTGCAGTTTATAGGCTAACCAAGATTTTGAATGGTTAACCCCTCTAGTACCCTTGCAACCCACACAGTGTAGACTAGAGAGATGTTGGGTTGGTATTTGTTGTCTACAACATATTTATCTGCATACTGAAATTCAGGGTGGGTCAATCACAGTTAAAATGACATGTGCTGAATGTATACTCACAGTCAACACTTGGTTCAAGCCATGCTCTCACCATGCATGATGCAATAAGGTATGTAGATCTATAATACAGTGATATTAGCATGCTCTACGCATGTCACACGCAATAATTGAGTTCGCAGCACATAGTTTTGGCTTCTCCGTGCTATAAAGAGGAACTAGCATTTTAGCCAATAATATCAAGTATCACAAAGTGAGTGATGGCAGCACTGTTAACAGTGACGTGGCTATTAGTTGTATCTTTGACAAGTGCAGACCTAGTCTACTATGTCACGCCTAATTATAGTCATGAACATTCTTGTCTAAGTTGTCACAACCTCTTGTACTATATCTCTAACCCTGAATCCTACTTCACATCAGGAAACACCATAATCTTCTTGGAAGGACAGCACAGCTTTGACAAAGAGGATCTAGTGTATGTCAGTAATGTACACAACCTGACTCTGAAGGGACAAGGTCAGTGGCCGGTAGCAGGACCTGAGGAGACTGTGATGCAGTCATCTGTCATTATCAACTGCACCAGAGGAAGAGGAGGATTCCGATTTGATGCCTCTGATAGCATCACTATCGAGGGTCTTACAATAGTCAATTGTGGCGGATTTGATAACAAAGTGGTCTTTTCATTCGATAATGTCAAGAATCTTGTCTTCTACAAGAATTCCATACAACACATGAAGGGATATGGAATATTTGTCAGAAACTGTGACAATGTTAGAATCACTAACTGCTCGTATTACCATTCAACGCTGTGCTACCATTCGTATCAACTTGGAGGCGGGGTAGGTATTGAGTATAATGGTACAGACAGCTATTCACTAGACCTGTCATACTCTAACATGACCAAGTGTTGTAGTAAATATTATCCAGGAGGTGGTGGTGTGTCCTTAAGTGCAAAATCAGGATTTCGTCAAGTGACAGCGCTTTTGGATCATTTGGTACTTTCACAAAACTCAGCATACTTTGGTGGAGGTCTAGCTGCATCGATAGACGGCAAAGGTAATGTGACGCTTAATATCAGCAACTGTCTTTTCTTCCGTGGATTTGCAAGTGAAGTGAGTGGTGGAATATATATTGACAGTAGAGACGCTGCATCAGCTATCACTATTCAAAACTCAAAATTGATAGAAAATAGTAATTTTGAGGTCAGCGAGCTATCTTATAGAAGCAGTAGAACAATGCTTACCACATTGGCTTTGCTGAACTCGACTTTTCTACACACTGAAACACACTCTCAATATGGAATTAGGATTGACGGCTGTTGTCCTAATGTAACACTCGACAATACCAAAATGATATTTACCAAACAAAATAATAGTGGTGTTTTTATTCTGACAAATGAACATTATGACATTTCATTGCTTATCAATGACTGTCTGTTTGAAAAAAGTCAAAGTGGGACAGCTATTTTGTACATCGACAACACCCGGTCTTTGATCACAAACTCCAAATTCTCAGGTAACACAGGAGACCATTCAGTCATTGTTATCGATTGTAATTCAAATAATTATAACATCTGCGGAACTATTGTAAACTCTTCGATATCGGACAACAACATTACCGGAATCACCATCGTTGAGAGAATGATCCTGCACTTCAAAGGCCGCAATGTGATACGAAACAACAGTAACACAGATGGCGGTGGTATTATACTACCAAACATCGCTCATATTTTAGTAGAAGGTGAGCTGGTTCTGTACAACAACACTGCTGATAAATATGGCGGAGCAATTCTTGTGCAAACCTTACTCAAGCAAATAATACACGCTATTCATTGCACACTCGATTTTTATGACGATTATAGTTCAGTAATATTTTCAGGAAACAGAGCAGGAAGAGGAGGAAGTGATATGTACGGTGGTACGCTGATGGGTTGTGTGAATGGTAAAGGGCTGAACGAGCATCATGTTGGACGTTCTAATGAAATTTCTTATTACTTTGACACACCTCTCATGAAATACCTAAACTTCAGTAACACCGACAAATTCTCTTCTTTGTCCTCTGATCCCATCATGGTATGCTTTTGTGACGACGACAACATGCCAGATTGCTCTGATAGGACCCAGCATCACATACAAACATATCCAGGACTAGAGATCAACACATCAATAGCAACAGTAGGATACTATGGTGGTACAAGTCCTGGTGATGTACTAGTCAGTGATCAAGATGCAAAACAATTTCGATACTATGGTCAAAATTCAAACACTAGCTGTTTCCAGCTCCATATTCTTTTGCAAAATACATCCTCAACAACAGCACTGGTTGACATCAGAGTGGATGGCGGACTACAAGGTTGGGGTGTGTCTCTTGCTGTGGACATTGTAGAGTGTCCAATTGGATTTACTCTGATCTTAGGGCAGTGCCAATGTGAGCAGTTCTTGCATGTCAATAATGTAAAATGCAATCTTTCATCAACAATTTTCAAGTTTCTTAGGTCAGGCAATAGCTGGTTTGCCCTTATGAACAAAACTCAGTGCATAACTGGTGCAACTGTTTGTCCATTTGACTACTGCAATCAATCCAGTATTTCATTTGACATCATGGCGCCAGATCGTCAGTGTATGGGTAATAGAGCAGGTATACTCTGTGGACAATGTCAGTCTCACCTTAGTATCATGCTGGGATCCAATAATTGTGGTACTTGCTCCAATTGGTATCTTTTCTTGTTGCCAGTGTTTGCCCTCGCTGGCATAGTGTTGGTGGCTGTGTTGATGTTCCTCAACTTGAGTGTCTCTGTCGGAACTATCAATGGACTACTGTTCTATGCTAATATGGTAAAGCTCAATGAAGCATTTTTCTTCCCAAATGGTAGTGTTCCAGTGGTGAGCCAGTTCATCTCATGGCTGAACCTTGACCTAGGTATAGAAGTGTGCTTGTTTGATGGACTGGATGGATACTGGAATACTTGGCTACAGTTTGTCTTTCCTGCTTACCTGTTCCTGCTCATGGGTTGTATTATTGTGGGTAGTCACTACTCTGTGTGGCTTTGCAGGTTGTGTGGCTCTCATGCTGTCCCAGCACTAGCTACACTGTTTCTCATGTCCTACACCAAAATCCTACTCACAGTTACTAATGCTCTTTCCATGTCTCAGCTGCCATGCAATGACAGTATATTGACAGTGTGGAGTGTAGACGGAAACATTGAGTATGGCAGTGGTAAACACCTTATTCTACTAATCTTCTCCTGTGGTGTACTGGTCATTGGACTAGCCTATCCTATTATAGTGTTGTGTGCTCCTCTGCTAGAGAGATATAGTCACAGGTGTATATCTTACAAGTGGAATCCTGTGTTAAATTTTAAGCCACTGTTAGATGCTTATGGAGGACCTTACAAAGACAAGTACCGATTTTGGACGGGAGTGACTCTGATGGTGCGACTTATGGTCACGGTATCATTTTCTTTCACTTCAGGAAAATGGGTTATTATCAACAGTTACATCATTACTACAATTGTAGTGGGTATTTTTATACTTTGGTCTTTCACGAAAGGTGTCTATACAAAAACTTACCTGAGTGCAATTGAAGCTTTTTATCTTCTCAACATATTTCTCCTAAGCACTGTTAGTCTTGCTGCTGCTTCTTTGGGATCAAAAGATTATCAAATTTCAACAATTACTTTCTCTGCTTGTTTATCCATTCTTGCCTGTCTTTTCACAATGGCAATGCACCTTTGTTGGAAATTTGACTTTAAGATGATCAAGAAAAGGTTGAGATTTAATAACCGACCGGTTGAGCTTGCAGTGCCTCAGGTAACAGAAAATAAGGATGAAGAAGACAGACTATTAGGATCTCCACCATCAGTAGTGTATGGCTCATATAGAGGAGAGAACAAGTTCGTACTGGAATTTCCTCATCGAAATGATAAAAGATCTTCTCCAGTACTGCTAACGAGAGAACCACTACTGTTTGATGTTTAGCAGTGTGTGATGAATACTGTGTTATAGCTATTATAGAATGTAACCATTGTAATTCAAGTTGCTTATAGATGAGATGTCAATTGCACAATAATATTACATGTTTCACACATATAAGGTACCAGCCGTGTCACGTACAATACCTGTGATCAAAATTAATGAATCACATAATAATTATAGCATTATCATGCTAGCCGCTTAGTTAGAGACCTAAGCGGATAGAAAAGTGAATATAGAACTGTGTATAAGCGCCACTAAGAGTAGCGATATCAGAGCTACTGAGCAAATGTTTTGTTTTATTCTTATCCACAGTGTGTGTATCCACCATGTACTGTATTGTCTACGATTCGCCAATCCACCAAAATTTTTCTGCTATATATGGTAGACCTCTTCTTCATCGCCTTCTCAATTGTATGTGAATGATTTCCACCTGTTTTATGCACCATACGCCATGATGTAATAGCAATCACATTCATGAGTCATTCCTATAATTCTTTACCACCACATAGTGAATTTACTATAACAATTTTACTCAGGATTTGTATTTCTACAACATTATTAGGGAGGCACGGTAGTGACTCCCTATGTAGGGATGAACGAGAAAACAAGATGGCGGCTACATACAATGTATTAGCGTTCAAACGCTGTTATTTCGCCTGGTGATAAATTTTATACGTCCAAAAACACTTAGATCTGCTCTCTGGCGTTGCCCCATCTTACAGTAGCAAGGAGATTGATCGAAATTGTTACTAAAGTGACGAACCTGGAAACGGTGAAAATCGAGTTTCGTCATCTTCGTCTTCTTCTTTCTTCTTCTTCTTCTGCGCTTGCCAGATAAGCCGTATAGGTACTTTAGGTCTGCAAACAAGTGTGGGCGGGGCTCGTATGCACTGCATGCATGCGTAGGCGAGCTGATATGTACAGCATAACGATTTTAGCTACAAGTTTAAATTAATAATAATAAAGAAAAGCCATCAACAACAGGAAAACTAAACTAATGGTGGAAACAAAGACGGCTCGGTACATGCATGATATTGAACTGCACTTCACTGAAAAAGAAAAAAGGACACAAACAAGTAAATTAAAAAGATTTCTATCGAAATCAAAAGGATGTAGTGATGAAGAAATCTACCACTGGTTCACAATGTAAACCAACAAGAAACAAGCATGGAATGGTAACACGATTGACTTGCTAACAGACCATAGATCCCTACATCAGTGGCTGTACACAATATTGTCACAAGTTGAATTCAATTCAACGCACGTCAGGTGTCAGTCAACATACAGTAACTAGCTGAACTAGCTATAGTCAGACCACAGCAGCCCCTGATGTAGGGATCTATGGTCTGTTAGCAAGTCAATCGTGTTACCATTCCATGCTTGTTTCTTGTTGGTTTACATTGTGAACCAGTGGTAGATTTCTTCATCACTACATCCTTTTGATTTCGATAGAAATCTTTTCAATTTACTTGTAACATCAGGAGTCCATAAGAGGACTCCTGATAATATTCATCTGCACACTAAAATTTAATATACAAGGGTTCGATCACATTTGTACTGAATTACATGTACATGACACGGTCAAAATACACTGCAACAATGGGTACAATGACATTTGATTCAAGAAAAGGTTAAAATCAGAGAACTACACTGTTTGATACTTAGCATGAAGAATTGTGTAACCATGGTGATGCATCTTTATGAACTGCTGGTAATTACAATAGTGACTGCTAAGGAAGACATCCGTATTATGCTGAGTACCTGTTAGCAATGTGAACTGCATAGCAAAGTCACATACAGTACCTGTGACTAAAATTATCCATGAGCTTACTGCATGAGTGAGTAAATTAATAGCCATTTTATTATTACTGTATAGCGGGCAATTTTCGAGGGTCAAATTTTTGGCGAATGATCCAGATTTTGTGTTTTGGCGAATTTAATTTTGGCATCAAGTGCCTGGCTCACGTATTACTGCAATAGAAAAGCAGATTTTGGCGAATGCTTGACGATTCGCCAAATTCGCCTAAGTTCCCTCCTCTGAGCAAAATCAACAACTAGGGCACTGATCAGCCAGTTTGGAGACCTGAATCTAAAGGTTTTTTGATAAGTCCTACTGAGAAACCTGAAAACCAAACCCAAACCCAAAACTAAATAAAAACACCTAATCCAGTACAGTATGTAGTGGGAAACCCATTGAGTGAACTGATTATGTCTTTGGATGACCATGATTCAAAATTATTATTATAAACTTACAAATAAATTAAAATAATATTATAAACTATTATACAAATAACTTCTTTACCTTATTAATACTATCATTATTACACATTAGAGTCGTCAGCAAAACCAAATTTGTTGACTTACAAATAAATTATTATGTCACAAAATGGAACAAAACATTGACGATAACACACTTTACAAAGAAGACCAAAACTGTCATTTTTGGCAACAATTTTGAAATAAAACGTTGCAAACTGCTAGGCTGAATCATGTACAGCAGACATGTGACAGTTCCTATGGCTACGTTGAACATAGCTAGCAGGTATTGTGTGTGTGTTGGCGGAGTTACCATTTTGAAGAACACACCCATCAAAACTGGTAACACCCAGGCTGTGAAGAAAGTGATGATGGGATGAGCGGCTTGTTGTCCTTCTTCTTTCTTGTCTTGCAATCGCAGAATGTAAGACCCTTCAGACCAAGTAGTGTACAACACCAGGGCGTACCAACCACCAAACAACACTTGGTGCGACCATATTTTGTGAAGAAACTCCACAAACGAGTAGATTTTGTCGCTTTCTAATAGCTGGGTTTGTAGAGTGACGCATATAAAGTGTTGACCGCTACCACAAGCGGTAGCAGCAGCCAAACAAGTTACTGTACGTTCCTGAACGCGTGAGATGTTCTCGCCAACACAGCTCTTAAACAGCTCAAGTTGATAGAAGCTGACCACGAGGACTAGCAGGAAAGCCAACAGTTCTGTAATTGGTATAGAGTACCCATCTTCAACGACTTGAAGAACAGGAGATATCCTGTCGTATCCAGGTAAAGAGATCAACAATATCCAAGAGAAGCAAACACCGAGCAGCACTGCGTGCACACCCATAATAATTTATGCATCTCCTGTTTTAGTCGCGTGACAATTAAAGTGTACAGTGATACCAAGGGCGATACCCTGTATTATGGGCTAGCAAACGGTAGTAAAGTGGAACCCCTCTTAGAGGACACCCCTCTATAATGGACACTTACTGAATCCCAAATATAAGCCACATAATAAACCAATGACCAGAAGACGCCCTCTCTCTGTAATAGACAATTTTTGTTGGTCCCAATGGTGTCCGCCTTAGAGGAGCTCCACTGTACTACCGTTTCCCCGTAATACAGGGCATCATTATCATTGACTATGAACATACATTACACATAATGACCGCTATGCTCTACACAAAAGTTAAGTCAACTCCTATCAATATAAGTGGTATCAAGACTTCTTCTGCATCTGTCCCGTTGCCATAAGATAAATTCCATAGAAAGATAATGTGACACCAGCCAATGAGAGACCCATCGCTGATCTGAAGATGAATCTGTCAGACTTTCCACGCAAATAGATAGGAGCATTGCCAGTCTAAAGTGATAGAATAGAATAACATTACCATAAAAGCATGCAACTCGTGTTTATTCTAGGTAAAGTATAGTTTACTATAGCAATCTATGGGTAAAATATTAAGGTGGCGGTGCGTGTAGTTAATATTCAACTAGCCTCGTCCCCTGCCATTAATTTTCGCAACGAAACGAACGAATAAGCGAAAATTAAGGCCTGGTATCTATTGCATGGGTAATTGTGCGCATGCGCTAGCTATGAAAACACGTGGTCTGGCTACTGATTCTCGATACAATACCTGCTGTGCACAGCGTTGCTTTAGTTACGCTACTGACGAATGCAGCAACGTGGTAGACGCCAGATACTCGGTTTTCGAAGAGACTCTGTGAACGATTGTATATCAAACATGTCAGCACAGAGTCACCGTACACAGTAGGGGCCGCGCGAACACAGACAGGACTTCGATGCTCGTACTCGAGCACTAGATCTGCTTCTACTGGTTGCAACGCAGACAGTAGGCTTCTTGGAGCGCCATTTTCACGTGAATATACGGGCTAATATCACAAACAAATATTCGAGTGTGAACGGATTCCCCAGATTCTGGGGAATGGTCAAAGGTCACCCTTGCAATGGATACCAGGCCCTTTTTTCGCGCTTCCGTTTTCGTTGGTCCGTTTCATAAGCTAAAAAATTTGGCCTGGGGACGAGGCTAATATTCAACACCCACGCAACGTGCATTTTTCTAACAACTACGGCGATTTACATAACAGTATGGCAAAGATAATACATGCTATCTTGACTGTCGAGCAATAGATCGACGCGCTTCAAGCGCAGCAGCATCTTGCCCACAGACGTATAGAGCGAATTTCCGTAATACGACCTAGATTTTTTTAAAGAATTTTTCTGGTCTAGGCTTGCTGTTTTGCAGTGTTAGCAAGGGAGTATCAAAAAATTGCTCTATACGTCTGTGCGTGCTGGAATTTGTAAGCTGTAAACGAAGTTCTTTCCCGAGTAAGTAAGCCAAACTGGAGATAACTAACAGCCACAGACCGGTCTTTACTGGGCGAGGTCACTGCTTCACGTTAGCTAAATACTTCGTGACTGAAACTTGCTATAATCGATGTTTATCGATAGACAAAACAAAATGCATACTGGAGCACGCCTGTACAAAATACCATTGTACAGAAAATAAAGCTACTTGCAAAGTTATGAATCTCATTAAATTGGCGCACCACCACCTTAATGATGGTGCTGTCTGCAAAATTGCAAGTGGTACTACCATATTTCTTCTAAAGGTTCGGCACCTCCTATTTTTCGGCACCTTGTCACTGAAATGCGTACTAAACCTCCAAATTTCGGCAAGCGCTTTGGTTCTCGTCATAATAAGCCAATAGCCCGACGTGAAAAGTCCTGTACATGTACTTCATGGAAAAGAGCGTTCTCGTTCAAAACACGTGCTCGTCGCCACACCTCCAAATATTCGGTGCTTCTGGAACACTTCTGCCACAATAAATTCCAAATAATTATTGGGCAAGCAAATCTGAAATTATTTATTTTGCGCCGAATTTTTAGAAGAAATACGGTAGGTAAGTTCTACAAGCAAACCAATTGTGGATTTACAATACAAGCTGTAATGGAAACCCTAACCATTCTTTATGTAATGACATCCATAATCGTGGTTATACACATGAATGCTCAGATTGAATGCTAGACATGGGACGTATCTAACACTTTCATTGAAACAAGCGGAGACATTCACTCAATACAAAAGAGGTACATGCTCTAGAGCGATAAATAATTTTATTTCTTTGTAACTTCCCTTGCTTCCTATTCGACATCATTTTAAACTGCTAACTGTCTACACCACACAGTTGTTCATGCATATCTAGTTGTAACTGCCCACTAGAGTGGAAATTTTACTACCTGACCCTTGTTTACAAGAGAATTTGAAATTCCTTTTTCCAGCTCTACGATCTGGAGTATGTGCTTTAATTTCATGCTTATAAAAAACACTACGTCATTCTTGATCGCACATGAAACAACACTCTTGGAAAGCCTCTATTCATTTCAATATAGTGCTCATAGCTGCATATTTTGAACTAAGCAAAACCAACTTCTTTTCTGTCTCACCTGAAATAATCTCGGGTAGATAGAAACATTGTTGCGTCTGCTAAGGAACTGATCCATGGCGGGACAACTGAACTCGTCCCTTGTGAGCGCGGCGGCGTGTGTGCGTGTGTGGAAGAAAGATGGGTGGAGACACACACGGATATATCCGAAGTTTTACGGCGAGGGTGGGGCTGGTTGCAGCCATGTGGTTCATGTTTCTACTTGTAGTTGCTACAATATGTGGAGGAGAAGACGCAACTCCGCG
The DNA here is from genome assembly GCA_964017065.1 of Haliclona indistincta. Lineage (NCBI taxonomy): Eukaryota > Metazoa > Porifera > Demospongiae > Haplosclerida > Chalinidae > Haliclona > Haliclona indistincta. The sequence continues at coordinate 7,954,103 of OZ024788.1, read as the reverse complement.
ATATTTTATCTACTCAGTGAATCCTGGAGAAGGATTCAACCTGAGACGAGATGTCCACATGCGAGCAGCAAACCTTGTGCTGAATTTATGTAAGGCGGGGCAGAACTGGACACTGGTTCTACCACCATGGCCGCGTCTCTATCACTGGCAGTCACGCGGGCAACAGCAGTGGATAAAGTGGAGCAAATTTTTCGATCTACTAAGTCTGAATGATCACGTACCAAGTATAGAGTTTGATAACTTCCTGTCTCAATCTGGGAATGAGATTGATAAGGTACACAACAGACCGTAACAATGTTTATACAGAAAATATAAACAGGGAAAAAACTACACAGCAGGGGCTATTCTACTGCCTATGTTGACTTAGAAAATACACTAAATGAGGCACAACAAATAATGTCCACCACAACTGTTGTTCAAAATTAAAAACTCATAACATAGAATCTGATATGGCATTTTTCTCTTTCCCTATCATGACATATTTCCAGGTACTGTGTTTAAGAAATGCTGATTGGTCGGGAGGAGATTTTAAGGAGAGATGTGAAGAGGTGAAATGTGATGGTCAGCTACCTCTCAGGTGGAACAAGAAAACAGAACAATGGACTGGTGGTCTATTTGGGCACAAGGATGTCACTGCTCATAGCTTGAAGTGCTTCAGTGTACTAGGAAAGACTTCTGTACTTGTTGAAAAAATGGTAAAAGCAGAGATAAAGTGAGCAGATGAGCAAAAGCAAACTAGTTAGTAGTGATCCATTGTGATAGGTCAGTGCTGGTGACTAGGATGGAGACACTGTTACATGATGAGTTTGGAGGAGGGGACTACTGGATGGTTAGTATTATAGCACATAAGTTCCTTCCACAACATAATCTATGCTGTTTGCCTTCGTTATCACACTTGTTTTTCAAAGTTTACTTGTGTGTGTCAATTGGTATTAGTACATGTGTTGCAAAGGTTATGTATACCACCTTTTCCTTTCGTTTCACTAGGCACGGCGTAGCATGGTGTACTCTCAACAGCTGAGAGAGGAGGGTAACCGTTTCATGAGAGACACTCTTCATTATGACCCTGGCAAGGGAAATGGCAGACAGTCTCCTCTCGCAGGAGGAGGTAGCTATATAGCTGTTCATTTGCGTAGGCAGGACTATATTAGAGCTCATCCTGACAATGTACCCAGCCTGCAGGGAGCAGCTAGCCAGATAAACAAGTTGAAACGTGAGGAAGGGATTGATGTTGTCTTCCTCTCATCTGACGCTCCTTTCACAGGTACCGAGAGACTGAGAGAGTGAGTGTGTGTGTGTGTGTATGTGTGTGTGTGTGTGTGTGTGTGTGTGTGTGTGTGTGTGTGTGTGTGTGTGTGTGTGTGTGTGTGTGTGTGTTGTGTGTGTGTGTGTGTGTGTGTGATAATGCTGTATTCTCTCTATTAGAGAAGCAGCAGTTACAAGAGATGGTGACTGGACTAGTCTGGTACCAACCTAGTGCAAGTGATATTCGTCGCTATGGTGATGGCGGTGTAGCTATTATTGACCAGTGGATAGCAAGTCATGCTACTTATTTTGTCGGCACGGCTGAGTCTACGTTTTCTTTTCGTATTCGCGAGGACCGACAGTTTATGGGTTTCAGTACCAGAAGCACTTTCAATCAGCTGTGTGGACCCGGTCATGATGACACAGACCCTCACAGCTGTCCTGGTCCATCAAAATGGCTGCTCCCAAGTGTAAATAAGGAAAGGGTGGAACTGTGATGTGTATATAGAAACTGTGTATCTTTATTTTTTGAAGATCAATAATAATTTTATTATGAAGTCATTGTGTGTATGTACATGTACTTGCTTGATAAATGCAAGTTGATTTTTTAAAATTATACGCTATCATAAGCTTATTTCTAGTACACAATAGTCTGCATTTACAGTAAGTTCACTCTCCGATGTGTGGACTCTCCGGCACAGCTAGATAAATAGAAATAATATGGAACTATAATTATGGAACCATTAATAGCATTACCAATAATAGTGGTACCAGGTATAGCAGGACTCTCATGAATTTTTTCAGTTTGTAAGAGAGACGTGACTTGAGAATCATTTATTTCTCTATATTCCTGCACCAGAGCACACAGAGAACAGCATAAATGACAGATTAGGTCGGTAACAAAATTTCCTTCAATTTCTTTCTGTTTCCGGATTTTTCTTCGGATTGAGGCTTGACAACAGATTCTTGCAACTGGGATATAAAAGCAGACACGACTCTCCGACACCTCTAGCAACCCTCCCAGTCATATAGCATGGTAGGACCCATGTTATGAGGCACACAGTAATGTCGGAAAAGCAGTCGCACAATCCATAACTCCACACGTTAGACATGATCGAAGAGTAGTAATTTAGCATGTGATGTATGCATGGTAGATAATCCTAATCTCTTTCGGAGTCATTGTTGATCGGAGACAAGATTATGACCACATGAGTACACTATCATATGCTCAATAAATAAATTTTGACTTGATGTTGTAATTGTTTTGGTTACAGCAAAATTACTCAAGCACAAAATTATACAAATTGTATCAAACAGTTTGAGAGACTAACAGTTACTCTCGGGCCATGTATTGACCGCCTTGGACCTCGTGGTGCTCCTGCGTCAGAGCACAGAGAGGACAGCACCAGTGGCAGATGAGGTCGTTCAGGAAGCTTCCTTCGATCCCCTTCTTCTCTCTGATTGTCCTTCGAATCGAAGCACGACAGCAAATGTCAACGAATGGGATGAAGTTATAGATACAATGAGCTACGCACGACTCTCCGACACCCTCGGCGACCTTTCCTGCCGTGTAGCAAGGAAAGATATACGTGATGAGGCATATACCACAATCAGAGAAACAGTCACACAGTCCTATACTCCAATCGTTAGACATGATGGCTGCAGGTTAAGAAAGTTGGTACCGCTACAGAGCCGTTTGTATAAATAACGTATAATAGACGTATAATAAGTAAGTATAGAAATGGGAAACCGGAAATCAGAAAGCCGAGCATGCTGACTCGCTGACGAGACTGCATGCATGGTGCACGGTCACTAGTACTGTTCACGTACGTAGTTAGTACTGACTGCGGTAGTAGCGCAGTGTCAAGATCTGAGACTGTAAACGCGCTGGTTTAACCAGCGCTGACGACGGTGAGTCGGTGAGTATAATGTACTGTACAGTGTAACAGGATGTTGGCTTGAAATTACAGCGTACTGTAATACCATAGATATGAAAGCACTAAGGTGCTGATGCCTCGGTGCAGTCAAAACTAAAAGTTATAAAACATACACAAATATCCACAAACACAACTATCTACTATTCCACAAACACGGTACAGTTGAATGCGAAGATCTTGTCAAAAGCGGAAATAATCATGACGTTGGCCAATCAAACGCACGTAAGTAGGATACACGTGACTAACTGAAGCTAGCTGTATACGTGACGAAAAGTGAATTTGATTGACCAGCGTCACACTTCCGCTTTTGCCTCGTTCAAGATCTCCAAAACAAACTGTAAACTATCTACAAACACAGCAACAGCTGCAGATGCATGCATATGTTACGACACGATTCACAACCTGACCCGTTTCGAAGCCGGCCCGCCGGTTTCGAAGCCGGTTAACCCGATTTACAACCATAAACTCAGTTGACCCGGTTTAAAACCGAACGTTTCAATGCTTCAGGGTGCCCACCTGCATGCTAGATCAACAGAACCTACGTAGGAGTGCTGTCGCGGTTATAGCTCATGCAGTGCAGCGCAGCAAGACTGAAAAGTTTCTGCGGAGGCGTTTTAGAGCATCATGTGCTACTACAGTCATCGACAGGAGCAGCAAGCCAATGTTGTGTGCATGCAACAGTTGTTTTAACAATCAAACTACTAAAATCCATAGGAACATGTCACAGCTTCTTCTTCAAACGTGACTCCTGCACATGGAAGCAAATTTAAAGAACAGTATGATTGCGATGCAATGTATATGGACACTCAGAGTACATGTTATGTTTGGTAGTCGAAGTCTATTACACGCGCGCACTTAGCATTATGCACGCTTTGAATCTGGCGCGCAGCTAGCTAACCCGCTTCGAAACCGGTCGACCGGCTTCGAAGCGGGTCAATGGTTGTGAATCGGGTCTTAACATACATGACATACAGGGGAAAGTTGCAGGTTACTTGACCAAACAAATTTCCTGTTAGCGCATGCCCACTCAGCGTATTTCTGTACTGCGATTTTAGTAGCCTCGCCTCCAGGCCACTTCCCCTGCTGTGGATGCGAGGCTACGATTTTAGTGAATCTATTGTGAACAAAACGCCCTTTGTACATGCGCAATAGCTGGAAATAATACTAAAAATAGCTATTGCGCATGTGCAATGACATAATTTTCGAGTGTGTGCGTGAACATAACTCGGCAACTAAAGCTGATATCGAAAATGGATCCGTTTATCCATAGATAACTAAGCTGTCTAGCTACTTTATATATAGGATATAAAAACATGTCAAGTCTAGTCGTGCTACAGAATGCCCACAATTTTTAGTCGACGAAGCTGCTCGTTGCTTCGTAACGCACTATGGTAACGAGTCTAGCCATCGGTTTGCAAAATACAAAGTGCAGTCTTTGCTCCGACTGGATATGCAAAGCTTTGTCCAGCAAACCAACACACGCGAATGCTACAAGTGTTTTTTTCAGCAACCATTTCTACTTGCTCGTGAGTAGGCGTGGTATCACGTAACCTTTATAACTTTCTTGAGATCGAGAAACGTTCGTGAGGGATGAGAGAACGTTCGCGAGGGATGAGAGGCGATCTTTAGGGCCATCGTAAATTATGGAACTATAGTATGGAATCATTAATAGTTGTACCAGGACTCTCATTAGTTTGTAAGAGAGACGTGACTTGAGAATCATTTATTTCTCTATATTCCTGCACCAGAGCACACACAGAACAGCACAAATGACAGATTAGGTCGGTAACAAAATTTCCTTCAATTTCTTTCTGCTTCTCAATTTTTCTTCGGATTGAGGCTTGACAACAGATTCTTGCAACTGGGATATAAAAGCAGACACCATGTAGCAGGCACGACTCTCCAACACCTCTAGCAACCCTCCCAGTCATATAGCATGGTAGGACCCATGTTATGAGGCACACAGTGATGTCGGAAAAGCAGTCACACAATCCATAGCTCCATGCATTAGAAATGATCGAAGAGTAGTAATTTAGCATGTGATGTATGCATGGTAGATAATCCTAATCTCTTTCGGAGTCATTGTTGATCGGAGACAAGATTATGACCACATAGATTTCCAAACCCTATGACAATAAAATAGCACCTAAGGTGCATATGCCTCGGTGGAATGACACTATCCACCATTCCACAAACACAGCAACTGCAGACGCATGTATGCAGGGTTTCTGTACACAAGCACAATGCAGTGCTTTAGTTATGCAATCAGAAACCCGATCAGTGCTAACCACAATCAAACCAAGGCAACATGCTCAATAAAGAAATTTTGACTTGACATTCAACTTGCTTTAGTTACAGCATAGATATCGATAATACAGTACACAGTGGATATGCAACGACCTGGTATACGGAGGGATCCACGGAGTTACGCTGTAACACTGACTGAAACGGGTCTTAGTTGAGTAACTGAAAGTTATAAAGCTGTATTTACTGTTCTGAAGAGACAAGGAAGCTATTATAAAGCTGTAAACGTGTTCATCAATTGGTAGAGAAGATCCTGGTACTGCAAAAGACTTCTGTTGTTATAGCTGGACCTCGGTTTCTGCCGTTTTGCCTCTCTTTTCTTGATACGGCTACTTTGTGTTAGATTACTACAGCACTGGCTTATGCTACAAAGCCTTTTTACATACCTACTGGTAGCTCATAGTGTTGTGCATTGTGAGAAACTATTATCAAGGAGTTACACTCTGTGCACAACTGCTGAGACGCTGCCAAGCAGCAAATTTTTCCTTCGAGTAGCAGTTTGTTTGTGTTAGATTATCTACCACACTGACGGCTTTAGAACTCCATGAACAGCACTACTGAATGCTACTGTCTTCATCCTACTGTGAGAAACTAAGGTTGCATGCACAAAACGGTCACAACGTTCAGTATCTTGTCTTTAGCACATCACACTAGTCGAGCTATGGAGCTTGAAAACTATGATTTTTCACATAGATACGTTGCTTCCAGTGTTAGAAGTGAACGGAATGGTTCTATTACAAGATAAACCAATGGTTGAAGTTGCTTTCGTCGTTGTCTACATATTTCCTGCAATGTTTTCAGCTGGTTTTGTGCACTGTAAGGCGAGCAGCCATTTATAATCCTCGGACACGTCCGTTACACCCGTTGCACACACTGCATCACTCCAAATCGGCGTATACGGGCTCGTTGCATATCCACTGTGTACTGTATTATCTATGGTTACAGCAACAATCACAAATAAAATCACTCAAGCACAAATAATACAAATTGTATCAAACAGTTTGAGAGACTAACAGTTACTCTCGGGCCATGTATTGACCGCCCTGGACCTCGTGGTGTTCCTGCGTCAGAGCACAGATAGGAAAGCACCAGTGACAGAGGAGGTCGTTCAGAAAGCTTCCTTCGATCCCCTTCTTCTCTCTGATTGTCCTTCGAATCGAAGCACGACAGAAAATGTTAACGAATGGGATGAACGTATAGATACCATGAGCTATGCACGACTCTCCGACACCCTCGGCGACCTTTCCTGCCGTGTAGCAAGGAATGATATACGTGATGAGGCATATACCACAATCAGAGAAACAGTCACACAATCCTATTTCCCAGCCGTTAGACATGATGGCTGCAGGTTAAGAAAGCTTGTACAGAGTATGGCGACGGCGACGTAAAGTAAGTAGAATGAGATTTATCACAGATCTATGGATTTATAAAAGTGCACATAGGCTCAAGGTAGGGTCACGTGATCAACGAGCCCCACCCACACTTACTTGCAGCAATGTCTGCAGAAGCAAGAAACGACGCGACAAAGCCAGTAGCAAGAAAGAAACCTACCAGCGCTAAGTTTCCCAGGACGAGGCGGTTTTCTTATGAGACTCCAGAGCGACTGAAAGAAATGGAGCGCAATTTTGTGCTAGATGGCGCAGTCCTGAGTAGACTAACGAACGATGAAACTGGTCGGACTAATCCGTCGCTTAACTTCGGTATACCACAGTATAGAGCAAAAGAAGACAAACACTGCCAGTTCTACTTTACTCATAAAGGTCTGCCAAAGACTGCTACTGACAAGGTACAGTGTGACAAAAAGTGATTTAATGCAAAATATTATGCTGTTTCAGTCGGCAAGCAGCACCATGATGGGTGGAGTGTACGACAGGTTTGTGGAGAAGAGTGAAGCAATACGTTACTCTAAAGAGAAAACAGAGCTGGGAGCAGGTCAGGGGGAGAATATAGTGTGTAGTAAGATTTAGTGTGTGTGTGCTGTAGGCTACACTCGTAAGGTGTATGGAGGACACACCACTGTGCCCACTACTCCAGCACAGGATGGTTACCATGGAGAGGAGGGCTACAGGAAGAACACACCTGAACTGAGGAGAAGAAGATCAGTGTTTGAAGATGAAGGTAAAAATAAAGAACCTAACCACTGCATTTTGCACAAGTAGGAATTTTTCACATTAACTATTCACACAGATCCATTTGAGGCAGCAATGGCTGTCAGTGCACAACAGCAGCGCAGTAGGACAATGAGTGCCCCAGCTACAATGAGGATAATGAGACAGAAATCAGCCAGTGTGTATCGGTCAAATCCTGCTGGTGGACGGAGAGCTATGTCAGCAATGCCCCGCCCAGCTACTGGGCGTGGTCACCCAGTGATACTGCCTCCTATCAGAGACCTAGCCACTGGGCCCATGGTCTGATCAAAACACTAATACTTAGTAACACTACGCACCAACTCCACTATAAATAGCTAGTGCCAGTTCAAATTTTTAACAAAAAAATATTTACATGACAACATTAATAAATCATGTGGTACAAGATCACATGACAACAAAACACTCAATAATAATTTATTTTATAAGTCCTCACAGATATGAGGGAAACACACAATGTCTGCGTATGTGATGCTGGAGGGGTAACTGCATGCAAAAATGTTGTCTTAATCGCTATCACCATCTTTATTATCGTTTAGTGCTGCAAATCGATTAGACTGCGCGAAATCCTGAATTGAGAAAGACATAAGTTACACAGCAACACTAATATTATATTACTCACAGGAGATTTTGGTTCTTCATACTTTGGTGCTTCTCGAGGTGGTCTCTCTCCTCTACCAAATCCTCTTCCCTTGCCTCGGTCACCCCTGCGTGCCACATCTCCTCCTCTACCTCTTCCACCCTCAATACCTAAACCACACAAATCTTCATCAGAATCACACACACACACACACACACACACACACACACACACACACACACACACACACACACACACACACACACACACACACACACACACACACACACACACACACACACACACACACACACACACACACACACACCAGCTAGGCGTGAACATGTGCCCACATGGACCTCCCATTGTATATGACCACAGCCAGTGAACTTAGTACAAGACCAGGTACCTATTTTGCAGATGCTGGAGGTACTTTGATGCCTTTTCCCCACACACAAACATTATCTGTTATGTACTGACCTCTTCTCTCTCTACCCCTGTGTCCTCCTGAGTCGTCCTCTCGCTTAGGTCGGTCGTCCTCTTGCTTAGGTCGGTCTTCCTCTCTTTTTGGTCGGTCGTCCTCTCTTTTCGGTCGATCTTCACGAGATAGTATCTTCTTTGGCTGTTTGTCACCACTGTCTCTTCTTCCCCAAGCTTGCTTTCTGGGCCCTTCTTTTCGATCAAAGTTCTTTTCAACAGGTGACTTCGGATCCACCGGAGATTTTGGATCAACTGGAGACTTGGGATTTACAGGCGACTTGGGATCTACAGGCGACTGAGGCTCTTTCTCTCTTCTAGCTATATCCAATGGTCTACTATCACCAAAACCTGATCCAGACGAAAGCCTTCTTCTTTCAACTTTCTCTTCCACATCCTTCTTTTTCAGCTTTTCTTCTATTTCTTTCTCTCTTTTTGCAGTGTCTACAGGTTTAGCTCCGCCAAATATTGAACTAGTGGTAGCAGGGGCATTTGCTTCCTCTTGGGGTTTCGATCGCGGCTGGAGTTTCAATCGAGGTCGCTCAGGAGGTTCATCTCTTCGTCCGGAGGGACTTGGTCCGCGCCTGAAATCATCTCTGTCACGACTATCGTATCCACGTGGTGGAGGTCTGTCATACCCACGATCTCTCGGAGGGCGATCTGAGAAACCATATGAATCTCTTCCTCTATAATCCCTATCTCGTGGCGGCGGATAGCCTCTGTCTCGTCTGTCGCCGTAGCCATCTCTGTCCCTAGGGTAATAATCTCTACGATCATAATCTCGGTCCCTTGAAGGGCGATCGTAATCTCGGTCCCTTGAAGGACGATCGTAATCACGGTTTCTTGACGAACGATCGTAATCGCGTTCCCTTGGAGGAGGACGATCATAATCACGATCTCTGATCAGAGTAGGAATCCCTCGGCTCATCATAGCTTCGTCTGTCATCCCTTCTCTCATCGGGCTGGTTATCTCGATCTTGCATTCTTGGTTCATCATCTCTTCGTGAATCTACTCTTCTGGGAGAAGGTGATTTCTGGGGAGACCCGTGATCAGTATTATCATGAGGCGAAGGTTCTCGACGATCGTCACGACGGTCACCACTAGGCGAGAGCCTTGAGCTTTGGCGATGGGGAGAAGGAGAACCACGTGGTGAATATCGTCTAGGAGAAGATCTTCTAGGAGGAGGAGATCGTCTAGGAGGAGAAGATCGGCGAGGAGAGTACCGTCTTGGCGGAGGAGAGCGCCGTGAGTAAGATTCTCTATAGGAATCATCTCTCCTTTCTCTTCCACGGTAACCATAGTCTCTGTCTCTGTAGTCTCGTCTTGGAGGAGAGTAGCCACCGGACCGACCTCCATAACGAGGAGGAGGAGAGGTGTCGTCACGTGGACCACTACGCCAGTCACCAATTGTGCGATCTTCTTCATAACCACCGTGTGAAAAGCCACGCCTTTGTTCTTGTCCATCATCATCTACGAAGGAAACAACAAATTCCACAAGTAACAAATTACTATAATAAAAATTATACCTTTCCCAGAGGCGACATCAATCTGCAACGATCTGTTCCTGAGTGACTATACAAACAAGAATATATATTTTAAACAATTACAGCAGAGTTGAGAAGCAGACATACCCTGCCAGTCAGAGACAGAGCATCTACCAGGTCCTGCACAGTACCAAACTCAGCATAACCAAAGCCTTTCATTCTACCTCCTTTATCGCAGATCAGACGAACTGAGACAACCTGAGTGGAAGATAAGATGAATAGTACACCAGCAAGGGACGGCTACATGTAGTAAAGAAACCTAAAGAATGTTATTATAAATACAAAATGAAATACACACCCAAACACGTGGAGACAACACAACTATCTGGAGATAGTAACACAACACTGAAAATCAAATACATGGAAAGTTTGAAACAAACTATAATAACAAACAAATTCAATAATCAAGTTCCACACTGATCACTCACCGTCAAGTTGTTGAGCTGGAAGAATCTGCCAATATCTTCTTCTGAAACTTCGTATGACAGGTTGCCCAAGAACACAGTGAATGGCGGGTTTTTAGGGAGGCGATTTGAGTCAACATTGGGACGTGTAGCAGCTCGTGGAGCAGATGGAAGCTTGCTCATGTCAAAACCCTTCTTCTGCCGATCATCCCCAACCCATGATGTGGACGTGTCTAGAGAGAGAGAGAGAGAGAGAGAGAGAGAGAGAGAGAGAGAGAGAGAGAGAGAGAGAGAGAGAGAGAGAGAGAGAGAGAGAGAGAGAGAGAGAGAGAGAGAGAGAGAGAGAGAGAGAGAGAGAGAGAGAGAGAGAGAGAGAGAGAGAGAGAGAGAGAGAGAGAGAGAGAGAGAGAGAGAGAGAGAGAGAGAGAGAGAGAGAGAGAGAGAGAGAGAGAGAGAGAGAGAGAGAGAGCATGAAAGAGTGTCATTGAGCACGCACAGGAAAAGCCTATTGAAATACAATGACAATGAACTATTTTGACATTGGGCAGGGAAGCATAGGAAGCTATGGTAGTCATAGCAAACAGCAGAAGTAGACAAACACAATGACAATGCATTTTCTTGGGATAGAATGTGCAAAGAATAAAGAAAGGGCGTGCAGCATGCATGCACTGACCATCAGCATCCAGAGGATCAGAGGCATCAGCCCAATTGCTGTTACTAGACGACTTCAGGGTTACATTAGGTGAACCTCCACCGGGAGAATTGTTAAGAAATTGGTCCAAAGAGACCGTCTTTGCCTTAGACTTTCCCTTCTTCTTTTTACCAGATCCTAAGAGAGGAAGTAAAAAATTAAAAGAACGGTAATACCTCTACGAGACTATCATGCAACCAGTTTATAGCTGAATTAAAATATCAAGATCTCCTTATAATTTAGAGAGCACGTCAAAATGAAAGTAATCTAGGTAACAGTAGGAAAAGAACGAAAGAGAGCTTACCTTGATCAGCCATTTTGTACCATGTGCGTCGCTACGACACATGCGCATCACGTGAGTAGTTTAATGATCACGTGATGTAGTAGGCGGAGACAAACAGATAAAAGATGGCTGATCGCAAAGCCGAGATAGAGAGGAGAAAGAAGCGGCTAGAAGAATTGAGGCAAGCCAGAGAAGTGAAGAGGAAAGAAGTGAAGGACAAAGAGGTTTGCTAAGCATTATTTGTGTGATCACTATCCTGTCGCGACGCTGTATCAACCTGCAGACCCTCGAGAAGCCTCCAGACCCCTTAGCAAAGGAGCGGGAAAACGTCGACGAGTTGCTCACGTCCATTTTGGGCCCTTCGTCTCCGTCTCATCCCGCTGCCGTTTCGCCTAACAGATGTACGTAGTACTGTCTTATGTGTACAAAACATGACCAGATGTACATGTGTTCAACGATGAGTGTGTGATAACTTTTAGTCACTAACACAATGCATCATCCACGATTACTGTTACCGTCATGTTTAGCAATGTCTTGTATAAGTGCACAAAATCACTAAAATTTAATATCACCCAGCATACATGCTAGAAAAGGCCTCGGACATTTATCATGCTGTACAGTGACATTGTTATTTCTGTTATTTCTTGTTGTAGCTTCGCGTAGTCCTGTCCCTCCTCCGTCTGCTGCTGTCACCAGTGACGATGTCGTAGCTAGCCCTCGTCGCGGCGAGGACTCTGCAGAACCCACCCCTCATAGGAAACCGGTCAAACTCGTCATAGATCAACTGATGCCAATAAACATCAAACCACGGGTAAGTCTGAAAACCATAAATTATACACGGTAGCACTTATGCTAAAATATCTTTTGTGCATTATCACCAATCACTATGCATTGTGTATGATAATGTATATAATTGTAGTTTACTCAATCTTTTCCTCCATTCTTTATATTCTCCACCCACTCCCTTTCTTCCTGGTCGTTTTCTCCAGACTATAGAAGTGTATGCGAAACAGACACAGACCGATCAGAGTGGTGGAGGAGGTGCTGACAATAAAGATGAGAGCGAGGAGGAAGACACCGAAAATTTTAACCCTCCTCCCTCCAGGAAGGTACGACCAGTCACATGTAACCTATTTTATTGACTGTAATAGCGATTGTGGTGAAATATTATGGTGGTTTCACTGTGGATTCAGTTTCTATGGTTTTCATTGGAACCAGTCAGAACCACAGCATGACTGTGGTTTTGCTCAGAAACTGAATAAATGCTGGGCTCATTTATTCAAGGTTCTGCAAATTTTGTCAGTCGCGATAAGGTTGTCGTCAAAGGTTTTGATCACCAGTTGGCAGTTTGACTGGTTAGTTGTTCTACCGATTGTGACTGTTCAACTGGTTATCTAATATCTAGTCTAGCTTGATAAGACTAGTGGTTATTTTATACATTGTAGTTGTCACTCTCTCTGTCTCTCTCCTTGTCAGAAGGAGGATCCTGTCCCTCCATCTCCAGCTCATGCTCCCGTTGAGCCCTCTGTTCCTCTCATGTCAGACGACCAGAAGGATCTCATTGTTGGCTCAGATGACTTCTCATCATTTCTAGAACGATCATCGAGAGTAATGGAGCGAGCTCTGGCAGACTCCTCTGACATCTTGTTTGACTTTATAGTGGATCAGGAAGAAGACGAACTCCAGTGAGCATGGAATGTTGTTGCTATGGGTTGGCTGCCTTAGTAGAACCCACATATGACATTTCCATAACTTCACTATGTTATTCCAAGTAGTGCTCATTGACTTGTGTTCTGTTTGTGTCTACTAGTACTTCGCTGGGCAGCTTGAATGTTATCAAGAAGAAACAGTTCTCTGATGATCGATGGACCAGAGGACGCATTGTATCAGCTATTGACTGGTCTCCTCATGTAGGTAACATCATTGTGTATACCGTAGGGCCGGTTTTTTTCCCTCAACATAAAGTTTCACAACACAAATTTTAAAGCTTAATTTTGTGATCTAGACTACTACCATAACTTGTCATAACTTTTTCTATTGTATTACATTTTCATATTCAATAAAAAAAAACTAGCATAATAATTATTACTACACAAATTTAATTTTCACAAATTGTTCTGTTTGCGAAATTTAAACAAAAGCCAGCTCTCATTCTGCATTACATGATAGATGGTTTATTCACATGAATGTCTTGATTGACGCTGTCCTTTACGTTTCTCTCCTTTGTCTCTCCAGCATCCTGGTATGCTATTGTCCTCTTATCATGGTCTTGAGAGTGTTGGCAGTGATCCAGATGGTGTAGTGCTAGTGTGGAACCTTAAGTTCAACAAAGACACTCCGGACTATGTATTCAACTGTCATGTAAGCAAAAAAAAACTCATGTGTAGCAAAAAGTAGAAATCTTATTTAAAATGCTAAAAGACCTATTTTTCTCACTTTATCTCGTAACTCGTGTTTTCTACCATTCTAGAGTGCTGTAATATCCGCCATGTTCAGCCAATATCATCCTCACTATATCATTGGAGGAACCTACAGTGGACAGGTATGTAACAGATATCACATCATCAATGTGTATTGTCAGTATCTGGTTGTAAATGAAATTTAAAAACATGATGCACCCAGATGATACAGAAGTAATTTCCTTCCAGGTTGTCTTGTGGGACACTCGCAGCGGTAGACGCACTCCAGTACAGCGATCACCGCTGGCTTCCTCTGCTCACACTCACCCAATCTACTGTTTAAATCTTGTGGGCAGTCCTAATGCACACAATCTCATCACCGTGTCTACTGCCGGTAGAATGTGCTCATGGAACCTGGACAACTTCTCACAACCACAGGTATCATCATAAAATGGTTCTCATGGTCAATATTATTCTTTTTTTTTACTATTTCTTGTCTAACAGGATAGTCTGGAGCTACAGAGCCGTCAACCCCGTACTGTAGCAGCCATATCTCTGAGCTTCCCTCTCAATGATGTGAACAAGTTCCTAGTGGGCAGCGAGGAGTGCTTGGTATACCAGGGCCAACGACATGGCAAGTGAGTAAACAGCGTTACAATGGAGATTCTATTGGGCATGCAGTGATATCTAAACACAATATTTACTTGTGTTGTGCTCAAGTGCATTTTGTCTCCACCCATAGGAAGCCTGGTGTAACAGTACAGTATGAAGGTCACTCTGGTCCTGTCTCAGCTATCAGCTGTCACAGAGCTCCGCCCACACAGGTTGGTTGATAATACTAACTACCGTATAGCCGGTTATTTTCATTGGGATTTAATTTTCGAACGGCTGGTGCAGGTAGAAAATTAGATTTCGAAAAATTCTTTTTGCCTATTTAAAAACTTCTGTGACGTGTCTCTGTGACGAAAATTAGACCCAGCCAAAATTTGGCTAACGAAATATTTGACCAGCGAAAAAAACGGCTATACGGTATTAGACCTGCACAGCTGTCTTCATCGGTTCATATTTGCCCTCTCCATCTCAGGGTGATTTCTCTCATCTGTTCCTAACCTCTTCCTTCGACTGGACTGTCAAGCTTTGGAGCACTAAACTACAAAATGAACAACAAATCACGGTCAGTACAGTCAGTGGTTTGTTCATGCTATGTTTCGTATTGTATGTTCAATGCACTCACCTGTGATTCCTTTCTTTACCTCAGAGTAAAACAGGTCGTCCATTGCTATCATTCGAGTCCAGCAGTGACTATGTGTACGATGTTCAGTGGTCTCCAACTCATCCAGCACTGTTTGCTAGTGTTGATGGAGAAGGTCGACTTGACTTTTGGAATATTAACCATGACACTGAGGTATGCTAGGACTCATGGGACTCTAGAGTATGCTTTTGTCAACGTGCTATTTCTTCTCAGGTTCCCATTCTCACTGAGCAGTTGGATCGAGCACTCAACAAAGTTCGGTGGGCACCAACTGGTCAGATGTTGGCTTGTGGAGACTTTGAGGGAGGAATTCATATTTATGAGGCCGGAGAGGTGAGCTTGCAGACATGCATAGCTAACCTTCATTGAAGAAAATTGCACTGCAAATTTGTAGAATCTCCCACTAGTCAGAACTGCTGAATTACAGATAGCATGTTATAACAAAGGAATGGAACATTTTCACATGTATATTTCGCCCCTGAAATGCAGACATAGGGTTCCTTTTGGTGCCTCTCACCCTCCTTTAACTATTCTTGTCTCCTCTGAGTCATACCATACCAGTATAGTTTTTAGTGTCTATATAAAAAACCGCCTGAAAATTTTCATCGACACATGCTTTGCCCCTCCCTTGCAAAAATTTTGAATGAAAGCCTGTGCCTTATCAACCAAGTTGAAATTCTTATTGGTGTTCAGATTATCGTGGTTCCGTTGTGGTTGTTTTTTATTCCATCTCTTGTTAGGGTCTTTGCTCTCCCTCATCTGATGACTGGCTCAAGTTGCAGGAGACACTGAAAGAACTACAGAACACAGATTCGGCCGTTGTGTGACTTTATCATTGTCATGCCCGTTAAATAATAAACCTTAGGTGCGCATTAATAGGAATCAGATCAATACGGGACATTCCTCTTTCACAATAATTATCAGTTGCTACTGTTGTACTGGTTGCCAGACATGGTGCGATTTAGGACTGGTTATTAATTTTGCTGATTTTTATAACAAGTGTTTTGTATGTTCAACATAGTGTATTATACATGTTCATAAAATATTTTAGACATCTAATAGTCGCGCACATGCATGTCTAATAACTCAGAAGACACTGATGAAGTCATTGTTTTCAGATCGGAAGTTCAGTGAAGTCCAACGCTCTGGAGACATAAATTAATTTGCACATGAACATTGATGTGTATGTGCCATGATCTCGAATCAATTTTCTTATAATTTGAGAAGCGCATTAAGCTAGGAAAACCTGGCTCAATTGACACAGCATGCACGGGTTTGCGAAGCAATTTTTACTGATCTGTTAGGTTTGATATTAGTGTGAAGAGGGTGTGAGAGTAGTTAGTTGATAGGAAGAAATCAATTCCAATATTTCTGGATTCTCCAGTTTTGTGAATCCACAGATGTAATAAAGTACATCTTGAAAACAAGAAGATTTGGACAATTCCCTGAATGCTGCGAGCTGTTGACTAGAACTCATCTGTGAAATATGATAGGCAGCAAGAAGCTCTTGAACTGAGAGATGAAGAAAGTTGTATGAGAGAGATTTGCTGTAAAGTGTAAGCCCCTCAACTGCTTGGAGAAGCCCTAAAGATGGGAGATTAAGTGGCAGATGAAATGCCTGCAAATCTCTAGAGTAGAAGATAACTTTGTCCTGCATTAGTCCATTAAATGCTAGTATGCTAAGGTTGGTCAGTGCAGGCTTAAGATAATCAGGAAGGTCGTCAAGTGAACATGGTTCGGGTATACTGAAGGTTGAATTCGATTCATGAGTTTCTTGTTCTCTAGTGATACAGCAGAGTACCAGGGAACAAAATAACTCATGGAGGGTGGTGGGAAGGGCTTCTTTCATTGTTAAGAATATGTGCACTAGTATTGCTGCATGCAGTGGTACATAGCAGTAACCCTCTATAACCGGATGTTCCTCAAGATGCTGGACAAGTTTTTGAAACTGAGCAAGATTGCCTTTTAATGCTTTCTCGATGTACTCGTGGACCTGGAATTGAGTGAATCCCAGAATCTCCACTCGTTTGTCAATTTTAGAAAGTAGATTTCCTGAAGACACTGGTCGGGAAGTTATAAGAATAGTACTTCGATGAAGAGAGAGTTTATAAGGTTGTTGAATTATTGTGGAAACTATTGAATTGCTCATCAAGCTGGGTGATATCTCATCCCATCCATCAAATACAAAGAGCACCTTTTCTCCTCCAGATGCAGTTATTTGAGAAGCAACAGTGGTAAACATATCCAATGTATTAGCTGGTAGAATGTCAGCCAAAGTGCGAGCATTTTGAATGGCTTCATCACGCAAATAAGCAAAAATAACTACATCAAATCTCGCTAACCAGGAAGCACCTTGTGCCCACTGATGGCAGATGTGGAGAGCAAGTGTGCTCTTTCCTCCTCCTGGGGCTCCTTCAATAAGACATTTACATGGCAGTGGTGGTGGAGGTGGTGGTAACACAACTAGTGGTTCAGACGATGGAATGAGGTTATGAAGATCGATAGATTTCTTGCGACAAAGAATTGTCTCAATTTTCCCATGGTGCGCTAGTCTGATCATTTCTTCTTCTGGTCCTCCGCGTCGTAGTTCCTCTTCTTCAATCATTGCTAGCTTTATAAACTCACAGCGTGGAAGATGTGTCCAGTGATGATGGGCGTGACTGTGAGACATAGACGTGTATAGTTCCTTGAGATAAGACACGTATTCAGGGTTAAGAGAATTGAAGGTTCTATGTTCTAAAGGGAACAAATGCTGATCACAACTCTTTCAAAATATTCACATAAGTCACCTTGCGATTCTTCGTCTTCTGAAGAGCTGTTATTTTCTGTAAGAGTTGACTTAATTTTTTCCACGAGATCGCTTCTTTCGTGAAGTGCGTTGCATAGTTTCTTGTACGTGGCCTTGGCTCCTCGTTTCTGCTTCCATTTTCTCAGCATCGCTATCTTTTGTGCTGGCACAGAATGGGGACTTGATCCAAGTATCGCGTTTTCTTCAGCTTCTGTTAGATCTAGATAAGGAGATACTGCTCGCCAATCAACAATGGAGTCTGCTATACGAGCCAAGTGCGAGTCAGAGCAAGTCTTGTCAAGTCTTCGTTCTGCCATGATCACGAGTGGGAGGAACCCACAAAAATGTATTCATGCGTGGGTGGGCTGCAACCACCACAATACCGTCATGTAATGGACTGCAGAATCCAGCCATACCATGCATTCCCCAAGACAAGGCCTTTTCTCAAAGAGCAAGCTTGATATGGTCCCCCAGGTCTGATAAGATTCACCAGCTCAGCACACTCAGTCATCAGAAACAATGTCATTCCATCGTCAAGTAACGAAAACTTTACTTCAAGGTGACACATCAATACAGTCGGTCTCCTTGCTCAGTGTGAGCACTCAGATCTATGGTCTAACATTAACAGCCGAGTCCCAACAGTTCCTGACACTATAATACCTTATTGTACAGTATAAAACAAAGCTCATACTCATAGTCTGATAACAGTTTATGTGAATGCTGGTTAACAAGCCAGCCAACACTTTGCTCTAAAAAAATGTGGCGCAGTGCAATCGGAAACGTAAACACTTTACAGTAATAATAATAATATTTAATATACAAATGAGATAGAAAATATTTTAAATGAAAAAAATCATGAAGATGTGGTAAGATGTGGTTAAACTGGCTGTGTGTTGCGTTGAGCAGTAATCTGTCTCTTCTTTCCCTGATAGACATCAATGCTTAAACCACTAAACACAAGAAACATGCCAACCCACTGACGAGGGAGCAAAGGGTTACTGAAGATGACTATTGAAGCTAAGATCGTGAAGAACTTTCTTGTGGTTGTGATAATTGAACAAACCAGAGGTCCGAAATTGACTATCGTTAGAAAAATAAAGAGCTGTCCTACAGCGCTTGTAATGCAGAATATGAAAATGTTAGGAACAATTTCAGGATGATCAGAAATGAAATTAACAGCTTGAAGAGCTTCACCGGTGTATAGCATCCCTAGGACAAAGAACAGGATGATAACATCTTTTACGTGAGCAGTAGGCAATAATACAAGTATAAATTCATCGAAATGTAAATCAAGCAGAGTCTTGTGTGTGTGTGTGTGTGTGTGTGTGTGTGTGTGTGTGTGTATACCTGGTATTAAGTAGATGGGTGATAAGATATTCACAGCAAACATCATCTGAAGTGCCTGCGTCTTGTGAAATGCTCTTAACTTGTCCTGCAGCACTCCTGTGACACCATCCAGCATGAGAGAAGCCAACTAACAATGATGATAAGTGAAATCATGCTTCAGTCCCATAACTTGGCTCACCACTAATAGTTCTCCTATTCCCACAAAGCCCAATATCCTCCACTGATCATCCACCACTGCACTGTGCTTTGACGGTTTGTCCTTGTAAAGGAAGATGGCTACTCCTGTCACAATCAGCAGCACACACAAGTACTTGATGAGTGGATAGGACTTTTGAGCTAACAACACTCCCAGTATCAACACAGGGATCGGCTTTGCTGATTTACCCAACACCTAACATATAACAAAGACATGACTAACAGTGTCAGCTACTATGCATAGACACAACAATATGGCACAGTCTACCTGTGTTGGGTAGCTGATGAATGCCAGGGAGCTGTTGCTGG
Source organism: Haliclona indistincta (assembly GCA_964017065.1). Lineage (NCBI taxonomy): Eukaryota > Metazoa > Porifera > Demospongiae > Haplosclerida > Chalinidae > Haliclona > Haliclona indistincta. Next base: position 7,934,200 of record OZ024788.1, on the reverse strand, counting down.
CAACCATCGCCCCGACATAGCTGAACGAAAGAGCCAGAAAGAGTCCAATGGGAGCAATAGACAGCTTGTTGCCTTGATACCAATTTACTGGAAAGAAGGAGGATTGGTTAGCGAGGTGCAATCCCAGTATGACGTTGTTTGTAAACTATAAACTACAACTGAAAGGATTCCAGTAGTAACAGGTGTTTTTATTGTAACAAGCTAAACTCCAAAATAATAATCCCACACTACAGTATCATTCAAATTACCTGATGCTGCTACCAATGCATTGACAATGCACTGACAGAAAACAAGAAACATAAAATAGTGAAATCTATCATCACCGAATGAACGTTTTGTTCTGTAGTGAGAGAGAGAGGAAACGGACTCAAACACAAAAGAAACTCAGAGGAACACTCACATTGATTCCTGTAACAATCCGTATACAAGGTACGAACAGAAAATACCAAAGAAGCATGCCGCCAATAGCAAACTGCTGCTATCGCTGGTTTTCTTCTCCACGTTCATTCTCCCATCTCGCGGTCTTGTTTTGACTGATGGCGGTGGGCGTTTGTTGACAACTCGCCCAAAATCCACCTCTGTGTCGCTATCTTCACTAGCCAAGTCGTTGACTGTCCCTAGATTTTCCACTGGCGGAGGGTGCCTTCTTTTATTACTGCGACGTCCCTTACTCCTGGAGCTCATTGTCTCTCACCTTGTTCTTGTGGGAGGCGTGCACAAATACTTTTAACCGAAGTGTTCTAACCAATCAAATTCGAATACGTGTACAGCGCGCGCTTTGTGACGTGACATGACGTCAACAACAAAAAATAGTGAAACATAAACTATAGAAGTGATCGGGTTCCCAATGTAGCTATCATCAATGACTTTCATATCTGTGGAAAAATAAAATAATAGGTGACCTGACTTCATTGCTCACTGTTCAAGCTTGCTTCTCAGTTCAGTGATTTGCTTGTTCTTGGTAGTCAGCATCTGACGCATATTCTTGTATTGAGCAGTCTCCACAAACTTCTTGTCCAGCTCCTGAATAGTGTAAAATAATCATACAATCAAGAACTGATGAATGTCAGTTACAAACCGCTTTGGTTCTATCCAATTCAGCTCTTAATTGCAACACTTCCTAATAAAATGGTCAAGTTATTACGATAAGGTTAACACTATTTTACCGATTTCTCAGTGTCGGCCGATTGACTTGTAGGACGAGTTTCTAGTTCAAGTTCCAGAATCTTGACCTGTCCACGTAGCTTAGAGAGCTCTTCATCTCTCTCAGTAGATGACGGCACTGATGGTAATCCCGCTCTGCTGCCATTGGACAGCTTAGACTGGAGTACATCTTTCTCTGATAAAGCAGACGATACCTGGGAATAGAAAACAGCCATAAATACACTAAAAGACACATAACTCTAATTTTACTTCAAATGCACTATGTAGAAAATTTCAAAATTGACAAAAACACGAAAATTTTAAATGGCGAAATTTCTATGTTTACGGTAAAATGATAAAGCCCAGGATAAACTCTTTTATCAGCCTCGTACAGTTAATAATTATTGTGAATTATACATCAGTCTTTGGATTATACCTTTGTCTCAAGCATCTTGACACGATCTTGTAGCTTGAGGTTCTCTTGTTTTGCTCTCTCTATCTCCTGTTAGCAAGGATTTGTCTCGTGACTGTGTGTGATAATAATCACTCACTTGCTGCAGCAGTTTCTCTCTGCCTCCTCCACCTTGTAATGGCTGAAGCTTTACACGTTGAGTCAGTGAGCTCTTTATTGATTCTTTATTCATTTGTCGTTCATACTCAGCTATATCTTCTAATATTTCCCTACAGTCAAAATAAGTCAGTGATATTTTTGTTAATTGTGACACTCTTGCAAGTGCCCAAAACATTCACACGACTGAGCTATTTTAACCCAAACAACTCTCTCAATGAAATATTCCAGCAAAGTGACTATTTTTGGTGGGTACAAAATTTAGCGATTAATTTTGAAATAGAGTGTAATTGCCAGGCCTAAAATTATGCATATACTAGCGACGTCATCAGCAATGGTCACGAATAATTATTTCAGCATCAACCAAATTTTTTGTGAATCAGTCTTTAGTCATTAGAATAGCATTTTAGGAGAATCAAGTGCCCATGACAGAAATTACAGTGAAGGATGGAATATTTTCAGCAAGTCTTATCCAGACTTGAAGCAGCACACTGCAATGCTACTGATCTTATTTTAAGCATGCATTCTTCTCCGGGCCTTTCGCTCAGAATTAGCTAAACAATGGATAGTGTTGACTAATTTTATGATCAATACTTGCGTCATCAATGACAGTGTCACATTTTTGTTAAGAGAGTGTCTGTGTAGAACCCGCCATTAATTTTGTCGACGTCATTACCAAACAAAAAATTAATTTTTAAGTGAGAAATGTAACAAATAGTTATCCAACACAGATCAAGCTCAAAGATAATACAGAATGTACTGGTACCGCAGTTTGCATACACTTTGAAAACTTACCAAGCGATAACCGATCTAAGCCGGTCAGCGCCGCAATAGCGGCGCTGCAGTGCGCTATGGTCCACCATGTCGTATAAACCCTCGAGAACCAATGCATACGATAGCGATCTTCGTTGGCAAATGATATAAGTCAAAGTTACCAAGTCAAAGTTTACCGTGCTTTGACTTACCAAGTCAAAGTTTTAGACTACAGTGTTGGTCAAGTGAGTGCCAATCTTGGAGTTAGCCATTCGACTGTAATGGGCGTGGCTATCATTGGCCGGGTCAGCGCTTAGCGCTTGGCACCCTGTCAAAGTGTATGCAAACTGCGGTATAACTCAAGCAGCGAAAATTCATTTTTGTGGTAGTGGTGGAATGTACACATGCCTTTGTCACTATGGCAACAAACTTGCTCAGCTCGATACACAAGCACACGGCGGCACTCACTTGTTCTCTAGCTGGGTAAGATCGGCAGGAATTGTGAGGTAGCTCTGCTCAGCTTTACCCAGCACCTGCTGCACCAAAGCGGCTGTGAGATGGGCAGACGCCATTAACTCCTCCTCCACGTCTGCCTGAACAACACCACTGATTCCTTCCAACACCTCTTTTACCTCGTCGCTCGTAAACGTCTCTTCGTCACTCAGCCTCGCATCACACGCCGTGTCAAAAGCTGACTGGATCGTGCGGACGCACTGAGAGCGCTTTCCGCGAGAGAAACGCAGAAAATCACCCACGACACCCTCGTGCACTGCATTCAATCCTAATTGTTCCGTGGTAGACTATCATGAAAATACAAGCAACACATTTTTATTATTGTTAGAAACTGACCAAATCACTTACCATAGTTCTTTACTTACAGAAATTCGAGCAGAAAAAATATTGTCTCATATCATGCCTCGCCCCCTACACGTGAGCTCGAGTCTGAGCGAGCCCTCCTCGACAAAAGTGAAAGGGCTTACTACTACAGCAGCAGCAGCACATGTCAGATGAAGGCACTTACGAGAGCACGAACTAGTAAGGCAGAAAAAAGCCAAGACATATCCATCCATGCATGGTGCAGGAAGAATCACTGATAGCATAGAACATTCATTTGACATTCACTTTCTGCTATTATAATATGACAATGTTGTGATAGCAAGTGCACATTATATTGAAGTGCTTCAAATAGTATCTTCAGGTTGAATTTCGAGCTCCTGGAGCAACTGACACCTGTATGAAACAACAATAATTGAATACGTTTCTGCACAACTTGATAAAGCAAAAGAGACTTGATTGATATGGTGTAATTCTGGTCTTGGTATGGGGTTGGCATTTAAACAGTTTGACCTTAAATGCAATGAGAGTACATGCACCTCAGATTTTAAATGAGGGGTACGACAAGCAAATAATTGTAACTAAGCAATATAATGGTGGTGCCCCAATAATGACAAGCATGCTATCACATGCCTTGTGTCATTGTGTGCATATGAAATACAATTCCTAACGTGTGATAACCCCTTGGACATTGCCCTTGGGGTTATTTAAATAGGTAGGCATACACACTAATACGCTAAAGATTTTTAGAAAAATGATAACAGAGTTGCCTATTTTCAGAGACTACTATCGTTCGATAACAAAAACAGTAGCTATGGTAACCATCTTTGGGACAGGCTGAAAATATATCGCACATTCGAAGATGTATAAAAAGATGTATGTATAAAATGAACAACCTGCCATTATCTGAGTGTGTCCACTATAACTTATTGTTTGGATACATGCAAGCTGGGCATACAACCTGGCAATGTGCCACAGCGAACACTTCGTTGAATTTATTAAACATTAATCTTTGTCATAAACAAGGTTGTGAGTTGTGGTGAGTTATTTCGTGGCCAGTCCAGGTAATGTGTCGGTGTTAGTTGCTAGGAGGCATTTCCACCACCATAAGGTCTGGTCTACGAGACTAAGCATTTTGGCGCAGTAATGACTGCCTGATAATCACTGCTTCATCGCTGTTTGCAGTTGGCCGTTGACAGTCAATCGTTGCCATTCTACAGTCACAGGAAATTTTGGGGTCGTCTCACTGGCCCGATCCGTAACGCTTGAGGTTTAGGATCTGAGGAAACTACCAGCTGGTTTTCATGGATCTGCGACAGAAATCTGTTGTGCCAATCAGATTACAGCTTATGTCATTATAATCGCACGAACACATGGATGCTAATTGAACAGCTTAGCAAAACTCTGGTTCTTGCAGTTGTGGAGTAAACTGTGTTAACACTAATCCAAACCCATAGTAAATAGAAACTCGGCAAAAACGGTGTTTCAGTACAGTGAGCTTCACGTAAAATCTACCATTCCTACTGTTCACCAAAACCTGGTGGTTTTCCCTAGACAAGCATTACGGGTCGGGCCAGCGGGACTAATTTTGGTATAACATCATATCAACCCAGCTACCCCTCTTATAATATCTGATAATACAAGACAACCAATTGTAATGAGAATTGGACAGAAATTCAATTACCGTATAGTTGTCAATCTGTTGCTTTGGTGAAGACAAAGCACTTTCAGCATCTTCCAAAGTTTCCATTTCAACAAAGCCGTAACCTCTGGAGCGACCAGTTTTCAAGTCCTGTAGCAAATAAACAATAACTGATAACAACTGAACAACTAATAGTTCTATAGACATATCCTTGCACCAGCATACATTCTCAATGCTACAGGGCTAGGTAAATGCATCTTGACACAACATTGCAATCTACTTTAAGTCAGGAAGATTTCACAGTTAAAACATTTTGTGGATTGGATTAATCACGAAAATTAAACATACAAATTTTTACAAAAAACAATCGTGTATGTCGTATGCTGGAAGCTCATGCTCAAGAGCTGGCTGCAACTGAAGTACTGTCTGTCTGGAGTTACTTTTAGCCAGTGACAGTGAGCAGCCTCCTACTTTGCTGACAGGAATATCTCCTGAGCGCCTGGGAATGCAGAACAAATGGACAGGATTCCTCTAGTTCAGCTATCCCCTATACACAATAACCATGAATATCTGCATCTTGCTTTATTGCAGCTGTCATCAGCAACAGTGAAGCTGTGTAAGCAGTATGCTTTACATACATCAAATCGTGAGGCACATCGCACTCGCCCATCAAAGCATAATTCAGCCCCCTTCTGGATTGGAACTATAGCTAGCCTAGCTTACAACAAAACCATGACCCATTGGCATGCTGATTAGTTCCCCATCAGACAAAGAAAATTCCTAACCAGGAGGCATATGGTAACAAACTTACAAAAATCACATTGGCGCGTTTTACAGGTCCATATTTTGAGAAATGACTACTCAAATCCTCTACAGTGAAATGATCAGCAGCAGTAAGCGATGGATGATTGGTCACAGCTTCGTGTCGACTTACCAGCACACAATGTCCAGTGCAACCGAGACACAAACAGTGTCTTCAAGCCTCTAGTAACTGTAGCCCCAACAGACATTGGTGCTGTAGATACCACGTGAAAAAAGTATGTGGGCGTGGCCGGTCACGCCCAGTTAATAAGATGCATGCAAAATCAATGAACTCTTTTATAAGTTATAAGAATAAAGTTAATAACACTAAGATAGTTATGATGTGTTTCCAGCAGCTGGCTGACATGTGAGCAGAGCTTGGTATAAAGAAAGGATAGAGGAAGTCCTGTGGTAGAGTACGGACATTGGTGGTAGTACTACGCAGCACTTGAGAGGGAGGAGAGTAGGTAGGAATGAACGTGACGCTAGTCTCCAGAGTGATAGGGAAGGTGGAGCTGGTAGAGCATGATATACCACTGCACTGTAGAGGAATATTGGTATAAGAGCTGCAGTGACACATACCTCTACAATACCATATAGCGGGTCATTTTCACGGGCCTAATTTTTCGTGAATTAAGCACTTCAGCTTTTTCGCGAACAGACCATGACTTACAAATTAACACAATACATTTCGTCAAGATTCGCGCGTTTTATTTTCGCAGTTTGAGCAAAACCCGCAAAAAAAAACGAGAAAATTGCCCGCTATACAGTAGTACTGATTGAATAACTACAGACAATCCACCAAACATCTGGATGCCTGTGTCTGTGTTTCAAAGATTTAAATCAGCATGCACCCCATGCACACTATAATTATCTCAGTGTTTTCATACAGTAGACCCTCCAAATTTCCACTACAAAATGTCCGATAAAGTTGTGTTTGCTTATGGCTAGCAAGGTTCACTGTATGACAGCTGGTTGACGTACCACTGGTTGCTGTAAGTCCTGTGTGAAATATCTCAGCTCAGCTCCAGTGATGGTGCCTTGAGGAGACGAGAGAGACCCAGTGAATGAGTAGAGTATCAGTAACTGGATTCCTGTCACCACTGACTGACACTAAGGAGAGAGAGAGAGAGTCTTGTAAAGTGAAACATACGAATAAGCCAGTATTATAGTATACACACATAATACACAGACGGACACAAACGCATAACCCGCACGGGTAGACAATACAATTGACAATACAATTTTTGATTGCGAAGATCTTGCATATTCACGATACACATAAAGTCAATTTGATTGGTCAGCGTTACTATGCAGGTATGCATTCTAATTGACAAAAAAACAGCTTAGCTTACGGGTCAGAGGATCCAAGGACAGTGACTGACATGAAGAACCGTGTCTTACGGGTGAGAGGTCAGACGATCCAGAGGAGACAGCTCATATGACAAGAAGAATCGTGGCGAACAGGTAGACATGAAGAATCGTGGCTAACGGGTGAGAGTACATATCAGTCCTTAACAACTCGGCTCGTAAGTCATTAGTGGGGAGGATAGTCACACAGATCCCAAGCGGCTCCTCCACTATGTGAAGGGTGTGGTACCACAAGGACTGATAGCACTCTCAATTAAAAAAGTTTTTTGATTTTTTTTTCAACACATAGTCTGACCAGGGTTCGAACCCGGGTACCCCACGTTATAAAGCTAACGCACTAGCCACTGAGCTAACCGGTCACTTACGAATACGTAGGCGTTATCAGTTATTATAAAGGTGGAGTTGCTAGGGTCAAATTTTTTGCTGAATAAGAAGAAGATAAACATTTTTTTCACTTTGTGACGTGATAACCATGAGGATATAGATCAGAATTTTGTACTGAAAGAAAGAAAATAATATCAGTACAAGAGTAATTGGAAACCGAGGTAGGCAAATCACGCCATCAAACAGAGCCTTATAACCAAAATTTTCAAGCAAATATCAACTTTAGCTTGTGTCGCATGTTTTAGCGCTTAGTTTTCAGCGAGCATCGAGAAATCCTGCCGACAGACAGATACACAAAATGACTACCATATGCCCCGTGGCTCCGCCCACCGAGGCATAATGAAGTACAGGCAATTGATAGACAATTAATGCATGAAAGCGATTTTTACTAGCTTTAAAGATGCCTAGGTCTGGTGGAATGCAACCATTTCACATACACAGCAACAAACTGCAGCTATTATACCTTTCTGTACAGCAATCACAATGCAGTATAATAGTTATGCAATCAGAAGCCAATCAGTGCTGACCACTAATTCAACTGGGCGTGTCTATAATGTTCAGTTCAAGTGCACACAAGCGAGATAGTGTCTATAGTTTGCTTACACAATTGCTGTAGTGAAATTCTAACCTATCAGCTTCTTGGCAATCAACTGTGAATAGCTTTGCCTTTGAAGAACTCCAGATCGCCAGCAACAGCCATGATCAATCGCGAGTGAGCAAATTGCGCCATAACTCACGAACTAAGCTTCGTATAAAGTTTCACATGTTCTAGAGCGAGATAATACCGTGTACTACTTGCATTGCTAGTTTCAGAGCTTAACTTTCAGCGTGTGCTACAAAACTGAACCAGACGTGAGCAATTCACGCGGTAACTTACGCACTAATCAAAATTCTGAAAATTCAAATCCGAGCAAGTATCGATTTCTACCCGTGTTGCTTGTTTCAGCGATTAGTTTTCAGCAAGCTACAAGAAATCATTGCGACAGACTGACTGAATGACTGATTGACACCACGACTACTGTATGCCTCGTGGCTCCGCCCACCGAGGCATACTTAATACATATCAGAATAATTATTATCCCTTTATTTCTACATAATATAGTATTTCTGCATGCAATGCTACGCAACTATGAAAAAGTTATGATTGTAAAGGTGTTGACTAACCTCACTGGTAGTAGCAGGAGGTGTGGACAAGAGAGATATCCACTGAGAGACATTCGCTGAATCAGAATTCCCATAAATTCCAATTTGATCTACTAGTGACCCGGCCCATAGAATCTGCAGAGTCTGCTCACGAAGACTAGCACAGTCACCGCTAGTGACTTCAGATGTATTAACACTAAAAAAAAAAGAAAAATTATCACGCAAATTTTTACTAAGAACTTACTTCAAAATGCAAGCTGTTCTCAAGTCTTCTCTAAACTGCACGTTCAATCTTGCCCCGCCCACCTGACACACCCCTCCTCCCATCATCACCGTCACCCACTCACTAGTGTCACTGCTCACATTCACCGCATCACCTTCAAGCACTCCACCAAGGATCGGTCGACCATCACCATAACCAGGATTACCTGACCGCTTTGTTGAAGCGCCGTCAACTTCACCATCAAGTAAAAAACGTACTGAAAAGCTTTGCTGCAGCGAAGTGACGTCATTATCAATTTGACCTATCACAATATCAGCTGTTACACTGGTTATTCCTTGTGATCCATTGTGACGTATAGTGTATGAAAGTTCCAGTAAGACATTTTCACATGAAGCAGAAGTATTGTACTCAGGAGTGGAAGGAGTTGAAGAGTCACATGACACATTATCACCGGTAGAATTACGGCAAGTATACGAGCCAAGCGTGATGGGAGTTAAGGAAGAAGAAGGTAAACCATAGATAGAAAAGTTGAAAAAATAGTTAAGTGCATTGAGCGCTGAAGAGTTAGTGCAGACAGCTTCCAATGACTGCCATCGTCGCTCACAAGTACTAGAGGCATCGGACAAATAAGTGATCGGGTTCCCGTCATGACATAGTCTACTGTTAAGAGGAGCTGGAAGAGAAAGAAATCCTCGAGATGAAGAGGCAAAGCTGACTTGGACAGGGTCTCCTGATCGATAGGTGGAGGTAGTTAGGAGAAGAGAGGGTGTATTAGAAGAGATATCACCAGGTGAAGTGTGTGAGGCTAGCTGCTGTGTGAGTAACTCAGTTGTTGTGATATACTGTGGTTGAGAGAACTGGAGGCGACCGGGATAATTGTCTGTTAAAACACAAAAGAGACGCGAGGCAGAGGTAGACGTGAAAGAGGAACGAAAGATTGCTTCAGCTGAAATACATATTTCTGTGTTGGTACTGTGAATACACGATAACAAACTATTAGTAAAAACACCAATAAAGAATACCTGGTTAATCTATCAATGCATTGGGAGAATGATGCTATTTCAAATGTTGAGCAGTCGTTGTCACAGCAACAGTCCAGGTCACATGACCCAACACACAAGTCACATGGGCAGTCTGTTAGCACAAAAGTCAAAAAATAATGATATAGACTTACTAAACTAACCGGCACTCAGACTAGATAGGTTGAAAGATAGGGGTGTAGATATAGGTGTGGGCATGACAACTGCACTTGTGAAACTGAAAATTGTTATAATACAACATTAAACAACAAGAATATGCGCAACTAACGTGATATCCATGATCGAGTCCATGATCGACAAAGTCGCGGTGGGCTCCATTATTGTGTCAGAGATCGTGTCCATTACATAGCTATCAGTATCAAGCGAAGAACTGACGTCCACATATGACATGGTGATGGTTTGACCAGAAACTGACTGGAGAATGCACGACACAGAGGCAAGAAGAAGTGCCAAACACAACACCGGCTGCGACGCCATGTTCAGATGTGTTGGTGCGCTCTAACTGGAATCATAGAAAACAAGGTCCCGAGGTCGAGATCGAGCGGAGTCTATGGTGAGTGTACTGTGATCAAGTCATCACACAGCCGAGCGACTTTGTTGCTTGAGTTAAGCTCTGTGACTGCAGAACTGAAGCTGCAAAAATTGTGATCTATCACAGACTGTCTCAACTCTCAAGACTGTACTGATCAGTTTGCAATTTGCACTCGAATTTGCATGCATTTCGCGAGCATAGCATCCGATACAAATTGTAAGTTAGACCTAGACTTACAGTACATGCGGAGGTTGTGCGCATTTCTTTTCACTCAGGTCCCACAGTAGTCTAGTCAACGCTGATACAGTATGGCAGGTCGGTCCAGACGCAGCCATAGTCTGGAAGGGTCTGTGCTGCTCAAGCAGCTAGGGCAGGCTCACCAGTACATATCTGGACTAGAGGAGTACATACGTGAGAGGGAGAGAAACTACCAATCAGCTATTACCCAGCTGAGAGTGGGAGAGAGACGGGATAGTGGTGTTGGCATGAGGAGAGGTGGAAGAAGAGTTGGACGCAGCCATGACATCTTCATGCAGATGAGAGGAATGGGATCATTCGATCATGGTGACCAGGAGGATCAAGGTGACTGCTGCAACATTGTTTAAACATGCATAAACCCTTGGGCATGGTGCCGCCTGCAGGTGATTAGATAGCTCAGTATTGCAAAAGGTGCAACATAATCATTTCCTGTTTTTAAAAGCCAGTTTTAATTAAATTGAATTGCTCTTGACCTTGCATAATAGCAAAGTGACTAAAACTAATTTTTCAGTTAACAATTTACAGGTTCGTAGTTTACATAAGTGTTCTCAACACTACACATGCACAAAGCATACTATCACAGCTAACTAGTGTGTTATATCTTTGAAGTGTATCATATAATTAATTGTCCTTCTCCTAATTAAATTTCTAGAAGCATTGCACCTGTTGCTCGGCAAGTTTGTAAAGCTGAAGATACTGAGAGTTGAAGAAGGAGCAGAGAATGTATCTGTTCCATTTGCTCTTCGACGTATGGTTGGACAAGAATACCATATTGGACCAGAGGGAGCATCGATCGGAGTGGCTCCCCATTGCACCATTACTCTTCCTAGAGAAAGTGGGCTCGAAAAGGAGCATTGCTACATTGGCTGGGAAGATGATAATGAACAGAGTAGAAGTGGTTGCTTTGTGCTTGAGAACCTGACGGACAATGGCGCCTTGTGTTTGTGTAGTGAAACTTACTCTGAATCAGCAGTTTTTCCACTCTCTCTCACTTGCGGTGTTCGCTTCATGACTGGTCAAATTGTCTGGCAGCTTTCAGCTTTACCAAAAGAAGTAGATAATCTTGCGAACGCCTTTTACCTGGCACGCAATGGGAAACTGACAGAGTTGAAGGATCTGATAGAATCTCTTTGTCCACCAATACTACCAACTCTTACTGTAGTAGAAGAGGAGGGAGACCCAAGGAAAAGCAGCAAGCTTTCATTCCACCAAACTGGTTTTGATAGTCAGAAAGGATTTGACGTCAATGCTGTCTACACTCCTCCTTCGTACAAAGATGAGGAAAATGCTTTTGCTCTCTCGGAAACAAAAAGGCCTATGCGACAGTCTGTAGCTCCAACTACTCCCCGTCCTGCTATCAAGCACACTCCACAGCTCTTGCTCCACATTGCCATCAACAACGCTGACATGAAAATGATCAACTACCTCCTCGATAAAGGAGCAGATGTGAGTTGTTATTGAATATGTTGACAAATCACCGCATCTACCGATACAGGTTAATCTAACTGCTGGTGAGATGAGCTACAATGCTGTCCACCTTGCTGCATTGCGCAATCACGCGGAGGTAATGTCAGTACTCCTGATGCACGGCGCTGACTTAGAGTTGCGCAATGTGGAGCACCACACACCACTATCCCTCACGACCAACTATGAAATCAGGTGAGATAGACTGCACAGTACCAGCGTTTGAAAAAAAAATTATAGTTGATAGTGAAAAGACTAAGTCAAACCGCGTGTGATTTGTTTATATCATTCTCTCAGAAAGCTGTTGCTGAACTCTATAATGCTGTGTGCAGCAGCAGAGGCTGGTGATAGTAGTGAGGTGTCTCGTCTTCTCTCTTCTAATCTTATCTCTCCCAATGTACGGGGTCTTCGACACAAGAATCCTCTTCACCTTGCAGCTGCTGCCGGTCAAGCAAGTATTGTCGAACTGCTGCTGGTGCATAATGTAAGTTAACATACACAACAACTTAGTAAATGTAACACGATTTGAACCTGAATGCTATGTTAGAATCCAGACTATCAACATCCTGATCAACATCCTGATTTACCAGCATAAACAATACTTTTTAGCGCAACAACATCACTTTGAATTTACTGTTGTACAGCTTATGAGATGAAGAATAATTCAACGATTTTATATTCTCGTTGCCTTACCTTGCCTGAACCTAAATCATAAAAAAACTACAATTGCTATTTATATTTTTTGTATACTCTCTTAGGTCAATGTGGATGCTAGAGGAGGTAGTAGGCATCGCACAGCACTTCACTATGCTAGTGCTGGAGGTCACAGCCGTGTGGTGGAGCTGTTGTTAGCAGTGGGAGCTAGTGAGCTAGTTCGTGATACAGGAGGATACACTCCATTGAATGTGTGTCAGGGAGATGCTTGTAGACTACTAAATAAGGTACGGCACACAACACATACATTTGATCATGATACAGAATCATTGTAGAATGGGTTTGGTTACAGAATCATTGTAGTATGGGTTTGGTTACAGAATCATTGTAGAATGGGTTTGGTGACAGAATCATTGTAGAATGGGTTTGGTTACAGAATCATTGTAGAATGGGTTTGGTGACAGAATCATTGTAGAATGGGTTTGGTGACAGAATCATTGTAGAATGGGTTTGGTGACAGAATCATTGTAGAATGGGTTTGGCGACAGAATCATTGTAGAATGGGTTTGGTGACAGAATAATTGTAGAATGGATTTGGTGACAGAATCATTGTAGAATGGGTTTGGTGACGGAATCATTGTAGAATGGGTTTGGTGACAGAATCATTGTAGAATGGGTTTGGCGACAGAATCATTGTAGAATGGGTTTGGCGACAGAATCATTATAGAATGGGTTTGGTGGTTTCATTTATGCAACTAATCATCACAACTTACCATTGCCAAAGGCCTTAGGCCACACAAAAGTAATTTCTAGTTTCTGGTCCAACCAGTTGGAGAATAGTGACCAGGCTTTTTAAGGCAGACTAAACTCAACATGTTATCCTGCAGCAGTCCTGCAGGCTTTGAATTGTGAGGTACGTTATTTTTAAAATGTGAAACAGCTCCGTGAAAATTAACGTAAAATTGACCTTCAAAATAAGACTAGCAAGGAGACCAGAAACAATTACATGGCCTCGTTCTACCACATTTTTTCATACCCAAGAAAAATGAAACAATAGCAGCATATTGAGCTCATGAAGCTGAAAATAGCATTGTCATAATTATGCCACTTGCCATGTTAATAATGTGAAATAATTGATTTTTAGGACAGATCTCACTAAATAAACAAGGCAGGAAAATTGCAATAGTAATTGCCTTTATTGAAGCCATTGCCAAACTTTGTTGATAACACATATTTATGACATGAACGCAAATACTATTCACAATTTTTGTGACCGTCCAGCAACCCTTGTCGTTGTGTCTGGCTGTGCAAAGTGGTGATGTGGAGGCAGTGAGGGAGATTGTGGGAGAGGAGGGCGATGGTGTCAACCTACGGAATGACCAGGGACACACTCCACTTCACCTCGCCTGTATCCTTGGTAACATGTAAGCATATAATAGCTATTATATTCATATTATACCCTCTCTCATCTTTCAGTGAGATGGTAGTGTTACTAGTGTCTCATGGTGCTGATGTTAACCTCCATGGGGGTAGTGATGGATGGACTCCTCTACTCTATTCTGCAATGGCTGGTATGAGACGAACAAAGCATAGAACAGGAGTCCATAATCAACTATAAAAAAGTACCTACTCCTCTTGATAGATACCGTTGATTATGGATTCCTGTTGAGATACCATACTGGTGCATCGTTAGTGCGACATGCCTTTATTTTGATTTCTTCAGGTCACAGTGACGCTGTGGAGTTTTTACTATCAGTCGGAGCAGATCCTCAGGTACACTATTAGACTACTAGCATCATGATTACAATCTGTTACTTACAGAAAGGTAACAGTAATGGTGATGGTGTGAGAGAGACATTAGAGAAAGTGGAGGAGGAGCTGAACAGAAGACTGTCAGAGCTGCAGAAGAGAAAGCGGTCCGAGGTGAGGAAATGGACTGCAGACAAAGAACAATCACGTCTTATTTTGTTTCTAACAGTCTCTAGTGGAGAGCATGCTTCTTCCTCGTCACTCAATCAACATGTTAGGAAGACAGGTATGCTTGGTTATAATACCGAACACTTCTCTTTCCGTATTTTAAACATGTATGTCCCTACACATGTACTATACGTGATTGTACATTGTATGTTATGTATAAGAAAAATGCTCAAGAAAAAATAGTTTGTTACATATGCACACGTACAGTAGATATACTGAACTATTACGATAATGATAAGTAACTTTCTAGAGTGCTTACAAAACACTGTTAGAATACTGGTACTGCGCTTGTCTGGTACAAACTGTTTACAGACAGTGACACGTTTCGCTTTCTCCATTAGATCAGTTCCCCTACTCCGTCAGTAGAGCAAGAGTTGGTGTGGATAGACAAGAGGTTGACACAACTACATACCTCTCTCTCCCTTCTGACCACACCAGCTGAAAAACTGCTTGCGGCTTTCGAAAGCAGAAATCTCACCAACTTCAAGTAAAATTGAATTAATGCTGTGGGTCTGTATGTGTACATGACTGTGTCTGTAGCTATATTTTGGAAGAGGGCAAAGTTGATGTCAATGGTCCAGCAGACAGACTAACTACCATCCCTATACTGGTACGAGTCTGCGAGGAGAGTATGTTGCACTATGCAGGAGCTCTTTTGGAGGCTGGAGCTAATGTATGAATTCACTCACAGTGACTATAGTTTATGTTGTGCTATATTTCAGCCTAACCTTGTTGGAGCAGAAGATGAAGTGCCTCTGTTAGTTGCCGCTAGCAACGGGGACACGCCTCTTCTCAAATTATTAGTGAATCATAGAGCTGATGTCAATGTTCAAGTGAGTTGATTACCGAATGATTCTGGCTGAGATTCTTATAGTGATAGTTAGACAACACAGTACATGTGTAGACCTAGAGCGTACTGCCAACCACACCTGCATGTAACGTTTCTAACGGCTGGTAATGTTAGCAAGAATTTAATTTGACACTTTGTGTGGTTTGACACTTCAAACATTGCATGTAGATACATGCAATGATTTTCATTTTCACTTGACTGTATTTTTGTTAATACATACAAACTAAATTCATATCATGATTGTCACATGACTACAGAGTACGGACAGACAGATGACGGCACTGCATATGGCAGCAATATGCAATGATATTGAATCGGTTCGATACCTTGTGTCTGCAGGAGCTGATCGTAAATTGTCTAATTCATCCGGCGAGTTACCATTTGACTGCACTACTGTACTGGAAATACGACAGTAAGCACTGTCACTCATTTTGTATATTATGGCTGTACATATACTACATACCAGTCTGTTAGTTTAGTGAACAGTTCCTCGGTCTGCATCTCATGACTTCCTCAACTGTCTACATAGTCATGAACTTTACTGTAATTATATTCAGTTATTGCTTGTACTCCTCTCTTTCACACAGATTGTTAGCTGAGGGAACTAACAGGTTGTTAGTTGCTGTGTCCTCAGAAGATGCTCTGCTGGTCAAGAAGCTTGTTTCAGAGAGTTCAATCGATGTGAACACCGAGTTTTGTCACAATGGTTACACAGTGCTTCACGAAGCTTGTGAGGGAGAGAGTGAGGAATTGGTTGAACTGCTACTAAAGCTAGGAGCCAATGTCAACAAAAGGGTATGCAGACTTAATGCGAAAAGTTTCATGTTATTCATAGGAGTGTTTTTTTTTCTTCAGGGAGGGCTGTATCAGTGCACTCCATTGCATATAACCAGCAGAGCCAACAACATTGATGTCACACGGCTGTTGCTCAGTCACGGAGCAAAGCTGGACATCACTGATTACGAGGGAAAGGTGTGTTTGTTCATGTTGTGTTCATGTTAATACAAGATAAGTTAGCACGTTGTTCATACTACACGATTGTGTTGACTCACAGCAGAGCTGTGTAGCTATTACCGTTATTAGAAGTAAATTTTTATCTATCTTTCAGGTACCACTTGAAGTAGCATGCACTAATCAGATGCGTAAACTGCTGGTAGAAGCTCGCCAGCCGGCACTAGTATCACACGAGCCGGTCAGTGATGGTGAGAAAAGGTGTCTCATTTGTATGGACAACCTGATCAACACCATCATCCTACCATGCGGACACCAGGTGGGACTTTGTGATTTGTTGAAACCTTTGCTCTGTGCACCCATTGTTAGTACCTGGATTGTTTAGTTGTTTGATACTCTGTTGCTAACAGTGCTAGACTGTTAGGCAGTCAGCATAAGAGGAGGTACAACTCACTGAGTGGTACCTCGTGTTCTATTGATGCGACAACACAACAGGTCACAAATTTATTGAATTTTGCACGCAACAAAATCGTGCAGTGTGTCATAAAAATTCGAAGCAATTATGTTCTGTTCTGTTGCATATATGTAATTATAGTGCATAATCGGCTCCATCTTGTTTTTTCTCTCCGTTTGTGCTTCACATTTGCATTACATTGTTGTCGTTATTATTAATTTTTTCTCACTCAGGCCTTCTGCAAGGAATGTGTTACCAAGATCACACAGTGTGCTCTAGACCGGAAGCCTATTCGTGAAGTCATACCGCTCTACAGATCTTGAAACCACCATTTTATATAATTTTATTTCTCAGAGTTGTAGTTTTATATTTTTTTAGCAGAAAATTAATTGACGTGGAATTTTATATAAATTTCAGTTTTTATCAGAAATTATTATTTTTTCTGCAGATGTTGCTATGTGTGGTACATGACATGAGATACAAAAGATCTGAGCAATCAGGGTAATGGCAGTGGTACACAATGGGAGGGAGTAGCTAGGTGGTAGGAGAAAAGAATTGGATTGGACAATTGAGAACTTGCTGATACACATATAATATAGTACAAGAGAGATCGAGAGAGAGAGAGTAGAAAATTATCAAGTGATGTAGTTCATGATCTTTTTGCAAGCTTCAGCACAATGCTTGGTTGTTTTGTTGCTGGTGTAGCTACAGTGTTTGTAACGACCCAGTGAGAAGATGACACTGCCAGTGGACATTCTTCAGCTAGAGGGCCGCCGGGGCTGGTAACTGGTGTGTTGTGCTGGTTTGGTGAGGTAGATATTTGAGCGAGAGGAGAGGAAGACAAAATGCTAGAATGGTCAGCGGACAAAATCGGTGATGAACATATTGTTTTCTGCGGTGGTGGTGAAGGATTGGTTAGCTCTAACAAGCTCTTTCCCACAAGCGGGAACCGACGTGTTGGCCAAGGTAGAACTTGAGGCAGAAAGGTCACTTCAAGGTCACCGCCATTGAATGAAGCAGGAGAGTGAGCAGAGTCAGGTGTGGATGCTTGAGTGGTACTAGGACGAGATCGCTTCCGAGTGGCTCCTGTGATAAAGTTGAGATATCTCTTGCGTTCAACAGCTTCACACTTGTTATGACGAATAAGAAACGCCTCATCACTAGCGTCCTAAAGGAAGGAGTGATAATAAGTACAGCAGACAGACACAAATGGTTTGTGCTAACTCATGTGGTTAGTAAGGACATGAGAACATGTAACAGGAACATACCTCAACACCATCCCTCTCCTCCTCCTCCTCCTCCTTCTTGATCACTTCTTCAGAGCTGTCCATCAATAGCTTTCTGCTGGCACAGACTTTGTGATTTCTCCCTTTCTCTGCTGTTACATCTGCTTTTTCACCATTAACAAGCTTCGCTGCTGTTGCTGCAGCAGGAGTGCTACTATCTACCTGGCGCCATTTTGGAGTCACGATCTCCTTGTACTCCAACTTCTCAAGCCTCGTGCTGCAAGCAATGGAGTAAGGTATCACAATGTTATCGATATCAAAGGACGGAGTTCCAGCACCACGCTTCTTTCGAGACGATAAAGGAAGAGTAGGGGTAGCGGGACGACAATCACTATCACCCGAAAAAGGAATATGTATGGCGTTCCGCTTACGAGGAATACCTGTTACATACGAAAGATAAATATAAAAAACAGACAAATCACAAACCTTTCAATCCTTTTTCAGCTGAGCCATCAAATGACGAGGGAGAGGGTGAAAAAGATCTACTTCTTTCCAATCCTACCGACAAATGTGTAAATGCATATACGCAATCATCAATTGATAGCTTACTGATAATGGATCTGCTAACAGGAGTGTTGAATACAGAAGTGAAGGACGAAGAAGAGGTGGTGACCTTTCGCCTGAGAGGGAAAATACACGGATAACAAGACGATTATAGCACAAATTAGCTACAGCAGTAATGCTGGTATATGCTACCTCTTGGGCTGCGGTATGGAGGCATAACTGTGCTCTTGGAGGATTTGGTGGAGTGCAGAGTCTAGCCAAAGGTTGGAAGGATAGTCTGAAGAGAAATAAATGATTGGAGCTTTCAAAAGTGAAACACTATTAGCTAATACACCGCTACAAACACATAGTACTATATAGACTATAGGACATAACTTTATATACCGATTTCCTGATGCTGTTTGAAAACATCACACATCTACTGACAGCATTTAGACATAGCATACACACAGACTGAACCCATTCAATCTATACACATTGTACTAATACAAAACTATGCACAACACATGGTGATGGATAGATACATGTACAAGTATTATTGAGATGAGAATTGGAAAGTATTCGCATGCATAAACTTCCTACACACATGTGCATGTATTACACACCAACTACCAACACTCATACACACATTCTGCGCACATGCCCAAAATCTGACCCGAAATCATACAAGGACAACTGAGTTGGAACTTTTAAGGCTAAAAGTGATGAGATCATTTCACCTTTGAAAACTTAGTACACACACACACACACACGCACGCACGCACGCACGCACACACGCACGCACACACACACACACGCACACACACACCTCCTAGATTCGACAGTTGGGGGTGATGACACTCGTCCAAAGGTCTTCCTGTTCGTCTTTTCTTCTTTTTTCTGATGAGCTTTCTTTGAGAGGGAGGATGCTGCAATGGTCTAGTTCGAGCACAAGTCTGTGAAGACTCTTCCATGAGAAGAACTGGAAAGTTGCATCCAAGCAATTCTTGAACTCTGAATTGAGGTGTCGATCCACTTGTATTTGATAGCAGCATTTGCCGAAGCTGACAAGGACAAGGAGAGCATACTCCATTGGTAGTGGGTTTCACTGAGCCATTACTGGGTCCTCCCGAGTTCTTGGGCAGTGATGGTGTGGTGATGCCGTTCGAATTGTGTTTGTGCTGACAGACGCAGGGAAGAGTAGTGAGGAGAGTGGAAGTAGTGAGGGAGACAGGATCCTTGGGAGGACATGACTGGAGGTGCGAGTTGAGATGACGAATCTGCTGGTTGATTGAGGTGACCTGATGACATAGCCAAGCCCACTTGCTGCCAAGTACAGTTCTGTCTTGCTCCCAGCGTCTCTTGACTTCGTTCTTTCTGTGAGTTAAAAAAGAGAGGTGTTTGATGAACAAAGTGGTAGCGAGCAAGAAGGAATGATACGATCTAGTGGGCATGAATAGAAACAGCTAACCACAACACAGGAATGTAGAACACTTGCACACACCAATCATAAATTCCTTTAGTCATCTGACACATGCAACTAATATTCTACCAATAAAACAAGCCATGATTCAAAGAGCAGCCCACCCAGGCAGGTCAGTGTGGGATCATCACTACCTGTTTACAGACACAAGATCTGTTACTACCACAATCTTGGGTTAATAACTGCGCCAATTGTTTTGAGCTTGAGCGACCGGAGTCAAAGCAAGCTCAATGATGCTTAGTGTGGACAAACATTGACAAGGTTGATCCAAGCAATACTGTAACATACACATAAGCACAGATTAATGGCTTAGAAAGATACACACGCATACCACCAGTGTATGACACACATTAAAGTTCACCATTACAGACTACTGCTAGGTTATGCAGTGATGCAGTACATCTAATGGTCAACATTGTGCAAAATGAAAGCTATGATGATTTTCAATAAAGAATACAAAAACACCATGAAAGGCAAGCTCAGAAAAATACTATTATTTCTCAATGACATGACTATCAACAATGATTATTAGAATGACTGAATGTCACTTACAAAAAATCAGACAGTGTACATTACAGGCACAATCACACACTGCTTTCATCAACATATGGCTCACAGCGAAACCATACCCTAGCACTCATATACACACATACCACTAAATCATATACACTCGCACTTGCAACCCTTGCAGTGCACCTCAGTACAGCAAACAGGATACATTACAGGGGATCAGATAAGACACTTGCTCAAAGAACTCTCTGCCTTTGATGGACAACGGGAATAACAATAGTGCAGGACAGGGTTAAAAGCTGGGTCAAGTTGTTACGAGACATACATACAACGTGCCTAAACAGGTATAATTATACAACAATCCACATGTTAAGACTATCATCTCTCAGGCGGAGTATTCATAGTTGATCCTATTAGCTACTGCCACGTCATACATACACAGTACACTAACTACATACAGTAAGATTATGTGATATGTAATCAAGTATGCATCTGTTATGAATACTGTAGAGTGGGCGTTCAGGGCTACCATGAATTAACCTACTGATTCTCTACAGCACTCTTGTAGAGATGTGAATATTGGAGCAGGAGGTCTGATGTAATGTTATGGTGGTTGAAGAGGGGGAGGAGAAATGTGAAAAGAAGGGAGGGTAGAAAAAAGTGGAGGGTGGGACTTGTGCTCATGACAAGCACACAATGCACATTCACACAGTCACACAATCAAGAGTGGTTTACTTGGGGAGGAGAACAAACTGAAACTATTGCAATTTATAAACCACAAAAAAAACTAGTCTGGTACCTACAACACCACAAATTACCTATTGAATAGTCACTATGATCTAATAGAAAGACAGCTCTATCATTACCTTTCTCTGCCTCTCACTCTTTCCATCTCTTCTTCCTCATCATCTGAACTGCTACAAGTCATCTCGTCGTCCACAAAGCTCTCCAGACACTCGAGATGATGCTGCAAGCTACGCACCGAGTCACTCACAGACTTAGTAAGCACTTTCGACTCAGAAGGAAAAAATGGCAGTTCAATAGAACTTCCTTCTGTGTCGTTTAGAGAAGACGAATTAGAAGAGTCCAGCTTCGTTTCATCTGTAGTTTCTTCAGACAGTGTTTGTTCATGTGTTGCAATTTGTCGTCTGGCGTGTGTGTGAGCCAGTACTAGCTGCTTCTGTCGCAGTCTATTTAATGACGCCGACAGTCTGTGATCTATGGTAGTGTGTGTTGCCTCAGCACTGGTGTTACGGGAATGTACAAGAGTAGAACAGTGACGAGAGATGAGAGAGTGAGGGGTGGAGTGGAGCGTGAGGGGTGCAATTCCAGGAGTAGGGGAAGCCTGGGTTTTCTGTACCCTGGACTCCACTGTTGTGTGTACAGTGGGTGGGTGGGAATTGGTTAGTCCGTTCTTACGATACGGTTGCTGTTGAGGTTGTTGTGGGGGTAATTTACCCTTGAAGGCGACTTTGGTAAAGGCGGCAATCCGTATTGCCATGTCTGTATCCACGCCATTGAGTTCTTTAGTGCGACGAGTAATGGCGCCGGCGGGCAAGGAAGCAGGCGATAAGGTGTGAACCATGCCGTTACAGCGTCTCTCCCTCGCTGCTTGCATGTTTCTCGTGAAACCACGAGAGAGCCAACCCGGCAACGAACGGGGCGCTGCACACACCAAGCCACCTTCCTTTTTGTCCTTGGGCGAAAAGCGGGAATGTCGACACACTCGCGGACAATGAAGTCCACTGAGAATGCAAGTCCTAGAGAGGTGACGGTAGGTCAGCAAGGGGCATAGCCGATGTACAGAGAAGGCGCAACCAGCAGGTGTCCTAGAAGCGATGAGAGCGCGGTAAACACACACCAATATAATGTGCGCAAGGGCGCGCTTACCTTCTCTCACTGACTTTCGCTTCTCCCGGGAAAGAATGGCGCGTGACTCCTTCGTTATAAACAAGGTCGACAGCAGTGATAACGACAGGCAACGTGAGATGGAGAAGTGTCTAACGGCTGCGTCTGTGTGACGTCCACTCTATAGCCATGTGCTTCGATCAAGGTCAATAACATAAACCCATATCGGATAGAGCTGCTAATAGATTCCTTATAAGGAAATTACATCCTCGTGAATAATGTTTTTGCAATCATATGACGGATGACGTCATTCTTACAAGCCGTTTTATAACTCAGAGGCCATTTTGTTCTTCAGTTGTTCTTCAGTGGGGAAAAACAGCTAGACGTGCTCCAGATATGGCTGCTCACTCTCTTCTCACCGTGCCCGCGAAAGGCACGAAGTCTGTTGACTTCCACGAGAAGATAATTCGGTTTATTGCTCAGAACTACGAGGAGGATCAACCCTCGAAGTACCATGAGGCCATCAAAGAACTGAGCGGACTTAGAGATGCGTGCGTTGTTAAGACTCCAGACAGACACGAGACTGGCCTTGACCTGATGTGCCGGTAAGCCTGTCTAGACTAAACACTAAACCCATGCACACCCTCCTTGATTTATCTTAACCCTATAATTTCAAACAACTGTAAATTAGAAGTCACCTTTATTATATAAAATGATCAAATAAATAATCATATTATAACGCTTTCAGATTGCAAGAACAGATACATGTACTGTATAGCACTTTGGGTGAGAAATATCGGGTTTTGCCGGTCTAGCTATTGCCAAAATTATATAATGGACGCCAAATTTAGATTTGCTGAAACGACTATTCCAAAAAAGTTTCACTCTTCAAGATTTCACGAAAGAAGGATTGTTTTCATGAGCATTTTTTTTAAGTTTATTTATGTGGATACACATAATACACATGCTCAAGATTAATGCATTAAATTTCACGGTTAAGTTAGTCAGAGTTCACCCTTTTTCTCTTTAGATACTATGACCAGTTGATGTCTCTAGAGAACAAGTTGCCTATCTCAGAAGACCAGGTAGGCATCATGTGATGCATTGTCATGTCATGTGACACTCCATCCCCCCATAGTTCCAATTAGAAGTATTATGTCTCTTTACAATAGGTTCGTATGAAGTTTTCTTGGGATGATGCGTTTTCCAAAGGTGTTTTCAGCTCAAAAAGTGCCAGTAAGTCAACGCCTAGTCTTCTTCGTACTGTATATACACATGCATATTCACTGTACAATACTCTTGTGTTATAATACCTACTAATAACAATAGCACCTTGTAAGGATAAACAATGAGACGAAGTACACAGTTTATTCTAAGATGAAGTTGAAGCAGCAACTATGACGAAATGATATAATTTTAGTCTGTCAATGAAGTCCACTATAAGATGTCTTCTAAAAGTTGTCAGGTTTAGTTTTTGTTTATCTTTCTCTCAGCGCTGATCTCTGGTCGGTACGAGTCATGCTGTGTGCTGTTCAACACTGCCTCACTGCAATCTCAAATAGCAAAGTTCCAAAACTTTGACAGTGATGAGGGACTTAAGAATGCTGCCAAGCACTTCCAGGTACACATAATATGCGCTATAGACTACAGTGATTTGTTTACTAGTCATTATGTTGTTCTAATGTCAACATTTACAATGTCTAACTGCATTACTATAATAGGAGTGTTACAAAGCCAACTCGTACCAGGATGCATACCGTATAACGGGAAATTTGGAGGATCAAAATTTTGGCGAATGACCCAGATTTTCGAGTTTAATTTTGGTGCCCAGCACCTGGCTCACGTATTACAGTAATAGAAAAAGCAGCTTTTACCCCACCAAATTTCCTGCTATGCGGTACATACCACACATAAAGTTACAACATTTCCCGCAAACGTGAATGACCAGCTTGCTACAAGTATTTGTTTTCAGCACAACAATTTTGTTTCCTCCTGTCTATTGAGTGTTCTTGTATGATGCTTACTCCCATGTCTGGTCGATTGTCTATTGTAGGGCGCTGCAGGCACATTCCAGCATCTCAGGGAGCAAGTGTTTGCACACCTTCAGACAGCTCCTACTCCTGACCTGTCAGCCGAGAGCACCACAGCCTTGTCAACCCTAATGTTGGCTCAGGCTCAAGAGACTTTTGTGCTCAAAGCATACAGAGGTAAACTAGGAGTTAGATACTAGAATGATAGTGACTTTTATTTGGTGCAGACAAGTTGAAGGATGCGGTTGTTGCAAAGCTTGCTATGCAGGCTTCAGACTTGTATGCTGAGGCAGTTAGTAACATGCAGGTAGGCTCCATTAGGGGGCAATGGGACAAGAGCTGGCTCCCCACTGCCGTTGCTAAAGGAGTCTACTTCCATGCTGTTGCCCAGCATAGACTGGGAATAGTAGCACAAGCTAACAAGAGTTTTGGGGAAGCTGTAGCTAGAATGCAGGTATGTATAGTACTTCAGCTGTATATGTATTATTCATGATTACTTGTTGGTTTATAGAAAGCAGTTGAGCTCCTTCAGGAGAGTGAAAAGAGAGGAGAGGGTCATTTCAGATCATATGTAAGACATCATTGTACTATGCATACTTGTGCATAACTCTCTCTTGTCCTGGTAGGAGATCACAGCCACTCTTAAACGTGACTTTGAGGCAGTAAACAAAGACAACAATTTCATTTACAATGATCGTGTACCTAGCTTCAATACTCTTGAACCACCAGGCAAAGCTGCCATTGCAAAACCAACGCCGTTCACTTCTCCTTCACCTAGCTTTGTGGACTTGTTTGTAATACTAGTGCCCTTGCCTGTGAGCAAAGCCCTACAAGCCTATGGCGGCAAGAAGGAGTCTCTAGTGGGAGAAGAGCTTGAGAAACTACGTGAAGCAACACGCACACTCAATGAGTAAGTGAACTTTTCTTTTCCATTTCACTTTTATGTTTTCTTGTCAGATTATTAGCCAGCAAGAACCTTCCAGCAGCTATTGAGGACGTCAGTGGTGATCAGCTGCCTGAGTCCATACGAGAGAAGAGTGACCAGATACGAAGCCAGGGAGGAATAACAACCCTGGAAGAGAAGATATACGGTCTGCCTGAACTACTGCAGCGCAACAAAGAGATCATTGATGAGGTTAATTTGCACTTTGTATAGTTCGTAGTAGGCCGGTGTAGTAAAAACCTTTGCTGTAGCTTTCTAAGCCATAGATATTTGCTGAAGCATTAGGTGTCTCCTTGGTCAATAATAGTGATGATTTGTCTGCTGTCTGGAATTCTATTAACTCTCATTGACAGGATTGTATTGCATCAGATGCATAGTTGATAACACTTCAATGCTGTTCATCTTGTCATAGACTCGTCGTATGCTGGATGAAGAAGAGAGAGAGGACACTACAATGAGAGACCGTTTCAAGGAAAAATGGAAGCGCACATCATCCTCTAAGCTCACACAGAGTCTACGCGGGGAGGTCAACAAGTTTAATAATATTGTCGAAACTGCAACAAAAGCGGACTCTACTGTCAAGCAGAAGTTTGAGTCTCAGCGTAATGCATTTGTAATGCTGGGAAAGGCTGAGCCGGACCTTGAGGCGTCACTGCCTAAAGCCGGTGCTCAGTCTGCCATACTCAGTGGAAGTCAAGTGAGCAAACTGTCTTATCACTAATACTCATTACATCACTTGCTCTATCAATGCAGAGTGTTCAGGAGCTACGACAGCTTATGGAGGAGGTACGCACTATGAAGGCTGAGAGGGAAGTTCTAGAGACACAGCTGAAAGATCCCATCACAGATATCAGTAAGCTATGACTAATGTTGTCCTACAATGATAATATATAAGTTAGATCATAGCTGTGTTGGTCTCTAGTGTTGTAGTAGTATACTCAGGTGTTTTGTAGCAAAGCAAGAGGCATAGTGCTTGTGTCCTGTGGGTAATACATGATACACACATGACTAGTGATGTCATTGATGACTGTGCAAAGTGTGTGTGTGGATATTCCTTTTTACTTTCTGTTTTTTTGTCCTCTTTAGCTCCCAAGTTTTTGCAGGCACTCAAGGATCTTGGTGATGTTGACGAGGAAGCTATTAGTGAGACTCATCTTAGAGGAGAATATGGCAAGATTCAACAACAGGTGCTTAAAACTCTACACAGATTCAAAATTCGCCTAGTGGAACAGTTTGAGCATGTACAATGCAATAGCAGCTTTAGTCTCCATGCTTAGTAATGTATTTGTTATTTGACGTGACATGTCTTCAGGATCATTAGGCCCAGTCTCTCATGAATGATTCTGTATCTCATATGCACATTTTCATGTCTCTCTTTAGGTGACAGAGAGCCTCCAGCGACAGGAGGGTTTGGTGCAGCGTCTGATGACAGCCAGCGCTCAGTTTGAAGCCGAGACCCAGCAGGTTGGTACCAGTGCCAGAGACAACATGCTGAAGGAGCTAGCCACGGGATTTGACACCTATCAGGAACTGTCAAGCAACCTGCAGGAGGGAACACAGGTCTGTCACCCATCATGTGTGCTGTTATACTTGTACAGCGATTTTATTACTCCTTGCAACAGCCACAAAAGTGTAAAGCGTGATCCGTGCCTTATTTGGAAGGTTTATTACATTGCGTGATTCAGATTGAACACGGTTTACGCTCTAAGGTTGACGCTTTTAGATTGCAAGAAGTAGTGAAACTGCTGTATTTGAGAGAGGCTGTTGCTGTCACATGGAACAGCCATGTACATGTGTTCATGTAGAATACACCTCTTGTAAAGAAATATTAATGTAGTAATCCAAGCCACAGCTTTATTCAGATTTGTGAGGTAATGGAATATTAGGCAACACCCAGCATTCTGGCAGCAACAGTCCTGTAGCTTCCTCCTCTGTGATGTGCGTGTGTACATAAGAAATGCAATAGTAGTGCAAGTTCTAATTACTATCTGAATAGTTGGCACCTCAAATAGCTTATGTTAGCTATAAAAACACGTTGTATTGTATGTGTTGCTGTGTGCATTATAACAAAATAGCACAAACAAGTATCACTCACTATTAGTGTTGTACCTATACCGGTATCTGTATCTGTATAGGCGCCTATATTTGTACTATAGGCAAGGATCGGTTATAGGCAATTTAAATGTAGATCAAATTTTTATTTTTAAAATCAATACTCAAAATTCAGTATCTGCAAGTTCTTCTTCCAAAACTGTAGCATTTCCACTTTTTCAGCTACAACCCTGTTTCTCTTTTCAACAGAGATGTCTGCTTTAACAGAATCAATGCAAAAGTGCCTCCAAAATGGGACTCCTGTAGCCATTTTGATCACATTTTTGGTTTTGCACATACGCAAAAATAATATCTGTATCTGTATCGGCGATATTGTGTGCCTATACTATCGGTATAGGACTGTATAGGCAAAATACTGTATAGGTACAACACTACTCACTATTATATTTGAAATGAAATGAGCCTTATAGCAACTGTAATGAGTAGGCTACCATCAGCTTCTCTGACTTGCTCAGCTATTTCTTGCTAGATTATCACATCACATTCCAAGCAGTGTTAACCAGTATGACAATATTGACATAATAATAATGACTTATGTTTTCATTTTTGTATTGTCAACTTCATTATTTTTAGTGAGCTAGGCAACTGCGCTTGCTGCATTTTGTTACATTTTCATCACTACTCTGTATGCTTGTCTACTTACAGTTTTACAACAACCTCACTCCACTGCTGGTCAAGCTGCAGAGTAAAGTTTCTGATTTTGTTTTTGCACGAAACACTGAAAAGGACGACCAACTAAAGTGAGAATAATAGATTACTGGATGTTCTGTTCACAAAGCAGAAAGTTTGCAACTCAAAGATATCCGATTTGCGATACAAAAAACGATCACTTGCGCCATTGATCTCTTCTCCTTTTTGTGTTGCTGTACTCTTTATATTGTGCAATGTGTACATCTATGGCTGCAATCCCTAAAATGCTGATGATTGTCTAGATAATAGTGCAAACAGTGTTGCTCAATACGGAGGAATGTAGAGTAGTTATGATATTGTGTCCTCACTGTCATTGAGCAATATACTACATCATGCCATTCACTGCTCTCCGTCTCCAGGGATCTACAGCGCACCATTGCTGCCGCTCCTGCCGAGCAACCTCCCTCCAACCCTCATTACCAACAGCAACCTCCTGCACGCCCTCCTCCACCTGCTACGAACCAAGCTCCTCCCCCTGCTACAAACCAAGCTCCTCCCCCTCAAGGAAGTTATGCGCCTCATCCCGGAGCTCCTCCTCCGCCCGCTGGGTATTACCAGCAACAACCTCCTCAAGGTGTTAAAAATTAGCAAAATTTAGCAACAAGTTTGTCATGAAATTTTCATAGGATATTACCCATATGGAGCCCCTCCTCCTAATCAAGGTGGTTATCCTGGTTATAATGCTCCACCCCCTGGTTATGGTGCTCCTCCTCCTGGTACCTATCCTGGACAATATGGAGTTCCTCCTGGTCAGCCAGCTTATAATTATGGAGCACCTCCACCTGGTCAACAGCCGTATGGCGGCTACTATCAACAACCAGGTAACTCACATCCTTGATTTCTCTTTGTGATTTGTAGCCTCCTTGTAACCACTTCTTATGATCCCTTGTTGATTGTCAGTATACGTCCTGTGTACGTGTTCATCTAGTAGTATTTATCTCTCCAGGTCAACCCTACCGCCCTCCTCCCTCACGTCGATGAAGTGACTTGATCAGTAGTATAATATGTTTGTGTTCTGCCTTTAGCATTGTTTCCGTATTATTATTGTTGTTTGAACATGCACTCTTCAGTGAGTGCAATGTGAACTCATTCTAATAATGATTATTATAAAGTAATGAATACATCATGCTAGCACAGTGGGGTCTTGCCAGGGCTGTGGGCGTGCCAAGTTCAACTTATGTATACGATGAACAATCATATTATTGTGGTAAGGTGTGGCTATAGTATCAGACAACAAAACAATAAGAGCTACAAGTTTCGAAACTCCTAATTCTATTAGCTCATCCTGTGGGGCTGACTGCTGGCTCCAGTCTCTGTTCATCTTGTGTTGCACAGCTGCTGCCCTGGTGTGAATTAAACACTAAACACCACACAGTATACTAGGTCGGAACGCCATGCTTTAGGGCACATGCTACAAGACAGGCAGGAGAACCTTTTGTCCAGGAGAGCCGATTAGAAGTCTCCGATGGTCAAGAGTATGATCCTCTTAGAGCTGGTGCTGACATCAAAGATGAAATCAGAGAATAAAAATAATAAAATTAGGCAATGGGGAGAAATTTTATTTATTTTGATAGCAATGTTTTGTTTAATATTAACTATAATACAAAGAAAGACATAGAGCAATACCTCTCCCTGAAACATTGAGAACTGTCCGGGGGAGGTGATGGGAAGATGAGTCCACTTGAAGCTAAGGGAAGGGGAGAAACAGTACATACACTATAGCTAGGAAACTGTAGTCCGTAGTCTTTGATTTTCTTCCAGTAGCTCCGAGTTCCTTTCCTTTAGTTCTGATAGTTCTCTTTGCAGGACAGTCTGCTGATCCTTGTCCTCTTGAAGGCTGACTACCTTCTGTTCTAGATCCATGCACTGGTGAACTAGGTCATCTTTACTCATGTGGTCTAGCCTGTCCATGCGCAACTGTGCGTACACCTGGTTAAAGTCCTCTTCGAGGAAGGCGTCCGGTTCCTGAGGATCATCAGAACTGTCATCCCAAGCATCATCGTCACCTAAAAGGAAGTGAAAGGGTGAGTAGTGAATATCAGGCGAGGGCAAAGCCCAACCTGATGGAGAGGACTCGTACGAGACGCTCCGAGCTAGTCGAGACGGCGAGGGATACTGAACTGCAGCTTCGCCACGATCCTCCATAATGAACTGGGTGGTGTTAGAGGGAGCTCCTGGTAAACATGAATCCTTCCGTTCTTCTGCTGCCATTTTTGAGTACGGCATGTATTTTCGCTTCTTGCCTCGCCGACGGCGCTTTCTCTTTTCTGGAGTAGGCAAAACGGCCGTTTTCTCTTGGTCAGTTGATCGATATTCCTCATCGCTAATGCTACTGCTGGTAGAACGGTCCATAGTAATGTCTATAGTGGTTGGCCTTGAGGCTAGCGGGAACGGACGACTGGCTACTAGCATTCCTGGGTGCGAAAGAACTCGCTAAAATAAAAGCACAGCGTTTTTGAAGCAACGTCGTGCAAGTGTGAAACTACCTATGGTTTCTTGGTGAGCCGGCTGAATGAAAACGCTTGACAAAGCAGCTGGTTTTATAGTCGCCCATCACGCGGCACATGACACAGCGTTTATTCATACCAGCTCAGCGAATTTGATTGGCCGACGTCGAGTCGCGTTGCATGAACGCATTGCTTACGTACGACACCGTAAGTGTGTTCTTTCTTATTACACGTCAAAATGAATTTTTTGGGCTCTCCTCCGATTCATTTTCCAGAGACAAGACGACTAGATGCCTCCTTTCCAGCTATTCTTAGGGATGAAAACGCCTGGAGGAAAGTTAATGACGAGTTTGGACAATGTTTAAAAGAAGTAGACAAAGGAGGTGAATTAACATCACGTGATCAACATAATATTTATTATTGTTAATTTTGTCGTTTTCAGCAATTTATGACGCTAAGCCGGGATTATTTTTAAGTCTGCTAGGTGAATCTGTGCCGTCATCAAGGTGACATTTGAAAACATGAAGTGTATAAATTATTCCATGATGTTCCATTCCATGACGATACCGTTATGATTATTGTTACCGTTATAATTGATCACTACCGTCAATTCTTAATTGCGCCCTGAACTGACTATGTAACCACATGCAGTCTTGTTTCTAGCTTAATTTTTGCAAAACAGAACGAAGCATCGGAAAGTAGAATTTTTAGATGATGCTATTCATTCTGAATATCATTAACGAGTGGTGACAACACTAACACGACACAGCCTCTAAAAGAACTGTTTCATCTTGCTGCAGTCAGGAATGGGGAAGTTGGCAGCAAAAGCCACTTGCCACTTGC
Source organism: Haliclona indistincta (assembly GCA_964017065.1). Taxonomy (NCBI): domain Eukaryota; kingdom Metazoa; phylum Porifera; class Demospongiae; order Haplosclerida; family Chalinidae; genus Haliclona; species Haliclona indistincta. The sequence continues at coordinate 7,902,483 of OZ024788.1, read as the reverse complement.
CATCGAAAGCCAGACAAAAGCATCACAACCATTGTTTAAACAGCCTCCTCGTGACCATCTTGATGACACTTGCTCAAGTGTTCTATAGTATTGTAACAAGAATGCCCATGGGAACAGATTGCCTAAGGAATCATCTATATAAGCATGCACATACAAAATGTGTAATCTAAATTCCTCAATGAAAATGTTATGTTTGACTAATTCAGGTCATGGTCACAACGCATCAAGTGTTTGCAAGAGGAACTCACTCATCAGATAGCTGCTGTAAAGAAACACCTACAACGTCGTGAATGCCACCTTTTAAAACAACGCCACGTAACTATGAAAATTATTGAACTAGCCAAGACAAGTCCTTTACTCGCGGCTGATGTGGTCCATGCTAAAAAAGAAGGGATGTCATCAAGAAGATGGTGGCGGAAAGGAAGACTGCATTGTGTAGCTGGTAATCCAGCCTGTAATCAACCTGCTCTTCCATTCTCCAAATATTGTCTTACACGTGAGTGCCAATGTTTTAACCCTAATGATGCCATTTGTTGCATAACTTTACCCAAAAAAGTTCTTAAGTATTCCGAAATTAAGCTAAAGAATCTAAAAAATAGGTAGATTTTCAATGAGGCCCCAAGAATCCGTACTGCGTTTGGCATTTCTATGGCTTGACTACAACTTTCTGAAAACAGAATAGCCACCGTAAATATTTTTCTGGCTTCAGGATACCCAGAAAACACATTTTCACACATTCTCTATGATCTGGGCAACATTTTGCACTCACCAAAACCACTATGTATTTTGTAATAGCCACCCCCAAAGTACTAACAAGCAAAGTAGACAAGGTTGCTGTACTTTATTGGCTTCACAATGGGAGGGGCATCCCGATGGACTTGAGTATGGGTAATTTTGGCTACTCACTGGCAAAAGGATGCAAATATTTGAGAGCAGTAGCACAAAACCCACACGAGATAATTATTTGCAATAAAATTGGTCAGCATCTAGTAGGTTAAAAGTCCAACAAGATAATTTAGTAATAAAAGGGTTAAAGCCTACAGCAGGCATAGGTAACGTCAATATTGATACAAACCCAATGTATAAGACAGTTACCGTAGATCCTATTGTTTTTGCAATCGTTAAAATAATGTCGCAAATTAGCTTCTATTTGTGAAATTTAAATCGGACAAAAAATTTGGGTGTGTTGCTTTAGCCATTATTATATTTTTATGTGGCACACTCTCAATTCACAAAAATACCACAGAGTGAGTATTTTCATGAATTAGCACAGAGTGTTCTTGTTCACAATGAACAGATACCACATACTCATTGTCGTAATCAGTACTGCGAATAGAAAAATGAGGTTGTGCTGGTCAAATATTTTGAATTTTGTATTAGTTATTGCCCTCACGCGAGGGCATTAACCGACATTAATGACTGCGGGAAAGTCAGTCGCCCGAGTAACGGTCGAGGGCGCAGCCCGAGACTGTACGAGGGCAACCGACTTTCCCGAGGTCATTAATGTCGGTTAATGCCCGAGTTGTGTAGGGCAATAAATGATTTATTACATAGTTCATCACTGTGAGCGCAATAACATCGCGAATTTTTCAAACTCGCAAAGACGCAACGGTCTGTTGCTATAGAAGACGCTACGCGCGGTCAATAACCTACATTAATGCCCTCGAATAGAGCAATCCGATTGGTCAAAGATGACGTACTATGTAATAATCTTCACTTTGACTCCTAAGTGATGAAAAATTATTCATGCCAATCTTTGAGCAGTAAGGCAATAAACAGCCGTGTTTTGGTCACACAAATAAACATGTACATATTGATGTACCCAAAAAACTTAATCTTCAGGCAATGTGATCTGCCCAGGGTAACTAGAAGGTGCTGTTTCAAAGCATGTTATTGCTCACGGTATCAGTGTGGGTAAGTTATTTTCACTATCTTACTGCTAAAATTGCAACCAAGTAGTGATTTCCTTTATTAATGTCAGGACTGCCTTTCTGGTCAGGTGCTATAGTCACACACTGATAGCTGCTGCACCACAGCCATGATGAGCCTGAGTGAGTGCAACTTAGCTAGCACAGGGGCAGTGGCAGGGAGGCTCCAAGGGGCTTAACTGTCAAAGTACAATAAACTTAGTTATGTAAAAATGCTGATGTCAGATTGTCGACATTAACCCTTTAGTTGCTAGGTTATTTTGACGAAAATTCGACTTGCTCTAAACTGACAGTTTGTCTAGCAATTTTCTACAACATGCAGTACGCTAGCTATTCCAAACTAGCACTGTTTTTACCTGGCATGTCAAAGTTTACGACCATGTACTAAACTCTGAGTTGGCCACTCCCACTTCGGAACTGAAGCCACTTAAGTGCTGCAGCCTCGCCATTTTTCAGCTAATTTTGGTCTTCATTTAGCCCTGGTGACTAATACAAAAACGTGGTGGTGTCCAGGTGAGCAAACAGCATAGTTTAGACCATATTCTATGCCAAAGTATGCATTTCCGGGCATCCTGAAGCCCTAAAAATGCCGAAAGCGGCGAGGGGCTCCGCCCCTTCAAACCCCGGGTTAAAGGGGGGACACCCCCCTTTAAAAATCCCCCCGTCCTGCGTTCTATATGGTTTAGTGGGGAGGGCGCAACGAAAAACAGTGGGTTTTTTCAGGTAATTTGCAATTAAACTTGATTTCACCTTTCTAGAGCACTTTTCACACTATTTATGACGTCTAGAGTAGGTGGAGTCAATTATGACGCCTTAAGGCGTCAATAGCCTATAAAGGGTTAAACTTTGTTTTGTGTGTAATGCAACTATGCATGTACTGGAATTGGTTCAGTTTGGTTGAGATGCTGTAATTCATTTGCTCTACAGCTCATTTATTGCAATATCTCAGATCGCATTTTTTGATATTTAATAAGCAATAATACAATGCAAAAATATAATAAAGCAAATAATAGGCCATTCCCCCTAAGAGCAAAGTATGCGTGGGCACACCGCTCTACTGGCCCACAGCACTGGGGTGCGAGATGATTACGTAAGCGCTAACATTAATACACGAATTTATATGGGGCTTATGGGAGAGATCGCGATACTTTCGACATCTTTGTAGTGCTCTCCGTAAACTTGACAACCGCGTGGTCTTGCTGGTTGGGTTCCTTTGCTCTGTCGAACGCAAAAGACTACGCGTGCATTGGCAACATCGTTTTGGAGAAACAGGCGCGCAAACAAGCCCAAGTTACGCTAACTATGGCAAGCTTGTTGGGCATTTTTCTGGAGAGAAACAATTTTGTAAAGCTGGATACTGTAAGAGTATACTGCGTGCAGGTACTGCTGCCAGTGGTTACTTGAACTGTGGAGACTGTGCCCTTTGTTAGCTTGATCTATAGTGCGAGTAGGCCTTGTTTGCGCGCCTGTTTCTCCAAAACGATGTTGCCAATACACGCGTAGTCTTTTGCGTTCGACAGAGCGAAGGTAGAGGAACACAAGCAGCAAGACCACGCGGTTGTCAAGTTTACGGAGAGCACTACAAAGATGTCGAAAGTATTGCGATCTTTCCCATAAGCCCCATATAAATTCATGTATTAATCTTAGCGCTTACGTAATCATCTCACACCCCAGCTAGCCCGGAAGCCAATTACGCTAGCCAATATCGCTAATTAAATTCTTTAGGCTCTTAGTAGGAATGGCCTATTATATGATAAAGAATGTGTTGTTTTTTTCAGATCACAAAGGATCAAATATCTTTAGTATAGTACAACTTACATGTGCAACCTACTAAGTAATCTTCGAGTGATGGTATTGTAATCTGGTTATCTACAGATATCACACTTGATGAGCATCAGAAGCTGTATAGAAGGTGTGTAGCGATAAACGGTTCAAACCCTCCTTTGGTATGTGGAGAACCAGTCTACGACATTTTGCTAGAGAAACCACTCTGCTCACAACATGCTGCTGTAGAACCTGAGGTTAGACCTAGTTATATTACACTTGGCAGTGACTTACACGGCTATAGAAGCACAGGGGGCGTGGTCAGTGTATTATCCACGTTCGAGACCATTATTGACCAGCCTGAGTGCTTTTATAGCTGCGTAAGGCACTGCCACTGTGACATACAGGAAATTTTCGTGGGAGAAATTTTTCGCGAATGTGCGAGATAAAGCATTTCGCGAATAATATTTTTGCGAATCAGCACTATTGCCCTATCTTTGTCAACAAAAAAAAACAAGACATTCGCGGATAATATTTTCGCAAATAGCCTGTATTTCGCGAATTTTTCTCCTGCAAAAATTTCCCGCTATACGGATGTGATTTATAGCATACCACGCGAATTCTGCCTGACCAGCGTGCTGTGAAGTGTATATTAGTAACAGAAAAGTGTGCATTGCGCGATATAATGCACCAGCAGGTGACACGTTTCAAGCAATCTGATTGGCTCGAGGTCACGTGGCTACCAGTCTTCTCAGTTGTTTATTCCTGATAATGAATGTAGCTTTAAAGATGACGACATCAGTGGTATTATAGACTATGTAAGTCATCTGCACTGTTTGGTGTCTAATTGCATAACATCTGTTGCAGCCAGATAAAATACATAATAGTTTAGCAAATAATTTCAAGGGAAGTAAAAGGAGGTTGTTTTCAAGCACTAAGCACCTATACTGAATGCTCTCTCTCTGTTGTTGTACAAATTTTCTTGGATGTGCTTACAATGTGCATAGTGTGCCTAACCATTGACAGTCACATACCTACTTATAGCAGTCATTCTCAATAATCATTTTCAATAAAAATGCAACAGAATTAATTTAGTACTAACTAACTGGTACGTTAGTCTACAATATCTATGGTAGCTAGGGAGAGAGAGAGAGCATTCAGTGTTGCTAGGGAGATTGAACATTCTTCATTCGCTCCATTAGTACTCTCTGCCTCCGGCAGCCTTGCAAAATGATGATAATTTTTTACAAGCGTCTAGCCTCCTGCCTGGGTTTCAAATGAGATCAGCCTTATTCCTCGACACTGTGTTGGCTTCGTACCGACTGACATTCTCCCTCCTTCGCTCAGCCATACAATGCATTCGAGGCACTCGCTCACACATGCTTTCAAGGCTCCTTCCTCATTGGATCTTGTCATATCAGAAACACAGTGCAGCTCCTAAGTCCCCTATTGTTCTTATTTCTTGTTAACATTTTCACTTGAATTATTTTCCTATCTCTGCAATGTATTTCTCATCTCAAAAAATATTTACAAAAATAAAAGTGTTGATTTTATTAGAGTGCAATGCACTGTGATTATTCTTGTGATTATTCTTACTATTGTAGAAACGAAAGTTACTGACTACAAAGTCACGTGTCAAAGGACCCACTGCTGGTAAATCAGCCACTAAGACTAAACCGATGTCTAACAAACTATCTCCGAACAGGAATATTAACAAGGTACACACAATGAGCTGATAATGACACTTTTTACATTGATAGTAATATCCCAAAGTGTTATAAATTTCTCTGCTCAGCATGTTGAAAAAGGACGTTACTGCTAATAATTTTCATGTGCTGCAGTTCTGTTCCACATTTGCAATATTTAAATCACCCTGGGCTAGGGATGAGGCTATTATGCTCAAAAATGTACCCATTATTCTATTCCACACGGCTCAAATTTTTCACCGATTATGCTCACAAAGTTTCCTATTATGCTTTCAATTATGCTACTTAGTTTAGCCTCACGTGATCACAGGAGCGCATAATGAGAGTGAGCGCGGTAAGAAGGCAGGAGCGGGACACTCCCACATACTTGATTAAAAATTGCACCTCCACACACGATGGCCGTGTTTCTAAAGATAGACTTGTGATGGCCGACGGTACGTGTACGTACAGTTTCGTATTAGATGGAACTTGGCAGTTAGAGGCTCCTTGAGGTATTAAGCAACAGCTCGTAGAAGCTTTCTACACCCACGATGACGTGCAGACGATCTCCACGTGCTCGTATACCAGCTGTAGAGAACCAGCATGACGACCCACCATCACGTATTCGACTCGTTTCTTGCTTTAACAGTATCTACTCAAGCTAGCAGACAAGCATGATAGTCCTGGGATAGTGGAAAGCTGTTTCTTACCTTCTAGAAGGCCAGTTCTATCCAATACGAAACTGTACATACGCGTACCGTCGGCCATCACAAGTCTATCTTTAGAAACACGGCCATCATGTGTGGAGGTGCAATTTTTAATCAAGTGCGTGGGAGTGTCCCGCTCCTGCCTTCTTACCGCGCTCACTCTCATTATGCGCTCCTGTGATCATTGAAACAAATGATTGACCGATTGATAGGCAGGCTAAGGCAGCTCACAGCTGCTAGCTTACTGTCGACAAGATGACAACGCATTTTCGAATGCAAGCTGTGCTTGCTTGTTCTTGTGTTGCTGTTGGACTTGAATATGCATTCGAACGTGGTGGGTGTAACGACCACACCTATCAATTATGTTACATTTTTTACTGATTATGCTTCGAATAATAGTCGGAAAAATATGCCTATTATGCCGGAAGCAGTCTCTGCATATTAGCTGCATCCCTACTCTGAGCGGTGAATTGCGCAGTTAAAGCATGAGGGTGTGGCCAAAAGCGGTCGAGAATGCGTGATCATGCATGAGCCAAATGCTCAGTGTGGCTTCCACGTTCTTGTGCTAGGCTGACGCACAGACAAGTGTGTTATCAACTTATGCCACAGAAAAGTGTGCTTTACGTGATGTAATGTGATGATGGGGTGAGATGATTGACTGAGGTCACATGATTTCACACTATCTTGCCACACCAAAAGGGTTCATCAGTTACATAACAATTTTTGTGCCTCGGTGGGCGGAGCCATGAGGCATACAGTAGTTCGTTGGTTTGTCATTCATTCTGTCCGCAGGCAGAACTCCGCGTCGGCAGAAAACTAAGCGCTGATACTTGCAATACATGTCCAACTCGATATTGGCTCAGAATTGAATTGATTGACTCTTGGTTTCAAAGCTTGGTTACCTTGAATGGCATTGCTGGACTCGCTCAGCATTGTGGGACTTTGCTGAAGATAAAGCTGTCTACTATAGTCTTCTTCACAGCTTGTAAGATAATTCTGTACTCAAGATAGTACAGTGAGTGCTGAGAAATCAATCATGCTATCGCTAAGCAGCGGCAGCTCCAGTAAAGCTAGCAACCAGCGCTCACGTGCTGTGTTGATTATAGGCACGCCCAACTGAATTCCATGTGGTTAGCACTGCTAGGCTTCTGATTGCATAGTTGCAACCCACTAGCTTATTCTGCAAACAGTTCTGTATTGCAGCTTGTTGCAGAGCTCTTCAGCTTTAATTTCATCATACAGGAATTGCATTGCATAACTATTATACTGCATTGTGATTGCTGTACAGCAAGGTATAACAACTGCAGTTTGTTGCTGTGTATGTGAAATGGTTGCATTCCACCGAGGCATCTGCACCTTTGGTGCTTCATTGTTCAATGTTTTTTCGAGTGTCAGGCCAGTCGGCAAAATATCTCAGGTTAAATTTGCTTAAATCCTATGAACCAAAAGTGAAAGCTGCTTCTTAAATTGTACATTGTGATCCTTGACTATAACATTGGTTTGCAAGCCTTCCACAAGCTCTCCTATTCTAATGAACAGATTTCACAAAACACTCGATGTGTCATGCACATTGTAGAGTTAGCTGCTTAGTTATGATTCTCAGAAGGAGCTTCGAAGCTGAAGCCATCCTGCTTGCTATTAAAATTGCACTGCTAACCAGAAGACAGCAAAGTGCCACGTGAGCAAGGTGTGTCATGTGGCCATGACCATGAACACTATGTAGGTAGCCATTGATCTAGGCTTTGATAGGCTTTTTCTTGAGATGTCTACACACCCCCAGAGCTGTCCTGCAGTTTAGATGGAATCTACAAGTACCTAGGTAGTCAACTATGGGTGCTTTTGTAGTCAGAGAGGTCCAAGATGGCTGTCAAGGTGTGGCCAGCCATATCTGGAGAACGAAAGCACTTTAGCAAAATCCATGAGCAACCCATTGTCGTACTTATCATGCTCATAGCCTTACCAGTGCGTAGATGCTGACCAATCAAATCACACCTGCTCCACATGTTTGAACAATCCGCTAATTTGATTGGTCAGCGTTTACTTTCGGTTGCACAGACTTATTGCAAGAACCCCACAAAACCCTGTATTGTTGCAATCTACATTAAATCCTGTTTAACCATCCATCATATTGAAGAATTGTTGCTCTCAAATTTTGAAGCAAATTCGTACAAAGAGTCGACATCCAAAAAAATTTTATGGAATGAAAATTAACTTACTGGAATACAAATTTTACACACTTAAGCTAGTGATAACTTGAACCCCGTTTAAATAATTTATTTCTTATTTTATGGGACATAATTATTAATTATTTATTATTATTTATCTACAGACTAAGGGATCTGATACACCACCTCTCATTGCTGCTCCTACTCTCTCTCTTCCTCTTTTAACTCCTGTCGACCCTCGAGATTCCACTATTCCCAGTCTCTCGTCTTCCTCGTGGAGCTCAGCAGAAAGTGATAAAGAAGGTGAACCTAAACAACTAGCTGACCAGGATGATGATCCTCTCATTGACTTCCCATCGACTGATGTCCTTCCTCCTCCTCTCCTGCCCATTTCTCTTCTTCCCTTGGACCCAACACTGCGTGGCGACATTCTTGCTAATGCATCTAGTAGTGACTAAAATTTGTTTGTCGTTCTATAACTTTGTATTTCTATTGTCATACTGAAAACAGTTATTTGGTCCAGTTTACTTAACATTTTTGTCTTTAAATCATCAATAGGCAGACTGTGGGTTTGCATGGGTTTCTTCAGGGGGTGGAGTGTGTTCACAGTTGCTAGGAGACCATTAGGAGTACCTGACTTATCTATTCTGATGCAACAGTATCAACAGACTGATAATAATTACACACTAGTTCCAGTGTTGTAACTGATGTTGCTTGTTGACCAGAGCACTCAGACCAGAATAATATTTTTGTGTGCCAGTGTCAAACTTTAGTACAGCAGTATAATGCTCAAAGTAGCTTGTGTAAGCCTTCTGCTGATCAAGCCAGATTTTTACTATTGGATGAGTAACTATTAGTGAGTACACCTTTCTCACCTCACTTGTGGTCAAAATAATAATTATTAAAATGATTGACATCATGCATTTGTATTTTCACAGGAATGAGTCCTCTCTTTGTTCTTTGTGTCACCTATATTTGTTACGCACAGCTCGTGCAAAGCATGTGCCAACCCAACTGTGTGGTAACTATGGGAAACCTTTACTTGACCACTTGTGGGTTTGGGATACTATCAAACAGCATAGTGTTAGAATTATACAATCAAAATGAGAGTGGTCAAGTTACATTTTGAGTTACTCAACTTAAGTGAATGTAATCCAATTATATGTATGGCACATCACGCCACTGCGTGCATCTTCTAACTAGGATTCTTCTCCCAGTTCAATAAAGTGAAAAATCTCTTAGTAGACCAACTATTGTAAAACTTGGTGAAGAATCATGTGCATAATATACATGTACAGCAAAGCATCTTTTATCAAGAGAGTGTGTGGCTGTTGTGATAAGATTGAATTGTCACCTCAATACATTATCTTATGTGGTTATCAAAGAAGCCACAAAATGCGCACTACATTCCAGCAGAGCTCACTCGAGGCTGCATTGTAGTGCTAGCAACGATGCTTGTCTTGCTGTTCTTGCTGCAAGCCTTGCCTGCAGCATGGAGCAGCTACGACACATCGTGCAGGACGATTACAGAGTCGCAATGCGACTTCTTCTTCTCTGCTAACGTTTCAAAGCTCCACTCTGATAGGATCGCTATTGGTATTGATCGCGGACTGGAGTATTTGCGCCTTTTCTCCACTCAGGATAACTGCTGGACTAGTAACAAATCTCAATTGTTGATCAAACTGGACGATGCCAGCTCCAATTGCCACTCGTTCAAAATTGGAACTAGCTACAGTATGTGCGTTCAGCACGTACAGGGTGACTGTTTGAAGGTCGTATCCAGCTTACCTTCGTCCGCAACATTAACTCATAATTCTGCAACTGTATCGCTGTCGGTACCATCAAAGAGAGTTCGGCGTCAATCAGGTCAGTAAGAAAATCAAGAGACCCCGCAAAATAATTAATTATTAATTTTTCCTCCAAGGTACTGACAATCGTTTGTGCCCGTCATCAAACACAGGAGCCGTGTTGAGAGCTTATCCTGAACTAGGTCAGAACAATGATATGAATAAAACCAACGATGATGTGTTGTTTATAAATATTACACAGGAGGAGAATGTTGTGCTGCTGGTATAGAGGCAGAACTAGCTGGTAGATTCTGTGACACAGCAGCACCCGCACAAATTGGACAATGTCGAACTAACTTTCTTGGATGTTGTAGGTGCTGTAATTTTGGAAATCTATTGAAGCGTGCTGGACAACAGGTTCGATGTCCACGAGCAACTGATGATACACAATGCGGGACTGTTCTACTGGGTTGCTGCAGCAATGATTTTGGTTAGTGCAGTAATTATTATATTCTTTCTTAACTTAGTGTTGTTGTTATTTTTCAGAAATCAGTGGAACCGGAACAGAACAGTGCTTGGACGTAAAGATTGCACAACTAGCTTCCACAGTATCTAGTGCATCAAGTCCTGCTCCACTGCAACCGACATCAATCACGGAAAACATGGAGACCATTTCTACTCTCACTGAAACCATATCGCCTGTTGCTTCGATGACATCAGCTACCACCTCGCTTGTCACTAGACCCGAGGAAAATACAGCTACTACTATACCAGTCATATCAGTAACCATTTCACAACCTGGAGACATTACAGCAACTGTTTCTGCTCCGATTGACACTGTTTCACTTCTTGCTCCAGAGACATCGGCTACAGTGACACAACTAAAAGAGGTCAAAGCAACTGCTTCTCTATCAAGTGGAACAGCTTCATCTTTTGCTCCAGAAGCATCAGCTACCATCTCGCAACAAAGGGATGTGTCATCAACCACTATCGAAACAACATCATCTGTTCAATTTGCTTCAGCTACCACCCCATTTATTTCTAAAGCAGATGGCATAACGGAAACTATTCCCATTCCGATTGACACTGTATCACCTGTCGTTCCATTAGAAACAACTACTATCACACAACATCAAGACATCACGGCAACAGTTTCTGCTCCTGTTTCACCTATTCCTCCAGTAGTAACAACAGCCGTCACACAACCTGGAGACATCACAGCAACAGTTTCTGCTCCTGTTTCACCTATTCCTCCAGTAGTAACAACAGCCGTCACACAACCTGGAGACATCACAGCAACAGTTTCTGCTCCAATTGACACTGTTTCACCAATTCCTCCAGTAATAACAACAGCCGTCACACAACCTGGAGACATCACGGCAACAGTTTCTTCTCCGATTGATACAGTTTCACCTGTTGCTCCTGTGCGAACAAGCGTAGTCAGAAACCCTGGAGACATCACAGCAACAGTTACCGCTCCGATTGACACTGTTTCACCTATTCCTCCAGTAGTAACAACAGCCGTCACACAACCTGGAGACATCACAGCAACAGTTTCTGCTCCAATTGACACTGTTTCACCAATTCCTCCAGTAGTAACAACAGCCATCACACAACCTGGAGATATCACAGCAACAGTTTCTTCTCCGATTGACACTGTTTCACCAATTCCTCCAGTAGTAACAACAGCCGTCACACAACCTGGAGACATCACAGCAACAGTTTCTGCTCCAATTGACACTGTTTCACCAATTCCTCCAGTAATAACAACAGCCGTCACACAACCTGGAGACATCACGGCAACAGTTTCTTCTCCGATTGATACAGTTTCACCTGTTGCTCCTGTGCGAACAAGCGTAGTCAGAAACCCTGGAGACATCACAGCAACAGTTACCGCTCCGATTGACACTGTTTCACCTATTCCTCCAGTTGTAACAACAGCCGTCACACAACCTGGAGATATCACAGCAACAGTTTCTTCTCCGATTGACACTGTTTCACCTATTCCTCCAGTAGTAACAACAGCCGTCACACAACCTGGAGACATCACAGCAACAGTTTCTGCTCCGATTGACACTTTTTCACCTATTCCTCCATTAGTAACAACAGCCGTCACACAACCTGGAGACATCACGGCAACAGTTTCTTCTCCGATTGATAAAGTTTCACCTGTTGCTCCTGTGCGATCAAGCGTAGTCAGAAACACTGGAGACATCACAGCAACAGTTACCGCTCCGATCGACACTGTTTCACCTATTCTTCCAGTAGTAACAACAGCAGTCACACAACCTGGAGACTTCACAGCAACAATTTCTGCTCCGATTGACACTGTTTCACCTATTCCTCCAGTAGTAGTCACACAACCTGGGGACATCACAACAACAGTTTCTGCTCTGATTCAAACTGTTTCACCATCTTCTCCAGTGGCAACAGCTACCGTCGCACAACCAATAGACTTTACAGCGACTGTGTCAACTCCAATTGAAGCTATTTCATCTTCTGTTTCTCCTTTAAGATCAGCTACCGTTTCGCTTACTGATACACTTAGGGACGTTACAGCAACCATAATTCCTCCAATTCAAACTGTCCTTTCATTTTCTCAAGATGCTTCAGCTACTGCAATACCACTTAGTCGACCAGTAGATTCTGTTTCTCAAACACTCTCACCTGTTTCTCAAACAGCATCAGCAACTTTCTCTCTTGTTACTGGACCAGAGGACTTTACAAGAACTATATCAGTACCTGTTGATACAATTTCACCTGTTGTTTCAATAGCTTCAGCTACTGTAATGCAAGTGACTGACATCACAGCAACTGTGTCCGCTCCGATTGAAACTGTTTCTTCTGTTTCTCCTGTGACAATAGCTACCGTCACACAACCTGGAGACATCACAGCAACAGTTTCTGCTCCTATTGGCACTGTTTCACCTATTCCTTCAGTTATAGTAACAACAGCAGTCACACAACCTGGAGACATTACAGCTACTGTTTCTACTCCTATTGGTACTGTCTCGCCTATTCGTCCAGATGTATCAGCTACTGTCCCACAACCTGGAGACATCACATCAACTGTTACTGCTCCAATTGACACTATTTCACCTTTGGTTCCAAGTTTGACAGTCACACCTACGCTATTACCAGATGATTGTATATCAACCAGCACTACTAATGTGATGTTCCCTGCATTAGGTAAGTTTAGTTTATAATTTTATTCCTTGTTTAAAAAAGTGTGTTTATTAGGAGAAGAATGTTGTGCTGCTGCCATACAAGATTTGATATCTACTGGAAGTTGTGATGGTAGTAGGTTACCAGTGGGAGTTTGTCGAACCAACTACATTGAATGCTGTCGATGTTGCCAATTCGGCAATCTACTGACTCCTCAAGGAATCACAAGATGTAAAGAAGCATCTGATGATTCAGAATGTGGAGGTATTCTACTAGGCTGTTGTAGAAATGATTTTGGTAAGTCCATCCACAATATTTACATATCAATATATTTATGTAGTCTTTTCTCTCAGTCATAAACAGAAGGCAAAATGGTGAGGCATGTTTGGGTTTCAGAAAACTATCCAGTACAATTAATGTGATACCAATGACTACAAGAACACTGCCAGCAACGATCAATCCAACACATACAATACAGACAGTGACATCAGTGGAACCATTACCAATCTCTCCATCAATAACATCTCGTATACAGTTGTCAACAATAGTTCGTACACAAGGATCACCTACCATTTCTGTTTCTATTGAAACAGTCTCACCTGTTTCTCAAGCAGCATCAAATACCATCGCAACAACGGCATTCACTCCTGTTGATACTGTTTCACCCATTCGTCAGGAAGGAACAGCTACCATCACACAACGTGGAGACATCACAGCAACAGTTTCTACTCCGATTGACACTGTTTCACCTATTCCTCCAGTAATAACAGCTACCATCACACAACCTCAACAAATCACAGCAACAGTTTCCGCTCCAATTGACACTGTTTCACCTATTCCTCCAGTAGTAACAACAGCAGTCACACAATCTGCAGATATCACAGCAACAGTTTCTGCTCTGATTGACACTGTTTCACCTATTCCTCCAGTAATAACAGCTACCATGGCACAACCTGGAGAAATCACAGCAACAGTTTCTGCTCCAATTGACACTGTTTCACCTGTTCCTCCTGTAGTAACAACAGCAGTCACACAACCTGGAGACATCACAGCAACAGTTTCTGCTCCAATTGACACTGTTTCACCTATTCCTCCAGTAGTCACAACAGCAGTCACACAACCTGGAGACATCACAGCAACAATTTCTGCTCCAATTGACACTGTTTCACCAGAAATAACAGCTACCCTCACACAACCTAGAGACATCACAGAAACAGTTTCTGCTCCAATTCACACTGTTTCACCTATTCCTCCTGTAGTAACAACAGCAGCCACACAACCTGGAGACATCACAGCAACAGTTTCTGCTCCAATTGACACTGTTTCACCTGTAGTAACAGCTACCGTCACACAACCTGGAGACATCACAGCAACAGTTTCTGCTCCAATTGACACTGTTTCACCTGTAGTAACCGCTACCCTCACACAACCTGGAGACATCACAGCAACAGTTTCTGCTCCGATTGACACTGTTTCACCTATTCCTCCAGTAATAACAGCTACCATTACACAACCTGGAGAAATCACAGCAACAGTTTCTGCTCCGATTGACACTGTTTCACCTGTAGTAACAGCTACCGTCACACAACCTGGACACATCACAGCAACAGTATCTGCTCCGATTGGCACTGTCTCACCTATTCCTCCAGTCGTAACAACAGCAGTCACACAACCTGAAGAAATCACAGCAACAGTTTCCGCTCCAATTGACACTGTTTCACCTATTCCTCCAGTAGTAACAACAGCAGTCACACAATCTGCAGATATCACAGCAACAGTTTCTGCTCCAATTGACACTGTCTCACCTGTAGTAACAGCTACCGTCACACAATCTGGAGACATCACAGCAACAGTTTCTGCTCTGATTGACACTGTTTCACCTATTCCTCCAGTAATAACAGCTACCATGGCACAACCTGGAGACATCACAGCAACAGTTTCTGCTCCGATTGACACTGTTTCACCTATTCCTGCAGTGATAACAGCTACCATCACACAACCAGGAGAAGTCTCAGCAACAGTTTCTGCTCTGATTCAAACGGTTTCACCATCTTCTCCAGTGGCAACAGCTACCATCACACAACCAGTAAACTTCACAGCGACTGTGTCAACTCCAATTGAAGCTATTTCGTCACCTGTTTCTCCTTTAAGATCAGCTACCGTCTCGCTTACTGATACACTTAGGGACGTTACAGCAACCATAATTCCTCCAATTCAAACTGTCCTTTCATTTTCTCAAGGTGCTTCAGCTACTGCAATACCACTTAGTAGACCGGCGGATTCTGTTTCTCAAACACCCTCACCTATTTCTCAGGCAGCATCAGCAACGTTCTCTCTTGTTACTGGACCAGAGGACTTTACAAGAACTTTATCAGTACCTGTTGATACAATTTCACCTGTTGTTTCTATAGCTTCAGCTACTGTAACGCAAGTGACTGACATCACAGCAACTGTGTCGGCTCCGATTGAAACTGTTTCACCTGTAGTAACAGCTACCGTCTCACAACCAGGAGACATCACAGCAACAGTTTCTCGTCCTATTGACACTGTTTCTCCTGTAGTAACTGCTACCGTCACACAACCTGGAGAAATCACGGCAACAGTTTCTGCTCCAATTGACACTGTTTCTCCTGTAGTAACAGCTACCGTCACACAACCTGGAGAAATCACGGCAACAGTTTCTGCTCCAATTGACACTGTTTCACCTGTAGTAACAGCTACCGTCACACAACCTGGAGAAATCACGGCAACAGTTTCCGCTCCAATTGACAATGTTTCACCTGTAGTAACAGCTACCGTCACACAACCTGGAGATATCACAGCAACAGTTTCTGCTCCAATTGACACTGTTTCTCCTGTAGTAACAGCTACCGTCACACAACCTGGAGAAATCACGGCAACAGTTTCTGCTCCAATTGACACTGTTTCACCTGTAGTAACAGCTACCGTCACACAACCTGGAGAAATCACAGCAACAGTTTCCGCTCCAATTGACAATGTTTCACCTGTAGTAACAGCTACCGTCACACAACCTGGAGATATCACAGCAACAGTTTCTGCTCCGATTGGCACTGTTTCACCTATTCCTCCAGTAATAACATCTACCATCACCCAACCAGGAGAAATCACAGCAACAGTTTCTGCTCCAATTGACACTGTCTCACCTGTACTAACAGCTACTGTCACACAACCAGGAGAAATCACAGCAACAGTTTCTGCTCCAATTGACACTGTTTCACCTATTCCTCCATTATCAACAACAGCAGTCACACAACCTGGAGACATCACAGCAACAGTTTCTGCTCCGATTGACACTGTTTCACCTATTCCTCCAGTAATAACAGCTACCATCACACAACCTAGAGATATCACAGCAACAGTTTCTTCTCCAATTGACACTGTTTCGCCTGTAGTAACAGCTACCGTCACACAACCTGGAGACATCACAGCAACAGTTTCTGCTCCGATGGGCATTTTCATACCTATTTCTCCACTGGTAACAACAGCAATCACAGCAACAGTTTCCGCTCTAATTGACACTATTTCACCTATTCCTCCATTAGCAACAACAGCAGTCACACAACCTGGAGACATCACAGCAACAGTTTCTGCTCCAACTGACACTGTTTCACCTGTATTAACAGCTACCGTCACACAACCTGGAGAAATCACGGCAACAGTTTCCGCTCCAATTGACAATGTTTCACCTGTAGTAACAGCTACCGTCACACAACCTGGAGATATCACAGCAACAGTTTCTGCTTCGATTGGCATTGTTTCACCTATTCCTCCAGTAATAACAGCTACCATCACCCAACCAGGAGAAATCACAGCAACAGTTTCTGCTCCAATTGACACTGTCTCACCTGTAGTAACAGCTACTGTCACACAACCAGGAGAAATCACAGCAACAGTTTCTGCTCCAATTGACACTGTTTCACCTATTCCTCCATTATCAACAACAGCAGTCACACAACCTGGAGACATCACAGCAACAGTTTCTGCTCCAATTGACACTGTCTCACCTGTAGTAACAGCTACTGTCACACAACCTGGAGACATCACAGCAACAGTTTCTGCTCCATCTAACACTGTTTCACCTATTCCTCCAGTAATAACAGCTACCATCATAAAACCAGGAGAAATCACAGCAACAGTTTCTGCTCTGATTCAATCTGTTTCACCATCTTCTCAAGTGGCAACAGCTACCAACACACAACCAGTAGGCTTCACAGCGACTGTGTCAACTCCAATTGAAGCTATTTCATCACCTGTTTCTCTTTTAAGATCAGCTACCGTCTCGCTTACTGATACACTTAGGGATGTTACAGCAACCATAATTCCTCCAATTCAAACTGTCCTTTCATTTTCTCAAGATGCTTCAGCTACTGCAATACCACTTAGTAGACCGGCGGATTCTGTTTCTCAAACACCCTCACCTATTTATCAAACAGCATCAGCAACGTTCTCTCTTGTTACAGGACCAGAGGACTTTACAAGAACTTTATCAGTACCTGTTGATACAATTTCACCTGTTGTTTCTATAGCTTCAGCTACTGTAACGCAAGTGACTGACATCACAACAACTGTGTCCGCTCCGATTGAAACTGTTTCACCTGTTTCTCCAGTGATAACAGCTACCATCACACAACCTGGAGACATCACAGCAACAGTTTCTGCTCCTATTGGCACTGTTTCACCTATTCCTTCAGTTATAGTAACAGCTACCATCACACAACCTGGAGACATCACAGCAACAGTTTATGCTCCTATTGGCACTGTTTCACCTATTCCTTCAGTTATAGTAACAACAGCAGTCACACAACCTGGAGACATTACAGCTACTGTTTCTACTCCTATTGGTACTGTCTCGCCTATTCGTCCAGATGTATCAGCTACTGTCCCACAACCTGGAGACATCACATCAACTGTTACTGCTCCGATTGACACTATTTCACCTTTGGTTCCAAGTTTGACAGTCACACCTACGCTATTACCAGATGATTGTATATCAACCAGCACTACTAATGTGATGTTCCCTGCATTAGGTAAGTTTAGTTTATAAATTTATTCCTTGTTTAAAAAAGTGTGTTTATTAGGAGAAGAATGTTGTGCTACTGCCATACAAGATTTGATATCTACTGGAAGTTGTGATGGTAGTAGGTTACCAGTGGGAGTTTGTCGAACCAACTACATTGAATGCTGTCGATGTTGCCAATTCGGCAATCTACTGACTCCACAAGGAATCACAAGATGTAAAGAAGCATCTGATGATTCAGAATGTGGAGGTATTCTACTAGGCTGTTGTAGAAATGATTTTGGTAAGTCCATCCACAATATTTACATATCAAAATGTTTATGTAGTCTTTTCTCTCAGTCATAAACAGAAGGCAAAATGGTGAGGCATGTTTGGGTTTCAGAAAACTATCCAGTACAATTAATGTGATACCAATGACTACAAGAACACTGCCAGCAACGATCAATCCAACACATACAATACAGACAGTGACATCAGTGGAACCATTACCAATCTCTCCATCAATAACATCTCGTATACAGTTGTCAACAATAGTTCGTACACAAGGATCACCTACCATTTCTGTTTCTATTGAAACAGTCTCACCTGTTTCTCAAGCAGCATCAAATACCATCGCAACAACGGCATTCACTCCTGTTGATACTGTTTCACCCATTCGTCAGGAAGGAACAGCTACCGTCACACAACCTGGAGACATCACAGCAACAGTTTCTACTCCGATTGGCACTGTCTCTCCTATTCCTCAAGTAGTAACAACAGCCATCACACAACCTGGGGACATCACAGCAACAGTTTCTACTCCGATTGGCACTGTCTCTCCTATTCCTCAAGTAGTAACAACAGCCATCACACAACCTGGAGACATCACAGCAACAGTTTCTGCTCCAATTGACACTGTTTCACCTGTAGTAACAGCTACCGTCACACAACCTGGAGACATCACAGCAACAGTTTCTGCTCCGATTGGCACTGTCTCTCCTATTCCTCAAGTAGTAACAACAGCAGTTACTCAACCTGGAGAAATCACAGCAACAGTTTCCGCTCCAATTGACACTGTTCCACCTGTAGTAACTGCTACCGTCACACAACCTGGAGACATCACAGCAACAGCTTCTTCACCAATTGGCACAGTCTCACCTGTAGTAATAGCTACCGTCACACAACCTGGACAAATCACAGCAACAGTTTCTGCTCCGATTGACACTGTTTCACCTATTCCTCCAGTACTAACAACAGCCGTCACACAACCTGGAGACATCACAGCAACAGTTTCTTCTCTGATTGATACAGTTTCACCTGTTGCTCCTGTGCGAACAAGCGTAGTCAGAAACCCTGGAGACATCACAGCAACAGTTACCGCTGTGATTAACACTGTTTCACCTATTCCTCCAGTAGTAACAACAGCCGTCACACAACCTGGAGACATCTCAGCAACAGTTTCTGCTCCGATTGACACTGTTTCACCTATTCCTCCAGTAGTAACAACAGCCGTCACACAACCTGGAGACATCACGGCAACACTTTCTGCTTCAATTGACACTGTTTCACCTGTTGTAACAGCTACCGTCACGCAACCTGCAGACATCACAGCAACAGTTTCTGCTCCAATTGGCACTGTTTCAACTGTTCCTCCAGTTGTAACAACAGCCGTCACACAACCTGAAGACATCACAGCAACAGTTTCTGCTCCAATTGACACTGTTTCACCTATTCTTCCAGTAGTAACAACAGCCGTCACACAACCTGGAGACATCACAGCAACAGTTTCTGCTCCAATTGACACTGTTTCACCAATTCCTCCAGTAGTAACAACAGCAGTCACACAACCTGCAGATATCACAGCAACAGTTTCTGCTCCAATTAACACTGTTTCACCTATTCCTCCAGTAGTAACAGTTACCATCACACAACCTGGAGACATCACAGCAACAGTTTCTGCTCCGATTGGCACTGTTTCACCTGTTCCTCCAGTAGTAACCACAGCCGTCACACAACCTGAAGACATCACAGCAACAGTTTCTACTCCGATTGGCACTGTTTCACCTATTCCTCCAGTAATAACAGCTACCATCACCAAACCTGGAGAAATCACAGCAACAGTTTCTGCTCCTATTGACACTGTTTCACCTATTCCTCCAGTAGTAACAACAGCAGTCTCACAACCTGGAGAAATCACAGCAACTGTTTCTGCTCCAATTGACACTGTTTTACCTGTTGTAACAGCTACCGTCACACAACCTGGAGACATCACAGCAACAGTTTCTGCTCCGATTGACACTGTTTCACCTATTCCTCCAGTAATAACAGCTACCATCACACAACCAGGAGAAATCACAGCAACAGTTTCCGCTCCAATTGACACTGTTCCACCAGTAGTATCAGCTACCCTCACACAACCTGGAGACATCACAGCAACAGTTTCTGCTCCGATTGACACTGTTTCACCTATTCCTCCAGTAATAACAGCTACCATCACACAACCAGGACAAGTCTCAGCAACAGTTTCTGCTCTGATTCAAACGGTTTCACCATCTTCTCCAGTGGCAACAGCTACCATCACACAGCCAGTAAACTTCACAGCGACTGTGTCAACTCCAATTGAAGCTATTTCGTCACCTGTTTCTCCTTTAAGATCAGCTACCGTCTCGCTTACTGATACACTTAGGGACGTTACAGCAACCATAATTCCTCCAATTCAAACTGTACTTTCATTTTCTCAAGATGCTTCAGCTACTGCAATACCACTTAGTAGACCGGCGGATTCTGTTTCTCAAACACCCTCACCTATTTCTCAAACAGCATCAGCAACGTTCTCTCTTGTTACAGGACCAGAGGACTTTACAAGAACTTTATCAGTACCTGTTGATACAATTTCACCTGTTGTTCCTATAGCTTCAACTACTGTAACGCAAGTGACTGACATCACAGCAACTGTGTCCGCTCCAATTGAAACTGTTTCACCTGTTTCTCCTGTGACAACAGCTACCATCACACAACCTGGAGACATCACAGCAACAGTTTCTGCTCCTATTGACACTGTTTTACCTGTAGTAACCGCTACCGTCTCACAACCTGGAGACATCACAGCAACAGTTTCTCCACCGATTGACACAGTTTCACCTATTCCTCCAGTAATAACAGCTACTGTCACACAACCTGGAGACATCACAGCAACAGTTTCTGCTCCTATTGACACTGTTTCACCTATTCCTCCAGTAGTAACAACAGCAGTCACACAATCTGCAGATATCACAGCAACAGTTTCTGCTCCGATTGACACTGTCTCACATGTAGTAACAGCTACAGTCACACAACCTGGAGACATCACAGCAACAGTTTCTGCTCCGATTGACACTGTTTCGCCTATTCTTCCAGTAGTAACAACAGCAGTCACACAACCTACAGATAACACAGCAACAGTTTCTGCTCCGATTAACACTGTTTCACCTATTCCTCCAGTAGTAACAGTTACCATCACACAACCTGGACAAATCACAGCAACAGTTTCTGCTCCAATTGACACTGTTTCACCTGTAGTAACAGCTACCATCACACAACCTGGAGACATCACAGCAACAGTTTCTGCTCCGATATTCACTGTTTCACCTGTAGTAACAGCTACCGTCACACAACCTGGAGACATCACAGCAACAGTTTCTGCTCCGATTGGCACTGTCTCACCTGTAGTAATAGCTACCGTCACGCAACCTGGAGACATCACAGCAACAGTTTCTGCTCCAACTGACATTGTTTCACCAGTAGTATCAGCTACCATCACACAACCTGGAGACATCACAGCAACAGTTTCTCCTCCGATTGGCACTGTCTCTTCTATTCCTCAAGTGGTAACAACAGCAGTCACTCAACCTGGAGAAATCGCAGCAACAGTTTCCGCTCCAATTGACACTGTTTCACCTGTAGTATCAGCTACAGTCACACAACCTGCAGACATCACAGCAACAGTTTCTGCTCCAATTGACACTGTTTCACCTGTAGTAACAGCTACCGTCACACAACCTGGAGACATCACAGCAACAGTTTCTGCTCCGATTGACACTGTTTCACCTGTTCCTCCAGTAGTAACAACAGCCGTCACACAACCTGGAGACATCACAGCAACAGTTTCTGCTCCGACTGACACTGTTTCACCTGTTCCTCCAGTAGTAACAACAGCCGTCACACAACCTGGAGACATCACAGCAACAGTTTCTGCTCCGATTGACACTGTTTCTCCTGTTCCTCCAGTAGTAACAACAGCAGTCACACAACCTGGAGACTTCACAGCGACAATTTCTGCTCCGATTGACACTGTTTCACCTATTCCTCCAGTACTAACAACAGCAGTCACACAACCTGTGGACATCACAGCAACAGTATCTGCTCTGATTCAAACTGTTTCACCATCTTCTCCAGTGGCAACAGCTACCGTCGCACAACCAATAGACTTTACAGCAACTGTGTCAACTCCAATTGAAGCTATTTCATCTTCTGTTTCTCTTTTAACATCAGCTACCGTCTCGCTTACTGATACACTTAGGGACGTTACAGCAACCATAATTCCTCCAGTTCAAACTGTCATTTCATTTTCTCAAGATGCTTTAGCTACTGCCATACCACTTAGTCGACCAGTAGATTCTGTTTCTCAAACACTCTCACCTGTTTCTCAAACAGCGTCAGCAACTTTCTCTCTTGTTCCTGGACCAGAGGACATTACAAGAACTATATCAGTACCTGTTGATACAATTTCACCTGTTGTTTCTATAGCTTCAGCTACTGTAACGCAAGTGACTGACATCACAGCAACTGTGTCCGCTCCGATTGAAACTGTTTCTTCTGTTTCACCTGTATTAACAGCTACCATCACACAACCTGGAGACATTACCGCAACTGTATCTGCTCCTATTGGCACTGTTTCACCTATTCCTTCAGTTATATTAACAACAGCAGTCACACAACCTGGAGACACTACACCTACTGTTTCTAGTCCTATTGGTACTGTCTCGCCTATTCGTCCAGATGTATCAGCTACTGTCCCACAGCCTGGAGACATCACATCAACTGTTACTGCTCCAATTGACACTATTTCACCTTTGGTTCCAAGTTTGACAGTCATACCTACGCTATTACCAGATGATTGTATATCAACCAGCACTACTAATGTGATGTTCCCTGCATTAGGTAAGTTTAGTTTATAAATTTATTCCTTGTTTAAAAAAGTGTGTTTATTAGGAGAAGAATGTTGTGCTACTGCCATACAAGATTTGATATCTACTGGAAGTTGTGATGGTAGTAGGTTACCGGTGGGAGTTTGTCGAACCAACTACATTGAATGCTGTCGATGTTGCCAATTCGGCAATCTACTGACTCCACAAGGAATCACGAGATGTAATGAAGCATCCGATGATTCAGAATGTGGAGGTATTCTACTAGGCTGTTGTAGAAATGATTTTGGTAAGTCCATCCACAATATTTACATATCAAAATATTTATGTAGTCTTTTCTCTCAGTCATAAACAGAAGGCAAAATGGTGAGGCATGTTTGGGTTTCAGAAAACTATCCAGTACAATTAATGTGATACCGATGACTACAAGAACACTGCCAGCAACGATCAATCCAACACATACAATACAGACAGTGACATCAGTGGAACCATTACCAATCTCTCCATCAATAACATCTCGTATACAGTTGTCAACAATAGTTCGTACACAAGGATCACCTACCATTTCTGTTTCTATTGAAACAGTCTCACCTGTTTCTCAAGCAGCATCAAATACCATCGCAACAACGGCATTCACTCCTGTTGATACTGTTTCACCCATTCGTCAGGAAGGAACAGCTACCGTCACACAACCTGGAGACATCACAGCAACAGTTTCTACTCCGATTGGCACTGTCTCTCCTATTCCTCAAGTAGTAACAACAGCCATCACACAACCTGGGGACATCACAGCAACAGTTTCTACTCCGATTGGCACTGTCTCTCCTATTCCTCAAGTAGTAACAACAGCCATCACACAACCTGGAGACATCACAGCAACAGTTTCTGCTCCAATTGACACTGTTTCACCTGTAGTAACAGCTACCGTCACACAACCTGGAGACATCACAGCAACAGTTTCTGCTCCGATTGGCACTGTCTCTCCTATTCCTCAAGTAGTAACAACAGCAGTTACTCAACCTGGAGAAATCACAGCAACAGTTTCCGCTCCAATTGACACTGTTCCACCTGTAGTAACTGCTACCGTCACACAACCTGGAGACATCACAGCAACAGCTTCTTCACCAATTGGCACAGTCTCACCTGTAGTAATAGCTACCGTCACACAACCTGGACAAATCACAGCAACAGTTTCTGCTCCGATTGACACTGTTTCACCTATTCCTCCAGTACTAACAACAGCCGTCACACAACCTGGAGACATCACAGCAACAGTTTCTTCTCTGATTGATACAGTTTCACCTGTTGCTCCTGTGCGAACAAGCGTAGTCAGAAACCCTGGAGACATCACAGCAACAGTTACCGCTGTGATTAACACTGTTTCACCTATTCCTCCAGTAGTAACAACAGCCGTCACACAACCTGGAGACATCTCAGCAACAGTTTCTGCTCCGATTGACACTGTTTCACCTATTCCTCCAGTAGTAACAACAGCCGTCACACAACCTGGAGACATCACAGCAACACTTTCTGCTTCAATTGACACTGTTTCACCTGTTGTAACAGCTACCGTCACGCAACCTGCAGACATCACAGCAACAGTTTCTGCTCCAATTGGCACTGTTTCAACTGTTCCTCCAGTTGTAACAACAGCCGTCACACAACCTGAAGACATCACAGCAACAGTTTCTGCTCCAATTGACACTGTTTCACCTATTCTTCCAGTAGTAACAACAGCCGTCACACAACCTGGAGACATCACAGCAACAGTTTCTGCTCCAATTGACACTGTTTCACCTATTCCTCCAGTAGTAACAACAGCAGTCACACAACCTGCAGATATCACAGCAACAGTTTCTGCTCCGATTAACACTGTTTCACCTATTCCTCCAGTAGTAACAGTTACCATCACACAACCTGGAGACATCACAGCAACAGTTTCTGCTCCGATTGGCACTGTTTCACCTGTTCCTCCAGTAGTAACCACTGCCGTCACACAACCTAAAGACATCACAGCAACAGTTTCTACTCCGATTGGCACTGTTTCACCTATTCCTCCAGTAATAACAGCTACCATCACACAACCTGGAGAAATCACAGCGACAGTTTCTGCTCCTATTGACACTGTTTCACCTATTCCTCCAGTAGTAACAACAGCAGTCTCACAACCTGGAGAAATCACAGCAACAGTTTCTGCTCCAATTGACACTGTTTCACCTATTCCTCCAGTAATAACAGCTACCATCACACAACCAGGAGAAATCACAGCAACAGTTTCCGCTCCAATTGACACTGTTCCACCAGTAGTATCAGCTACCCTCACACAACCTGGAGACATCACAGCAACAGTTTCTGCTCCGATTGACACTGTTTCACCTATTCCTCCAGTAATAACAGCTACCATCACACAACCAGGACAAGTCACAGCAACAGTTTCTGCTCTGATTCAAACGGTTTCACCATCTTCTCCAGTGGCAACAGCTACCATCACACAACCAGTAAACTTCACAGCGACTGTGTCAACTCCAATTGAAGCTATTTCGTCACCTGTTTCTCCTTTAAGATCAGCTACCGTCTCGCTTACTGATACACTTAGGGACGTTACAGCAACCATAATTCCTCCAATTCAAACTGTACTTTCATTTTCTCAAGATGCTTCAGCTACTGCAATACCACTTAGTAGACCGGCGGATTCTGTTTCTCAAACACCCTCACCTATTTCTCAAACAGCATCAGCAACGTTCTCTCTTGTTACAGGACCAGAGGACTTTACAAGAACTTTATCAGTACCTGTTGATACAATTTCACCTGTTGTTCCTATAGCTTCAACTACTGTAACGCAAGTGACTGACATCACAGCATCAGTGTCCGCTCCGATTGAAACTGTTTCACCTGTGACAACAGCTACTATCACACAACCTGGAGACATCACAGCAACAGTTTCTGCTCCTATTGACACTGTTTCACCTGTAGTAACCGCTACCGTTTCACAACCTGGAGACATCACAGCAACAGTTTCTCCACCGATTGACACAGTTTCACCTATTCCTCCAGTAATAACAGCTACTGTCACACAACCTGGAGACATCACAGCAACAGTTTCTGCTCCGATTGACACTGTTTCACCTATTCCTCCAGTAATAACAGCTACCATCACACAACCAGGACAAGTCACAGCAACAGTTTCTGCTCTGATTCAAACGGTTTCACCATCTTCTCCAGTGGCAACAGCTACCATCACACAACCAGTAAACTTCACAGCGACTGTGTCAACTCCAATTGAAGCTATTTCGTCACCTGTTTCTCCTTTAAGATCAGCTACCGTCTCGCTTACTGATACACTTAGGGACGTTACAGCAACCATAATTCCTCCAATTCAAACTGTACTTTCATTTTCTCAAGATGCTTCAGCTACTGCAATACCACTTAGTAGACCGGCGGATTCTGTTTCTCAAACACCCTCACCTATTTCTCAAACAGCATCAGCAACGTTCTCTCTTGTTACAGGACCAGAGGACTTTACAAGAACTTTATCAGTACCTGTTGATACAATTTCACCTGTTGTTCCTATAGCTTCAACTACTGTAACGCAAGTGACTGACATCACAGCATCAGTGTCCGCTCCGATTGAAACTGTTTCACCTGTGACAACAGCTACCATCACACAACCTGGAGACATCACAGCAACAGTTTCTGCTCCTATTGACACTGTTTCACCTGTAGTAACCGCTACCGTTTCACAACCTGGAGACATCACAGCAACAGTTTCTCCACCGATTGACACAGTTTCACCTATTCCTCCAGTAATAACAGCTACTGTCACACAACCTGGAGACATCACAGCAACAGTTTCTGCTCCGATTGACACTGTTTCGCCTATTCCTCCAGTAGTAACAGTTACCATCACACAACCTGGACAAATCACAGCAACACTTTCTGCTCCAATTGACACTGTTTCACCTGTAGTAACAGCTACCATCACACAACCTGGAGACATCACAGCAACAGTTTCTGCTCCGATTGGCACAGTCTCACCTGTAATAACAGCTACTGTCACACAACCTGGAGACATCACAGCAACAGTTTCTGCTCCGATTGACACTGTTTCACCTGTTCCTCCAGTAGTAACAACAGCCGTCACACAACCTGGAGACATCACAGCAACAGTTTCTGCTCCGACTGACACTGTTTCACCTGTTCCTCCAGTAGTAACAACAGCCGTCACACAACCTGGAGACATCACAGCAACATTTTCTGCTCCGATTGACACTGTTTCACCTGTTCCTCCAGTAGTAACAACAGCCGTCACACAACCTACAGATATCACAGCAACAGTTTCTGCTCCGATTAACACTGTTTCACCTATTCCTCCAGTAGTAACAGTTACCATCACACAACCTGGACAAATCACAGCAACACTTTCTGCTCCAATTGACACTGTTTCACCTGTAGTAACAGCTACCATCACACAACCTGGAGACATCACAGCAACAGTTTCTGCTCCGATTGGCACAGTCTCACCTGTAATAACAGCTACCGTCACACAACCTGGAGACATCACAGCAACAGTTTCTGCTCCGATTGACACTGTTTCACCTGTTCCTCCAGTAGTAACAACAGCCGTCACACAACCTGGAGACATCACAGCAACAGTTTCTGCTCCGACTGACACTGTTTCACCTGTTCCTCCAGTAGTAACAACAGCCGTCACACAACCTGGAGACATCACAGCAACAGTTTCTGCTCCGATTGACACTGTTTCACCTGTTCCTCCAGTAGTAACAACAGCCGTCACACAACCTGGAGACATCACAGCAACCGTTTCTGCTCCGATTGACACTGTTTCACCTATTCCTCCAGTACTAACAACAGCAGTCACACAACCTGTGGACATCACAGCAACAGTATCTGCTCTGATTCAAACTGTTTCACCATCTTCTCCAGTGGCAACAGCTACCGTCGCACAACCAATAGACTTTACAGCAACTGTGTCAACTCCAATTGAAGCTATTTCATCTTCTGTTTCTCTTTTAACATCAGCTACCGTCTCGCTTACTGATACACTTAGGGACGTTACAGCAACCATAATTCCTCCAATTCAAACTGTCATTTCATTTTCTCAAGATGCTTTAGCTACTGCCATACCACTTAGTCGACCAGTAGATTCTGTTTCTCAAACACTCTCACCTGTTTCTCAAACAGCGTCAGCAACTTTCTCTCTTGTTCCTGGACCAGAGGACTTTACAAGAACTATATCAGTACCTGTTGATACAATTTCACCTGTTGTTTCTATAGCTTCAGCTACTGTAACGCAAGTGACTGACATCACAGCAACTGTGTCCGCTCCGATTGAAACTGTTTCTTCTGTTTCACCTGTATTAACAGCTACCATCACACAACCTGGAGACATTACCGCAACTGTATCTGCTCCTATTGGCACTGTTTCACCTATTCCTTCAGTTATATTAACAACAGCAGTCACACAACCTGGAGACACTACACCTACTGTTTCTAGTCCTATTGGTACTGTCTCGCCTATTCGTCCAGATGTATCAGCTACTGTCCCACAACCTGGAGACATCACATCAACTGTTACTGCTCCAATT
Organism: Haliclona indistincta; assembly: GCA_964017065.1. Lineage (NCBI taxonomy): Eukaryota > Metazoa > Porifera > Demospongiae > Haplosclerida > Chalinidae > Haliclona > Haliclona indistincta. The sequence continues at coordinate 7,873,476 of OZ024788.1, read as the reverse complement.
GACACTATTTCACCTTTGGTTCCAAGTTTGACAGTCATACCTACGCTATTACCAGATGATTGTATATCAACCAGCACTACTAATGTGATGTTCCCTGCATTAGGTAAGTTTAGTTTATAAATTTATTCCTTGTTTAAAAAAGTGTGTTTATTAGGAGAAGAATGTTGTGCTGCTGCCATACAAGATTTGATATCTACTGGAAGTTGTGATGGTAGTAGGTTACCGGTGGGAGTTTGTCGAACCAACTACATTGAATGCTGTCGATGTTGCCAATTCGGCAATCTACTGACTCCTCAAGGAATCACAAGATGTAAAGAAGCATCTGATGATTCAGAATGTGGAGGTATTCTACTAGGCTGCTGTAGAAATGATTTTGGTAAGTCAATCCACAATATTTATATACAAAAATATTTATGTAGTCTTTTCTCTCAGTCATAAACAGAAGGCAAAATGGTGAGGCATGTTTGGGTTTGAGAAAGCTATCCAGTACAATTAATGTGATACCGATGACTACAACAACACTGCCAGCAACGATCAATCCAACACATACAATACAGACAGTGACATCAGTGGAACCATTACCAATCTCTCCATCAATAACATCTCGTATACAGTTGTCAACAATAGTTCGTCCACAAGGATCACCTACCATTTCTGTTTCTATTGAAACAGTCTCACCTGTTTCTCAAGCAGCATCAAATACCATCGCAACAACGGCATTCACTCCTCTTGATACTGTTTCACCCATTCGTCAGGAAGGAACAGCTACCGTCACACAACCTGGAGACATCACAGCAACAGTTTCTACTCCGATTGACACTGTTTCACCTATTCCTCCAGTAGTAACAGCTACCGTCACACAACCAGGAGACATCACAGCAACAGTTTCTGCTCCAATTGACACTGTTTCACCTGTAGTAACAGCTACCGTCACACAACCAGGAGACATCACAGCAACAGTTTCTGCTCCAATTGACACTGTTTCTCCTGTAGTAACAGCTACCGTCACACAACCAGGAGACATCACAGCAACAGTTTCTGCTCCAATTGACACTGTTTCACCTATTCTTCCAGTAGTAACAACAGCCGTCACACAACCTGGAGACATCACAGCAACAGTTTCTGCTCCAATTGACACTGTTTCACCTATTCCTCCAGTAGTAACAACAGCAGTCACACAACCTGCAGATATCACAGCAACAGTTTCTGCTCCGATTAACACTGTTTCACCTATTCCTCCAGTAGTAACAGTTACCATCACACAACCTGGAGACATCACAGCAAAAGTTTCTGCTCCGATTGGCACTGTTTCACCTGTTCCTCCAGTAGTAACCACAGCCGTCACACAACCTAAAGACATCACAGCAACAGTTTCTACTCCGATTGGCACTGTTTCACCTATTCCTCCAGTAATAACAGCTACCATCACACAACCTGGAGAAATCACAGCGACAGTTTCTGCTCCTATTGACACTGTTTCACCTATTCCTCCAGTAGTAACAACAGCAGTCTCACAACCTGGAGAAATCACAGCAACAGTTTCTGCTCCAATTGACACTGTTTCACCTATTCCTCCAGTAATAACAGCTACCATCACACAACCAGGAGAAATCACAGCAACAGTTTCCGCTCCAATTGACACTGTTCCACCAGTAGTATCAGCTACCCTCACACAACCTGGAGACATCACAGCAACAGTTTCTGCTCCGATTGACACTGTTTCACCTATTCCTCCAGTAATAACAGCTACCATCACACAACCAGGACAAGTCACAGCAACAGTTTCTGCTCTGATTCAAACGGTTTCACCATCTTCTCCAGTGGCAACAGCTACCATCACACAACCAGTAAACTTCACAGCGACTGTGTCAACTCCAATTGAAGCTATTTCGTCACCTGTTTCTCCTTTAAGATCAGCTACCGTCTCGCTTACTGATACACTTAGGGACGTTACAGCAACCATAATTCCTCCAATTCAAACTGTACTTTCATTTTCTCAAGATGCTTCAGCTACTGCAATACCACTTAGTAGACCGGCGGATTCTGTTTCTCAAACACCCTCACCTATTTCTCAAACAGCATCAGCAACGTTCTCTCTTGTTACAGGACCAGAGGACTTTACAAGAACTTTATCAGTACCTGTTGATACAATTTCACCTGTTGTTCCTATAGCTTCAACTACTGTAACGCAAGTGACTGACATCACAGCATCAGTGTCCGCTCCGATTGAAACTGTTTCACCTGTGACAACAGCTACTATCACACAACCTGGAGACATCACAGCAACAGTTTCTGCTCCTATTGACACTGTTTCACCTGTAGTAACCGCTACCGTTTCACAACCTGGAGACATCACAGCAACAGTTTCTCCACCGATTGACACAGTTTCACCTATTCCTCCAGTAATAACAGCTACTGTCACACAACCTGGAGACATCACAGCAACAGTTTCTGCTCCGATTGACACTGTTTCGCCTATTCCTCCAGTAGTAACAGTTACCATCACACAACCTGGACAAATCACAGCAACACTTTCTGCTCCAATTGACACTGTTTCACCTGTAGTAACAGCTACCATCACACAACCTGGAGACATCACAGCAACAGTTTCTGCTCCGATTGGCACAGTCTCACCTGTAATAACAGCTACCGTCACACAACCTGGAGACATCACAGCAACAGTTTCTGCTCCGATTGACACTGTTTCACCTGTTCCTCCAGTAGTAACAACAGCCGTCACACAACCTGGAGACATCACAGCAACAGTTTCTGCTCCGACTGACACTGTTTCACCTGTTCCTCCAGTAGTAACAACAGCCGTCACACAACCTGGAGACATCACAGCAACAGTTTCTGCTCCGATTGACACTGTTTCACCTGTTCCTCCAGTAGTAACAACAGCCGTCACACAACCTACAGATATCACAGCAACAGTTTCTGCTCCGATTAACACTGTTTCACCTATTCCTCCAGTAGTAACAGTTACCATCACACAACCTGGACAAATCACAGCAACACTTTCTGCTCCAATTGACACTGTTTCACCTGTAGTAACAGCTACCATCACACAACCTGGAGACATCACAGCAACAGTTTCTGCTCCGATTGGCACAGTCTCACCTGTAATAACAGCTACCGTCACACAACCTGGAGACATCACAGCAACAGTTTCTGCTCCGATTGACACTGTTTCACCTGTTCCTCCAGTAGTAACAACAGCCGTCACACAACCTGGAGACATCACAGCAACAGTTTCTGCTCCGATTGACACTGTTTCACCTGTTCCTCCAGTAGTAACAACAGCCGTCACACAACCTGGAGACATCACAGCAACCGTTTCTGCTCCGATTGACACTGTTTCACCTGTTCCTCCTGTAGTAACAACAGCCATCACACAACCTGGAGACATCACAGCAACAGTTACCGCTCCGATTGACACTGTTTCACCTATTCTTCCAGTACTAACAACAGCAGTCACACAACCTGGAGACTTCACAGCGACAATTTCTGCTCCGATTGACACTGTTTCACCTATTCCTCCAGTACTAACAACAGCAGTCACACAACCTGTGGACATCACAGCAACAGTATCTGCTCTGATTCAAACTGTTTCACCATCTTCTCCAGTGGCAACAGCTACCGTCGCACAACCAATAGACTTTACAGCAACTGTGTCAACTCCAATTGAAGCTATTTCATCTTCTGTTTCTCTTTTAACATCAGCTACCGTCTCGCTTACTGATACACTTAGGGACGTTACAGCAACCATAATTCCTCCAATTCAAACTGTCATTTCATTTTCTCAAGATGCTTTAGCTACTGCCATACCACTTAGTCGACCAGTAGATTCTGTTTCTCAAACACTCTCACCTGTTTCTCAAACAGCGTCAGCAACTTTCTCTCTTGTTCCTGGACCAGAGGACTTTACAAGAACTATATCAGTACCTGTTGATACAATTTCACCTGTTGTTTCTATAGCTTCAGCTACTGTAACGCAAGTGACTGACATCACAGCAACTGTGTCCGCTCCGATTGAAACTGTTTCTTCTGTTTCACCTGTATTAACAGCTACCATCACACAACCTGGAGACATTACCGCAACTGTATCTGCTCCTATTGGCACTGTTTCACCTATTCCTTCAGTTATATTAACAACAGCAGTCACACAACCTGGAGACACTACACCTACTGTTTCTAGTCCTATTGGTACTGTCTCGCCTATTCGTCCAGATGTATCAGCTACTGTCCCACAACCTGGAGACATCACATCAACTGTTACTGCTCCAATTGACACTATTTCACCTTTGGTTCCAAGTTTGACAGTCATACCTACGCTATTACCAGATGATTGTATATCAACCAGCACTACTAATGTGATGTTCCCTGCATTAGGTAAGTTTAGTTTATAAATTTATTCCTTGTTTAAAAAAGTGTGTTTATTAGGAGAAGAATGTTGTGCTGCTGCCATACAAGATTTGATATCTACTGGAAGTTGTGATGGTAGTAGGTTACCGGTGGGAGTTTGTCGAACCAACTACATTGAATGCTGTCGATGTTGCCAATTCGGCAATCTACTGACTCCTCAAGGAATCACAAGATGTAAAGAAGCATCTGATGATTCAGAATGTGGAGGTATTCTACTAGGCTGCTGTAGAAATGATTTTGGTAAGTCAATCCACAATATTTATATACAAAAATATTTATGTAGTCTTTTCTCTCAGTCATAAACAGAAGGCAAAATGGTGAGGCATGTTTGGGTTTGAGAAAGCTATCCAGTACAATTAATGTGATACCAATGACTACAACAACACTGCCAGCAACGATCAATCCAACACATACAATACAGACAGTGACATCAGTGGAACCATTACCAATCTCTCCATCAATAACATCTCGTATACAGTTGTCAACAATAGTTCGTCCACAAGGATCACCTACCATTTCTGTTTCTATTGAAACAGTCTCACCTGTTTCTCAAGCAGCATCAAATACCATCGCAACAACGGCATTCACTCCTCTTGATACTGTTTCACCCATTCGTCAGGAAGGAACAGCTACCGTCACACAACCTGGAGACATCACAGCAACAGTTTCTACTCCGATTGACACTGTTTCACCTATTCCTCCAGTAGTAACAGCTACCGTCACACAACCAGGAGACATCACAGCAACAGTTTCTGCTCCAATTGACACTGTTTCACCTGTAGTAACAGCTACCGTCACACAACCAGGAGACATCACAGCAACAGTTTCTGCTCCAATTGACACTGTTTCTCCTGTAGTAACAGCTACCGTCACACAACCAGGAGACATCACAGCAACAGTTTCTGCTCCAATTGACACTGTTTCTCCTGTAGTAACAGCTACCGTCACACAACCTGGAGACATCACAGCAACAGTTTCTGCTCCGATTGACACTGTTTCACCTGTAGTAACAGCTACCGTCACACAACCTGGAGACATCACAGCAACAGTTTCTGGTCCAATTGGCACTGTTTCACCTGTAGTAACAGCTACCGTCACACAACCTGGAGACATCACAGCAACAGTTTCTGCTCCGATTGGCACTGTCTCTCCTATTCCTCAAGTAGTAACAACAGCAGTTACTCAACCTGGAGAAATCACAGCAACAGTTTCCGCTCCAATTGACACTGTTCCACCTGTAGTAACAGCTACCGTCACACAACCTGGAGACATCACAGCAACAGTTTCTTCACCAATTGGCACAGTCTCACCTGTAGTAATAGCTACCGTCACACAACCTGGACAAATCACAGCAACAGTTTCTGCTCCGATTGACACTGTTTCACCTATTCCTCCAGTACTAACAACAGCCGTCACACAACCTGGAGACATCACAGCAACAGTTTCTTCTCTGATTGATACAGTTTCACCTGTTGCTCCTGTGCGAACAAGCGTAGTCAGAAACCCTGGAGACATCACAGCAACAGTTACCGCTGTGATTAACACTGTTTCACCTATTCCTCCAGTAGTAACAACAGCCGTCACACAACCTGGAGACATCTCAGCAACAGTTTCTGCTCCGATTGACACTGTTTCACCTATTCCTCCAGTAGTAACAACAGCCGTCACACAACCTGGAGACATCACGGCAACACTTTCTGCTTCAATTGACACTGTTTCACCTGTTGTAACAGCTACCGTCACGCAACCTGGAGACATCACAGCAACAGTTTCTGCTCCAATTGACACTGTTTCACCTATTCCTCCAGTAGTAACAACAGCCATCACACAACCTGGAGACATCACAGCAACAGTTTCTGCTCCGATTGGCACTGTTTCACCTGTTCCTCCAGTAGTAACCACAGCCGTCACACAACCTGAAGACATCACAGCAACAGTTTCTACTCCGATTGGCACTGTTTCACCTATTCCTCCAGTAATAACAGCTACCATCACACAACCTGGAGAAATCACAGCAACAGTTTCTGCTCCTATTGACACTGTTTCACCTATTCCTCCAGTAATAACAGCTACCATCACACAACCAGGAGAAATCACAGCAACAGTTTCCGCTCCAATTGACACTGTTTCACCTATTCCTCCAGTAATAACAGCTACCATCACACAACCAGGAGAAATCACAGCAACAGTTTCTGCTCCAATTGACACTGTTTCACCTGTAGTAACAGCTACCGTCACACAACCTGGAGACATCACAGCAACAGTTTCTGCTCCGATTGACACTGTTTCACCTGTAGTAACAGCTCCCGCCACACAACCTGGAGACATCACAGCAACAGTTTCTGCTCCAATTGACACTGTTTCACCTGTAGTAACAGCTACAGTCACACAACCTGGAGACATCACAGCAACAATTTCTCCCCCGATTGATACAGTTTCACCTATTCCTCCAGTAATAACAGCTACCGTCACAAAACCTGGAGACATCACAGCAACAGTTTCTGCTCCTATTGACACTGTTTCACCTGTAGTAACAGCTACCATCACACAACCTGGAGACATCACAGCAACAGTTTCTGCTCCAATTGACACTGTTTCACCTGTAGTAACAGCTACCATCACACAACCTGGAGACATCACAGCAACAGTTTCTGCTCCAATTGACACTGTTTCACCAGTAGTAACAGCTACCCTCACACAACCTGGAGACATCACAGCAACAGTTTCTGCTCCAATTGACACTGTTTCACCAGTAGTAACAGCTACCCTCACACAACCTGGAGACATCACAGCAACAGTTTCTGCTCCAATTGACACTGTTTCACCTGTAGTAACAGCTACCGTCACACAACCTGGAGACATCACAGCAACAGTTTCTGCTCCTATTGACACTGTTTCACCTGTAGTAACAGCTACCATCACACAACCTGGAGACATCACGGCAACAGTTTCTGCTCCAATTGACACTGTTTCTCCTGTAGTAACTGCTACCGTCACACAACCTGGAGACATCACAGCAACAGTTTCTGCTCCAATTGACACTGTTTCACCTGTAGTAACAGCTGCCGTCACACAACCTGGAGACATCACAGCAACAGTTTCTGCTCCAATTGACACTATTTCACCTTTAGTAACAGCTACCGTCACAGACATTACAGCTACAATTTCTGCTCTGATTCAAACTGTTTCACCATCTCCTCCAGTGGCAACAGCTACCATCACACAACCAGTAGACTTCACAGCGACTGTGTCAACTCCAATTGAAGCTATTTCGTCACCTGTTTCTCCTTTAAGATCAGCTACCGTCTCGCTTACTGATACACTTAGGGACGTTACAGCAACCATAATTCCTCCAATTCAAACTGTCCTTTCATTTTCTCAAGATGCTTCAGCTACTGCAATACCACTTAGTAGACCAGTAGATTCTGTATCTCAAACACTCTCACCTATTTCTCAAACAGCATCAGCAACGTTCTCTCTTGTTACTGGACCAGAGGACATTACAAGAACTTTATCAGTACCTGTTGATACAATTTCACCTGTTGTTTCTATAGCTTCAGCTACTGTAACGCTAGTGACTGACATCACAGCAACTGTGTCGGCTCCGATTGAAACTGTTTCACCTGTAGTAACAGCTACCGTCTCACAACCAGGAGACATCACAGCAACAGTTTCTCGTCCTATTGACACTGTTTCTCCTGTAGTAACTGCTACCGTCACACAACCTGGAGACATCACTGCAACAGTTTCTGCTCCAATTGACACTGTTTCACCTGTAGTAACAGCTACCGTCACACAACCAGGAGACATCACGGCAACAGTTTCTGCTCCAATTGACACTGTTTCACCTGTAGTAACAGCTACCGCCACACAACCAGGAGACATCACGGCAACAGTTTCAGCTCCAATTGACACTGTTTCTCCTGTAGTAACTGCTACCGTCACACAACCTGGAGACATCACAGCAACAGTTTCTGCTCCGATTGACACTGTTTCACCTATTCCTCCAGTAGTAACAACATCAGTCACACAACCTGCAGATATCACAGCAACAGCTTCTGCTCCAATTGACACTGTTTCACCTGTAGTAACAGCTACTGTCACACAACCAGGAGACATCACGGCAACAGTTTCTGCTCCAATTGATAATGTTTCTCCTGTAGTAACTGCTACCGTCACACAACCTGGAGACATCACAGCAACAGTTTCTGCTCCAATTGACACTGTTTCACCTATTCCTCCAGTAGTAACAACAGCAGTCACACAACCTGCAGATATCACAGCAACAGTTTCTGCTCCAATTGACACTGTTTCACCTGTAGTAACAGCTACCGTCACACAACCAGGAGACATCACGGCAACGGTTTCTGCTCCAATTGATAATGTTTCACCTGTAGTAACAGCTACCATCACACAACCAGGAGACATCACGGCAACAGTTTCTGCTCCAATTGACACTGTTTCAGCTGTAGTAACAGCTACCGTCACACAACCAGGAGACATCACGGCAACAGTTTCAGCTTCAATTGACACTGTTTCTCCTGTAGTAACTGCTACCGTCACACAACCTGGAGACATCACAGCAACAGCTTCTGCTCCAATTGACACTGTTTCTCCTGTAGTAACTGCTACCGTCACACAACCTGGAGACATCACAGCAACAGTTTCTGCTCCGATTGACACTGTTTCACCTATTCCTCCAGTAGTAACAACATCAGTCACACAACCTGCAGATATCACAGCAACAGTTTCTGCTCCAATTGACACTGTTTCACCTGTAGTAACAGCTACTGTCACACAACCAGGAGACATCACGGCAACAGTTTCTGCTCCAATTGACACTGTTTCTCCTGTAGTAACTGCTACCGTCACACAACCTGGAGACATCACAGCAACAGTTTCTGCTCCGATTGACACTGTTTCACCTATTCCTCCCGTAGTAACAACAGTAGTCACACAACCTGCAGATATCACAGCAACAGTTTCTGCTCCAATTGACACTGTTTCACCTGTAGTAACAGCTACCGTCACACAACCAGGAGACATCACGGCAACAGTTTCTGCTCCAATTGACACTGTTTCTCCTGTAGTAACTGCTACCGTCACACAACCTGGAGACATCACTGCAACAGTTTCTGCTCCAATTGATACTGTTTCTCCTGTAGTAACTGCTACTGTCACACAACCTGGAGTCATCACAGAAACAGTTTCTGCTCCAATTGACACTGTTTCACCTGTAGTAACAGCTACCGTCACACAACCAGGAGACATCACGGCAACAGTTTCTGCTCCAATTGACACTGTTTCACCTGTAGTAACAGCTACCGTCACACAACCTGGAGACATCACAGCAACAGTTTCAGCTCCTATTGACACTGTTTCACCTATTCCTCCAGTAATAACAGCTACCATCACAGAATCTGGAGAAATCAAAGCAACAGTTTCTGCTCCTATTGACACTGTTTCACCTATTCCTCCAGTAGTAACAACAGCAGTCTCACAACCTGGAGAAATCACAGCAACAGTTTCTGCTCCAATTGACACTGTTTCACCTGTAGTAACAGCTGCCATCACACAACCTGGAGACATCACAGCAACAGTTTCTGCTCCAATTGACACTGTTTCACCTGTAGTAACAGCTACCGTCACACAACCTGGAGACATCACAGCAACAGTTTCTGCTCCAATTGACACTGTTTCACCTGTAGTAACAGCTGCCATCACACAACCTGGAGACATCACAGCAACAGTTTCTGCTCCAATTGACACTGTTTCACCTGTAGTAGCAGCTACCATCACACAACCTGGAGACATGACAGCAACGGTTTCTGCTCCTATTGACACTGTTTCACCTATTCCTCCTGTAATAACAGCTACCATCACACAACTTGGAGAAATCACAGCAACAGTTTCTGCTCCAACTGACACTGTTTCACCTATTCCTCCTGTAATAACAGCTACCCTCACACAACCTGGAGAAATCAATGCAACTGTTTCTGCTCCAATTGACACTGTTTCACCAGTAGTAACAGCTACCCTCACACAACCTGGAGACATCACAGCAACAGTTTCTGCTCCAATTGACACTGTTTCACCAGTAGTAACAGCTACCATCACACAACCTGGAGAAATCACAGCAACAGTTTCTGCTCCAATTGACACTGTTTCACCTGTAGTAACAGCTACCCTCACACAACCTGGAGACATCACAGCAACAGTTTCTGCTCCGATTGACACTGTTTCACCTGTTTCTCCAGTAATAACAGCTACCATCACACAACCAGGACAAGTCTCAGCAACAGTTTCTGCTCTGATTCAAACGGTTTCACCATCTTCTCCAGTGGCAACAGCTACCATCACACAACCAGTAAACTTCACAGCGACTGTGTCAACTCCAATTGAAGCTATTTCGTCACCTGTTTCTCCTTTAAGATCAGCTATCGTCTCGCTTACTGATACACTTAGGGACGTTACAGCAACCATAATTCCTCCAATTCAAACTGTCCTTTCATTTTCTCAAGATGCTTCTGCTACTGCAATACCACTTAGTAGACCGGCGGATTCTGTTTCTCAAACACCCTCACCTATTTCTCAAACAGCATCAGCAACGTTCTCTCTTGTTACTGGACCAGAGGACATTACAAGAACTTTATCAGTACCTGTTGATACAATTTCACCTGTTGTTTCTATCGCTACAGCTACTGTAACGCAAGTGACTGACATCACAGCAACTGTGTCCGCTCCGATTGAAACTGTTTCACCTGTGACAACAGCTACCATCACACAACCTTTAGATATCACAGCAACAGTTTCTGCTCCAATTGACACTATTTCACCTATTCTTCCAGTAATAACAGCTTCCATCACAGAATCTGGAGAAATCACAGCATCAGTTTCTGCTCCTATTGACACTGTTTCACCTATTCTTCCAGTAATAACAGCTTCCATCACAGAATCTGGAGAAATCACAGCATCAGTTTCTGCTCCTATTGACACTGTTTCACCTATTCCTCCAGTAGTAACAACAGCAGTCTCACAACCTGGAGAACTCACAGCAACAGTTTCTGCTCCAATTGACACTGTTTCACCAGTAGTAACAGCTACCGTCACACAACCTGGAGAAATCACAGCAACAGTTTCTGCTCCGATTGACACTGTTTCACCTGTAGTAGCAGCTACCGTCACACAACCTGGAGACATGACAGCAACGGTTTCTGCTCCTATTGACACTGTTTCACCTATTCCTCCTGTAGTAACAACAGCAGTCACACAATCTGCAGATATCACAGCAACAGTTTCTGCTCCAATTGACACTGTCTCACCTGTAGTAACAGCTACCGTCACACAACCTGGAGAAATCTCAGCAACAGTTTCTGCTCCGATTGACACTGTTTCACCTGTAGTAGCAGCTACCATCACACAACCTGGAGACATGACAGCAACGGTTTCTGCTCCTATTGACACTGTTTCACCTATTCCTCCTGTAATAACAGCTACCATCACACAACGTGGAGAAATCACAGCAACAGTTTCTGCTCCAACTGACACTGTTTCACCTATTCCTCCTGTAATAACAGCTACCCTCACACAACCTGGAGAAATCAATGCAACAGTTTCTGCTCCAATTGACACTGTTTCACCAGTAGTAACAGCTACCCTCACACAACCTGGAGACATCACAGCAACAGTTTCTGCTCCAATTGACACTGTTTCACCTGTAGTAACAGCTACCATCACACAACCTGGAGAAATCACAGCAACAGTTTCTACTCCAATTGACACTGTTTCACCTGTAGTAACAGCTACCCTCACACAACCTGGAAACATCACAGCAACTGTTTCTGCTCCGATTGACACTGTTTCACCTATTTCTCCAGTAATAACAGCTACCATCACACAACCAGGACAAGTCTCAGCAACAGTTTCTGCTCTGATTCAAACGGTTTCACCATCTTCTCCAGTGGCAACAGCTACCATCACACAACCTATAAACTTCACAGCGACTGTGTCAACTCCAATTGAAGATATGTCGTCACCTGTCTCTCCTTTAAGATCAGCTACCGTCTCGCTTACTGATACACTTAGGGACGTTACAGCAACCATAATTCCTCCAATTCAAACTGTCCTTTCATTTTCTCAAGATGCTTCTGCTACTGCAATACCACTTAGTAGACCGGCGGATTCTGTGTCTCAAACACCCTCACCTATTTCTCAAACAGCATCAGCAACGTTCTCTCTTGTTACAGGACCGGAGGACTTTACAAGAACTTTATCAGTACCTGTTGATACAATTTCACCTGTTGTTTCTATCGCTACAGCTACTGTAACGCAAGTGACTGACATAACAGCAACTGTGTCCGCTCCGATTGAAACTGTTTCTTCTGTTTCTCCTGTGACAATAGATACCGTCACACAACTTGGAGACATCACAGCAACAGTTTCTGCTCCTATTGGCACTGTTTCACCTATTCCTTCAGTTATATTAACAATAGCAGTCACACAACCTGGAGACATTACAGCTACTGTTTCTAGTCCTATTGGTACTGTCTCGCCTATTCGTCCAGATGTATCAGCTACTGTCCCACAACCTGGAGACATCACATCAACTGTTACTGCTCCAATTGACACTATTTCACCTTTGGTTCCAAGTTTGACAGTCACACCTACGCTATTACCAGATGATTGTATATCAACCAGCACTACTAATGTGATGTTCCCTGCATTAGGTAAGATTAGTTTATTTAAACGATGTTGCTTGTTTAAAAAGTGTGTTTATTAGGAGGAGAATGTTGTGCTGCTGCCATACAAGATTTGATATCTACTGGAAGTTGTGATGGTAGTAGGTTACCGGTGGGAGTTTGTCGAACCAACTACATTGAATGCTGTCGATGTTGCCAATTCGGCAATCTACTGACTCCTCAAGGAATCACAAGATGTAAAGAAGCATCTGATGATTCAGAATGTGGAGGTATTCTACTAGGCTGCTGTAGAAATGATTTTGGTAAGTCAATCCACAATATTTATATACAAAAATATTTATGTAGTCTTTTCTCTCAGTCATAAACAGAAGGCAAAATGGTGAGGCATGTTTGGGTTTGAGAAAGCTATCCAGTACAATTAATGTGATACCGATGACTACAACAACACTGCCAGCAACGATCAATCCAACACATACAATACAGACAGTGACATCAGTGGAACCATTACCAATCTCTCCATCAATAACATCTCGTATACAGTTGTCAACAATAGTTCGTCCACAAGGATCACCTACCATTTCTGTTTCTATTGAAACAGTCTCACCTGTTTCTCAAGCAGCATCAAATACCATCGCAACAACGGCATTCACTCCGGTTGATACTGTTACACCCATTCGTCAGGAAGGAACAGCTACCATAACACAACCTGGAGACATCACAGCAACAGTTTCTGCTTCGATTGGCACAGTCTCACCTATTCCTGCAGTAGTAACAACAGCAGTCAAACAACCTGGAGACACCACAGCAACAGTTTCTGCTCAGATTGACACTGTTTCCCCTGTAGTAACTGCTACCGTCACACAACCAGGAGACATCACAGCAACAGTTTCTGCTCCAAGTGACACTGTTTCACCTGTAGTAGCAGCTACCATCACACAACCAGGAGACGTCACAGCAACAGTTTCTGCTCCAATTGACACTGTTTCACCTATTCCTCCAGTAGTAACAACAGCAGTCACACAACCTGCAGATATCACAGCAACAGTTTCTGCTCCAATTGACACTGTTTCACCTGTAGTAACAGCTACCGTCACACAACCAGGAGACATCACGGCAACAGTTTCTGCTCCAATTGACACTGTTTCTCCTGTAGTAACAGCTACCGTCACACAACCAGGAGACATCACGGCAACGGTTTCTGCTCCAATTGACACTGTTTCACCTGTAGTAACAGCTACTGTCACACAACCAGGAGACATCACGGCAACAGTTTCCGCTCCAATTGATAATGTTTCTCCTGTAGTAACTGCTACCGTCACACAACCTGGAGACATCACAGCAACAGTTTCTGCTCCAATTGACACTGTTTCACCTATTCCTCCAGTAGTAACAACAGCAGTCACACAACCTGCAGATATCACAGCAACAGTTTCTGCTCCTATTGACACTGTTTCACCTGTAGTAACAGCTACCGTCACACAACCAGGAGACATCACGGCAACAGTTTCTGCTCCAATTGACACTGTTTCACCTATTTCTCCAGTAGTAACGACAGCAGTCCCACAACCTGCAGATATCACAGCAACAGTTTCTGCTCCAATTGACACTGTTTCACCTGTAGTAACAGCTACTGTCACACAACCTGGAGACATCACAGCAACAGTTTCTGCTCCGATTGACACTGTTTCTCCAGTAGTTACAACATCAGTCACACAACCTGGAGACATCACGGCAACAGTTTCTGCTCCAGTTGACACTGTTTCACCTGTAGTAACAGCTACCGTCACACAACCAGGAGACATCACGGCAACAGTTTCTGCTCCAATTGACACTGTTTCACCTATTCCTCCAGTAGTAACAACAGCAGTCACACAACCTGCAGATATCACAGCAACAGTTTCTGCTCCAATTGACACTGTTTCACCTGTAGTAACAGCTACCGTCACACAACCAGGAGACATCACGGCAACAGTTTCTGCTCCAATTGACACTGTTTCACCTGTAGTAACTGCTACCGTCACACAACCAGGAGACATCACGGCAACAGTTTCAACTCCAATTGACACTGTTTCTCCTGTAGTAACTGCTACAGTCACACAACCAGGAGACATCACGGCAACAGTTTCAACTCCAATTGACACTGTTTCTCCTGTAGTAACTGCTACCGTCACACAACCTGGAGACATCACAGCAACAGTTTCTGCTCCAATTGACACTGTTTCTCCTGTAGTAACTGCTACCGTCACACAACCTGGAGACATCACAGCAACAGTTTCTGCTCCGATTGACACTGTTTCACCTATTCCTCCAGTAGTAACAACATCAGTCACACAACCTGCAGATATCACAGCAACAGTTTCTGCTCCAATTGACACTGTTTCACCTGTAGTAACAGCTACCGTCACACAACCAGGAGACATCACGGCAACAGTTTCTGCTCCAATTGATAATGTTTCTCCTGTAGTAACTGCTACCGTTACACAACCTGGAGACATCACAGCAACAGTTTCTGCTCCAATTGACACTGTTTCACCTATTCCTCCAGTAGTAACAACAGCAGTCACACAACCTGCAGATATCACAGCAACAGTTTCTGCTCCAATTGACACTGTTTCACCTGTAGTAACAGCTACCGTCAAACAACCAGGAGACATCACGGCAACAGTTTCAGCTCCAATTGACACTGTTTCTCCTGTAGTAACAGCTACCGTCACACAACCTGGAGACATCACGGCAACAGTTTCAGCTCCAATTGACACTGTTTCTCCTGTAGTAACAGCTACCGTCACACAACCAGGAGACATCACGGCAACAGTTTCTGCTCCAATTGACACTGTTTCACCTGTAGTAACAGCTACCGTCACACAACCAGGAGACATCACGCCAACAGTTTCTGCTCCAATTGACACTGTTTCACCTGTAGTAAAAGCTACCGTCACACAACCAGGAGACATCACAGCAACAGTTTCTGCTCCAATTGACACTGTTTCACCTATTCCTCCAGTAGTAACAACATCAGTCACACAACCTGCAGATATCACAGCAACAGTTTCTGCTCCAATTGACACTGTTTCACCTGTAGTAACAGCTACCGTCACACAACCAGGAGACATCACGGCAACAGTTTCTGCTCCAATTGACACTGTTTCACCCGTAGTAACAGCTACCGTCACACAACCTGGAGACATCACAGCAACAGTTTCTGCTCCAATTGACACTGTTTCACCTGTAGTAACAGCTACCGTCACACAACCAGGAGACATCACGGCAACAGTTTCTGCTCCAATTGACACTGTTTCACCTGTAGTAACAGCTACCGTCACAGAACCAGGAGACATCACGGCAACAGTTTCAACTCCAATTGACACTGTTTCTCCTGTAGTAACTGCTACCGTCACACAACCTGGAGACATCACAGCAACAGTTTCTGCTCCAATTGACACTGTTTCTCCTGTAGTAACTGCTACCGTCACACAACCTGGAGACATCACAGCAACAGTTTCTGCTCCGATTGACACTGTTTCACCTATTCCTCCAGTAGTAACAACATCAGTCACACAACCTGCAGATATCACAGCAACAGTTTCTGCTCCAATTGACACTGTTTCACCTGTAGTAACAGCTACCGTCACACAACCAGGAGACATCACGGCAACAGTTTCTGCTCCAATTGATAATGTTTCTCCTGTAGTAACTGCTACCGTCACACAACCTGGAGACATCACAGCAACAGTTTCTGCTCCAATTGACACTGTTTCACCTATTCCTCCAGTAGTAACAACAGCAGTCACACAACCTGCAGATATCACAGCAACAGTTTCTGCTCCAATTGACACTGTTTCACCTGTAGTAACAGCTACCGTCAAACAACCAGGAGACATCACGGCAACAGTTTCAGCTCCAATTGACACTGTTTCTCCTGTAGTAACAGCTACCGTCACACAACCAGGAGACATCACGGCAACAGTTTCTGCTCCAATTGACACTGTTTCACCTGTAGTAACAGCTACCGTCACACAACCAGGAGACATCACGCCAACAGTTTCTGCTCCAATTGACACTGTTTCACCTGTAGTAAAAGCTACCGTCACACAACCAGGAGACATCACAGCAACAGTTTCTGCTCCAATTGACACTGTTTCACCTATTCCTCCAGTAGTAACAACATCAGTCACACAACCTGCAGATATCACAGAAACAGTTTCTGCTCCAATTGACACTGTTTCACCTGTAGTAACAGCTACCGTCACACAACCAGGAGACATCACGGCAACAGTTTCTGCTCCAATTGACACTGTTTCACCCGTAGTAACAGCTACCGTCACACAACCTGGAGACATCACGGCAACAGTTTCTGCTCCAATTGACACTGTTTCACCCGTAGTAACAGCTACCGTCACACAACCAGGAGACATCACAGCAACAGTTTCTCCTCCTATTGACACTGTTTCTCCTTTAGTAACTGCTACCGTCACACAACCTGGAGACATCACAGCAACAGTTTCTGCTCGAATTGACACTGTTTCACCTGTAGTTACTGCTACCGTCACACAACCAGGAGACATCACAGCAACGGTTTCTCCTCCTATTGACACTGTTTCTCCTGTAGTAACTGCTACCGTCACACAACCTGGAGACATCACAGCAACAGTTTCTCGTCCTATTGACACTGTTTCTCCTGTAGTAACAGCTACCGTCACACAACCAGGAGACATCACAGCAACAGTTTCTGCTCCAATTGACACTGTTTCACCTGTAGTAACAGCTACCGTCACACAACCTGGAGACATCACAGCAACAGTTTCTGCTCCAATTGACACTGTTTCTCCTGTAGTAACTGCTACCGTCACACAACCTGGAGACATCACAGCAACAGTTTCTGCTCCGATTGACACTGTTTCACCTATTCCTCCAGTAGTAACAACATCAGTCACACAACCTGCAGATATCACAGCAACAGTTTCTGCTCCAATTGACACTGTTTCTCCTGTAGTAACTGCTACCGTCACACAACCTGGAGACATCACAGCAACAGTTTCTGCTCCAATTGACACTGTTTCACCTGTAGTAACAGCTACCGTCACACAACCTGGAGACATCACAGCAACAGTTTCTGCTCCAATTGACACTATTTCACCTTTAGTAACAGCTACCGTCACAGACATTACAGCTACAATTTCTGCTCTGATTCAAACTGTTTCACCATCTCCTCCAGTGGCAACAGCTACCATCACACAACCAGTAGACTTCACAGCGACTGTGTCAACTCCAATTGAAGCTATTTCGTCACCTGTTTCTCCTTTAAGATCAGCTACCGTCTCGCTTACTGATACACTTAGGGACGTTACAGCAACCATAATTCCTCCAATTCAAACTGTCCTTTCATTTTCTCAAGATGCTTCAGCTACTGCAATACCACTTAGTAGACCAGTAGATTCTGTATCTCAAACACTCTCACCTATTTCTCAAACAGCATCAGCAACGTTCTCTCTTGTTACTGGACCAGAGGACATTACAAGAACTTTATCAGTACCTGTTGATACAATTTCACCTGTTGTTTCTATAGCTTCAGCTACTGTAACGCAAGTGACTGACATCACAGCAACTGTGTCGGCTCCGATTGAAACTGTTTCACCTGTAGTAACAGCTACCGTCTCACAACCAGGAGACATCACAGCAACAGTTTCTCGTCCTATTGACACTGTTTCTCCTGTAGTAACTGCTACCGTCACACAACCTGGAGACATCACTGCAACAGTTTCTGCTCCAATTGACACTGTTTCACCTGTAGTAACAGCTACCGTCACACAAGCAGGAGACATCACGGCAACAGTTTCTGCTCCAATTGACACTGTTTCACCTGTAGTAACAGCTACCGTCACACAACCAGGAGACATCACGGCAACAGTTTCAGCTCCAATTGACACTGTTTCTCATGTAGTAACTGCTACCGTCACACAACCTGGAGACATCACAGCAACAGTTTCTGCTCCAATTGACACTGTTTCTCCTGTAGTAACTGCTACCGTCACACAACCTGGAGACATCACAGCAACAGTTTCTGCTCCGATTGACACTGTTTCACCTATTCCTCCAGTAGTAACAACATCAGTCACACAACCTGCAGATATCACAGCAACAGTTTCTGCTCCAATTGACACTGTTTCACCTGTAGTAACAGCTACTGTCACACAACCAGGAGACATCACGGCAACAGTTTCTGCTCCAATTGATAATGTTTCTCCTGTAGTAACTGCTACCGTCACACAACCTGGAGACATTACAGCAACAGTTTCTGCTCCAATTGACACTGTTTCACCTATTCCTCCAGAAGTAACAACAGCAGTCACACAACCTGCAGATATCACAGCAACAGTTTCTGCTACAATTGACACTGTTTCACCTGTAGTAACAGCTACCGTCACACAACCAGGAGACATCACGGCAACGGTTTCTGCTCCAATTGATAATGTTTCACCTGTAGTAACAGCTACCGTCACACAACCAGGAGACATCACGGCAACAGTTTCTGCTCCAATTGACACTGTTTCTCCTGTAGTAACTGCTACCGTCACACAACCTGGAGACATCACTGCAACAGTTTCTGCTCCAATTGATACTGTTTCTCCTGTAGTAACTGCTACTGTCACACAACCTGGAGATATCACAGAAACAGTTTCTGCTCCAATTGACACTGTTTCACCTGTAGTAACAGCTACCGTCACACAACCAGGAGACATCACGGCAACAGTTTCTGCTCCAATTGACTCTGTTTCACCTGTAGTAACAGCTACCGTCACACAACCTGGAGACATCACAGCAACAGTTTCAGCTCCTATTGACACTGTTTCACCTATTCCTCCAGTAATAACAGCTACCATCACAGAATCTGGAGAAATCAAAGCAACAGTTTCTGCTCCTATTGACACTGTTTCACCTATTCCTCCAGTAGTAACAACAGCAGTCTCACAACCTGGAGAAATCACAGCAACAGTTTCTGCTCCAATTGACACTGTTTCACCTGTAGTAACAGCTACCGTCACACAACCTGGAGACATCACAGCAACAGTTTCTGCTCCAATTGACACTGTTTCACCTGTAGTAACAGCTGCCATCACACAACCTGGAGACATCACAGCAACAGTTTCTGCTCCAATTGACACTGTTTCACCTGTAGTAACAGCTACCGTCACACAACCTGGAGACATCACAGCAACAGTTATTGCTCCTATTGACACTGTTTCACCTATTCCTCCAGTAGTAACAACAGCAGTTACACAACCTGCTGATATCACAGCAACAGTTTCTGCTCCAATTGACACTGTTTCACCTGTAGTAACAGCTACCATCACACAACCTGGAGAAATCACAACAACAGTTTCTGCTCCAATTGACACTGTTTCACCTGTAGTAACAGCTACCATCACACAACCTGGAGAAATCACAACAACAGTTTCTGCTCCAATTGACACTGTTTCACCTGTAGTAGCAGCTACCATCACACAACCTGGAGACATGACAGCAACGGTTTCTGCTCCTATTGACACTGTTTCACCTATTCCTCCTGTACTAACAGCTACCCTCACACAACCTGGAGAAATCAATGCAACAGTTTCTGCTCCAATTGACACTGTTTCACCTGTAGTAACAGCTACCATCACACAACCTGGAGAAATCACAGCATCAGTTTCTGCTCCAATTGACACTGTTTCACCTATTCCTCCAGTAGTAACAACAGCAGTCTCACAACCTGGAGAAATCACAGCAACAGTTTCTGCTCCAATTGACACTGTTTCACCTGTAGTAACAGCTACCGTCACACAAACTGGAGACATCACAGCAACACTTTCTGCTCCGATTGACACTGTTTCACCTGTAGTAACAGCTACCGTCACACAAACTGGAGACATCACAGCAACACTTTCTGCTCCGATTGACACTGTTTCACCTGTAGTAACAGTTACCGTCACACAAACTGGAGACATCACAGCAACACTTTCTGCTCCGATTGACACTGTTTCACCTGTAGTAACAGCTACCATCACACAACCTGGAGAAATCACAGCAACAGTTTCTGCTCCAATTGACACTGTTTCACCTGTAGTAGCAGCTACCATCACACAACCTGGAGACATGACAGCAACGGTTTCTGCTCCTATTGACACTGTTTCACCTATTCCTCCTGTAATAACAGCTACCATCACACAACTTGGAGAAATCACAGCAACAGTTTCTGCTCCAACTCACACTGTTTCACCAGTAGTAACAGCTACCATCACACAACCTGGAGAAATCACAGCAACAGTTTCTGCTCCAATTGACACTGTTTCACCTGTAGTAACAGCTACCCTCACACAACCTGGAAACATCACAGCAACTGTTTCTGCTCCGATTGACACTGTTTCACCTATTTCTCCAGTAATAACAGCTACCATCACACAACCAGGACAAGTCTCAGCAACAGTTTCTGCTCTGATTCAAACGGTTTCACCATCTTCTCCAGTGGCAACAGCTACCATCACACAACCTGTAAACTTCACAGCGACTGTGTCAACTCCAATTGAAGATATTTCGTCACCTGTCTCTCCTTTAAGATCAGCTACCGTCTCGCTTACTGATACACTTAGGGACGTTACAGCAACCATAATTCCTCCAATTCAAACTGTCCTTTCATTTTCTCAAGATGCTTCTGCTACTGCAATACCACTTAGTAGACCGGCGGATTCTGTTTCTCAAACACCCTCACCTATTTCTCAAACAGCATCAGCAACGTTCTCTCTTGTTACAGGACCGGAGGACTTTACAAGAACTTTATCAGTACCTGTTGATACAATTTCACCTGTTGTTTCTATCGCTACAGCTACTGTAACGCAAGTGACTGACATCACAGCAACTGTGTCCGCTCCGATTGAAACTGTTTCTTCTGTTTCTCCTGTGACAATAGATACCGTCACACAACTTGGAGACATCACAGCAACAGTTTCTGCTCCTATTGGCACTGTTTCACCTATTCCTTCAGTTATATTAACAATAGCAGTCACACAACCTGGAGACATTACAGCTACTGTTTCTACTCCTATTGGTACTGTCTCGCCTATTCGTCCAGATGTATCAGCTACTGTCCCACAACCTGGAGACATCACATCAACTGTTACTGCTCCGATTGACACTATTTCACCTTTGGTTCCAAGTTTGACAGTCACACCTACGCTATTACCAGATGATTGTATATCAACCAGCACTACTAATGTGATGTTCCCTGCATTAGGTAAGATTAGTTTATTTAAACGATGTTGCTTGTTTAAAAAGTGTGTTTATTAGGAGGAGAATGTTGTGCTGCTGCCATACAAGATTTGATATCTACTGGAAGTTGTGATGGTAGTAGGTTACCAGTGGGAGTTTGTCGAACCAACTACATTGAATGCTGTCGATGTTGCCAATTCGGCAATCTACTGACTCCTCAAGGAATCACAAGATGTAAAGAAGCATCTGATGATTCAGAATGTGGAGGTATTCTACTAGGCTGCTGTAGAAATGATTTTGGTAAGTCAATCCACAATATTTATATACAAAAATATTTATGTAGTCTTTTCTCTCAGTCATAAACAGAAGGCAAAATGGTGAGGCATGTTTGGGTTTGAGAAAGCTATCCAGTACAATTAATGTGATACCAATGACTACAAGAACACTGCCAGCAACGATCAATCCAACACATACAATACAGACAGTGACATCAGTGGAACCATTACCAATCTCTCCATCAATAACATCTCGTATACAGTTGTCAACAATAGTTCGTACACAAGGATCACCTACCATTTCTGTTTCTATTGAAACAGTCTCACCTGTTTCTCAAGCAGCATCAAATACCATCGCAACAACGGCATTCACTCCTGTTGATACTGTTACACCCATTCGTCAGGAAGAAACAGCTACCATAACACAACCTGGAGACATCACAGCAACAGTTTCTGCTTCGATTGGCACTGTCTCACCTATTCCTCCAGTAGTAACAACAGCAGTCACACAACCTGGAGACACCACAGCAACAGTTTCTGCTCAGATTGACACTGTTTCCCCTGTAGTAACTGCTACCGTCACACAACCAGGAGACATCACAGCAACAGTTTCTGCTCAAATTGACACTGTTTCTCCTGTAGTAACTGCTACCATCACACAACCAGGAGACATCACAGCAACAGTTTTTGCTCCAAGTGACACTGTTTCACCTGTAGTAGCAGCTACCATCACACAACCAGGAGACGTCACAGCAACAGTTTCTGCTCCAATTGACACTGTTTCACCTATTCCTCCAGTAGTAACAACAGCAGTCACACAACCTGCAGATATCACAGCAACAGTTTCTGCTCCAATTGACACTGTTTCACCTGTAGTAACAGCTACCGTCACACAACCAGGAGACATCACGGCAACGGTTTCTGCTCCAATTGACACTGTTTCACCTGTAGTAACAGCTACCGTCACACAACCAGGAGACATCACGGCAACAGTTTCTGCTCCAATTGACACTGTTTCTCCTGTAGTAACTGCTACCGTCACACAACCTGGAGACATCACAGCAACAATTTCTGCTCCAATTGACACTGTTTCTCCTGTAGTAATTGCTACCGTCACACAACCTGGAGACATCACAGCAACAGTTTCTGCTCCAATTGACACTATTTCACCTTTAGTAACAGCTACCGTCACAGACATTACAGCTACAATTTCTGCTCTGATTCAAACTGTTTCACCATCTCCTCCAGTGGCAACAGCTACCATCACACAACCAGTAGACTTCACAGCGACTGTGTCAACTCCAATTGAAGCTATTTCGTCACCTGTTTCTCCTTTAAGATCAGCTACCGTCTCGCTTACTGATACACTTAGGGACGTTACAGCAACCATAATTCCTCCAATTCAAACTGTCCTTTCATTTTCTCAAGATGCTTCAGCTACTGCAATACCACTTAGTAGACCAGTAGATTCTGTATCTCAAACACTCTCACCTATTTCTCAAACAGCATCAGCAACGTTCTCTCTTGTTACTGGACCAGAGGACATTACAAGAACTTTATCAGTACCTGTTGATACAATTTCACCTGTTGTTTCTATAGCTTCACCTACTGTAACGCAAGTGACTGACATCACAGCAACTGTGTCCGCTCCGATCGAAACTGTTTCACATGTAGTAACAGCTACCGTCTCACAACCAGGAGACATCACAGCAACAATTTCTCGTCCTATTGACACTGTTTCTCCTGTAGTAACTGCTACCGTCACACAACCTGGAGACATCACTGCAACAGTTTCTGCTCCAATTGATACTGTTTCTCCTGTAGTAACTGCTACCGTCACACAACCAGGAGACATCACAGCAACAGTTTCTGCTCCAATTGACACTGTTTCACCTGTAGTAACAGCTACCGTCACACAACCAGGAGACATCACGGCAACAGTTTCTGCTCAAATTGACACTGTTTCTCCTGTAGTAACTGCTACCGTCACACAACCTGGAGACATCACAGCAACAGTTTCTGCTCCAATTGACACTGTTTCACCTATTCCTCCAGTAGTAACAACAGCAGTCACACAACCTGCAGATATCACAGCAACAGTTTCTGCTCCAATTGACACTGTTTCACCTGTAGTAACAGCTACTGTCACACAACCAGGAGACATCACGGCAACAGTTTCTGCTCCAATTGACACTGTTTCACCTATTCCTCCAGTAGTAACAACAGCAGTCACACAACCTGCAGATATCACAGCAACAGTTTCTGCTCCAATTGACACTGTTTCACCTGTAGTAAAAGCTACCGTCACACAACCAGGAGACATCACGGCAACAGTTTCTGCTCCAATTGACACTGTTTCACCTGTAGTAACAGCTACCGTCACACAACCAGGAGACATCACGGCAACAGTTTCTGCTCCAATTGACACTGTTTCTCCTGTAGTAACTGCTACTGTCATACAACCTGGAGAGATCACAGTAACAGTTTCTGCTCCAATTGACACTGTTTCACCAGTAGTAATAGCTACCGTCACACAACCTAGAGACATCACAGCAACAGTTTCTGCTCCAATTGATACTGTTTCTCCTGTAGGAACTGCTACAGTCACACAACCTGGAGACATCACTGCAACAGTTTCTGCTCCAATTGATACTGTTTCTCCTGTAGGAACTGCTACCGTCACACAACCTGGAGACATTACTGCAACAGTTTCTGCTCCAATTGACACTGTTTCACCTATTCCTCCAGTAGTAACAGCTACTGTCACACAACCTGGAGACATCACGGCAACAGTTTCTGCTCCAATTGACACTGTTTCTCCTGTAGTAACAGCTACTGTCACACAACCAGGAGACATCACGGCAACAGTTTCTGCTCCAATTGACACTGTTTCTCCTGTAGTAACTGCTACCGTCACACAACCTGGAGACATCACAGCAACAGTTTCTGCTCAGATTGACACTGTTTCACCTGTAGTAACAGCTACCGTCACACAACCTGGAGACATCACGGCAACAGTTTCTGCTCAGATTGACACTGTTTCACCTGTAGTAACTGCTACCGTCACACAACCTGGAGACATCACAGCAACAGTTTCTGCTCCAATTGACACTGTTTCACCTGTAGTAACAGCTACCGTCACACAACCTGGAGACATCACGGCAACAGTTTCTGCTCCAATTGACACTGTTTCTTCTGTAGTAACTGCTACCGTCACACAACCTGGAGACATCACAGCAACAGTTTCTGCTCCAATTGACACTGTTTCACCTGTAGTAACAGCTACCGTCACACAACCTGGAGACATCACGGCAACAGTTTCTGCTCCAATTGACACTATTTCACCTTTAGTAACAGCTACCGTCACAGACATTACAGCTACAATTTCTGCTCTGATTCAAACTGTTTCACCATCTCCTCCAGTGGCAACAGCTACCATCACACAACCAGTAGACTTCACAGCGACTGTGTCAACTCCAATTGAAGCTATTTCGTCACCTGTTTCTCCTTTAAGATCAGCTACCGTCTCGCTTACTGATACACTTAGGGACGTTACAGCAACCATAATTCCTCCAATTCAAACTGTCCTTTCATTTTCTCAAGATGCTTCAGCTACTGCAATACCACTTAGTAGACCAGTAGATTCTGTATCTCAAACACTCTCACCTATTTCTCAAACAGCATCAGCAACGTTCTCTCTTGTTACTGGACCAGAGGACATTACAAGAACTTTATCAGTACCTGTTGATACAATTTCACCTGTTGTTTCTATAGCTTCAGCTACTGTAACGCAAGTGACTGACATCACAGCAACTGTGTCCGCTCCGATTGAAACTGTTTCACCTGTAGTAACAGCTACCGTCTCACAACCAGGAGACATCACAGCAACAGTTTCTCGTCCTATTGACACTGTTTCTCCTGTAGTAACTGCTACCGTCACACAACCTGGAGACATCACTGCAACAGTTTCTGCTCCAATTGATACTGTTTCTCCTGTAGTAACTGCTACCGTCACACAACCTGGAGACATCACAGCAACAGTTTCTGCTCCAATTGACACTGTTTCACCTATTCCTCCCGTAGTAACAACAGCAGTCACACAACCTGCAGATATCACAGCAACAGTTTCTGCTCCAATTGACACTGTTTCACCTGTAGTAACAGCTACCGTCACACAACCAGGAGACATCACGGCAACGGTTTCTGCTCCAATTGACACTGTTTCACCTGTAGTAACAGCTACCGTCACACAACCAGGAGACATCACGGCAACGATTTCTGCTCCAATTGACACTGTTTCACCTGTAGTAACAGCTACCGTCACACAACCACGAGACATCACGGCAAGAGTTTCTGCTCCAATTGACACTGTTTCACCTGTAGTAACAGCTACCGTCACACAACCAGGAGACATCACGGCAACAGTTTCTGCTCCAATTGACACTGTTTCACCTGTAGTAACAGCTACCGTCACACAACCAGGAGACATCACGGCAACAGTTTCTGCTCCAATTGACACTGTTTCTCCTGTAGTAACTGCTACCGTCACACAACCTGGAGACATCACAGCAACAGTTTCTGCTCCAATTGACACTGTTTCTCCTGTAGTAACTGCTACCGTCACACAACCTGGAGACATCACAGCAACAGTTTCTGCTCCGATTGACACTGTTTCACCTATTCGTCCAGTAGTAACAACAGTAGTCACACAACCTGCAGATATCACAGCAACAGTTTCTGCTCCAATTGACACTGTTTCACCTATTCCTCCAGTAGTAACAACAGTAGTCACACAACCTGCAGATATCACAGCAACAGTTTCTGCTCCGATTGACACTGTTTCACCTGTAGTAACAGCTACCGTCACACAACCTGGAGACATTACGGCAACAGTTTCTGCTCCGATTGACTCTGTTTTACCTGTAGTAACCGCTACCGTCACACAACCTGGAGACATCACAGCAGCAGTTTCTGCTCCAATTGACACTGTTTCACCTATTCCTCCAGTAATAACAGCTACCATCACACAACCAGGAGAAATCACCGCAACAATTTCTGCTCCAATTGACACTGTTTCTCCTGTAGTAACAGCTACTGTCACACAACCAGGAGACATCACGGCAACAGTTTCTGCTCTGATTGACACTGTTTCCCCTGTAGTAACTGCTACCGTCACACAACCTGGAGACATCACAGCAACAGTTTCTGCTCCGATTGATACTGTTTCACCTATTCCTCCCGTAGTAACAACAGTAGTCACACAACCTGCAGATATCACAGCAACAGTTTCTGCTCTAATTGACACTGTTTCACGTGTAGTAACAGCTACCGTCACACAACCAGGAGACATCACGGCAACAGTTTCTGCTCCAATTGACACTGTTTCTCCTGTAGTAACTGCTACCGTCACACAACCTGGAGACATCACAGCAACAGTTTTTGCTCCGATTGACACTGTTTCACCTGTAGTAACAGCTACCGTCACACAACCAGGAGACATCACGGCAACAGTTTCTGCTCCGATTGACACTGTTTCACCTGTAGTAACAGCTACCGTCACACAACCAGGAGACATCACAGCAACAGTTTCTGCTCCGATTGACACTGTTTCACCTATTCCTCTAGTAATAACAGCTACCATCACACAACCAGGAGAAATCACAGCAACAGTTTCTGCTCCAATTGACACTATTTCACCTTTAGTAACAGCTACCGTCACAGACATTACAGCTACAATTTCTGCTCTGATTCAAACTGTTTCACCATCTCCTCCAGTGGCAACAGCTACCATCACACAACCAGTAGACTTCACAGCGACTGTGTCAACTCCAATTGAAGCTATTTCGTCACCTGTTTCTCCTTTAAGATCAGCTACCGTCTCGCTTACTGATACACTTAGGGACGTTACAGCAACCATAATTCCTCCAATTCAAACTGTCCTTTCATTTTCTCAAGATGCTTCAGCTACTGCAATACCACTTAGTAGACCAGTAGATTCTGTATCTCAAACACTCTCACCTATTTCTCAAACAGCATCAGCAACGTTCTCTCTTGTTACTGGACCAGAGGACATTACAAGAACTTTATCAGTACCTGTTGATACAATTTCACCTGTTGTTTCTATAGCTTCAGCTACTGTAACGCAAGTGACTGACATCACAGCAACTGTGTCCGCTCCGATTGAAACTGTTTCACCTGTAGTAACAGCTACCGTCTCACAACCAGGAGACATCACAGCAACAGTTTCTCGTCCTATTGACACTGTTTCACCTGTAGTAACAGCTACCGTCACACAACCAGGAGACATTACAGCAACAGTTTCTGCTCCAATTGACACTGTTTCACCTATTCCTCCAGTAGTAACAACAGCAGTCACACAACCTGCAGATATCACAGCAACAGTTTCTGCTCCAATTGACACTGTTTCACCTGTAGTAACAGCTACTGTCACACAACCAGGAGACATCACGGCAACAGTTTCTGCTCCAATTGACACTGTATCTCCTGTAGTAACTGCTACCGTCACACAACCAGGAGACATCACGGCAACAGTTTCTGCTCCAATTGACACTGTTTCACCTATTCCTCCAGTAGTAACAACATCAGTCACACAACCTGCAGATATCACAGCAACAGTTTCTGCTCCAATTGACACTGTTTCACCTGTAGTAACAGCTACTGTCACACAACCAGGAGACATCACGACAACAGTTTCTGCTCCAATTGACACTGTTTCACCTGTAGTAACAGCTACCGTCACACAACCAGGAGACATCACGGCAACAGTTTCTGCTCCAATTGACACTGTTTCACCTGTAGTAACAGCTACCGTCACACAACCAGGAGACATCACAGCAACAGTTTCTGCTCCAATTGACACTGTTTCACCTATTCCTCCAGTAGTAACAACATCAGTCACACAACCTGCAGATATCACAGCAACAGTTTCTGCTCCAATTGACACTGTTTCACCTGTAGTAACAGCTACCGTCACACAACCTGGAGACATCACGGCAACAGTTTCTGCTCCAATTGACACTGTTTCTCCTGTAGTAACTGCTACCGTCACACAACCTGGAGACATCACAGCAACAGTTTTTGCTCCAATTGACACTGTTTCACCTGTAGTAACAGCTACCGTCACACAACCTGGAGACATCACGGCAACAGTTTCTGCTCCGATTGACACTGTTTCACCTCTAGTAACAGCTACCGTCACACAACCTGGAGACATCACGGCAACAGTTTCTGCTCCGATTGACACTGTTTCACCTCTAGTAACAGCTACCGTCACACAACCAGGAGACATCACAGCAACAGTTTCTGCTCCGATTGACACTGTTTCACCTGTAGTAACAGCTACCGTCACACAACCTGGAGAAATCACAGCAACAGTTTCTGCTCCAATTGACACTATTTCACCTATTCCTCCAGTAATAACAGCTACCATCACACAACCAGGAGAAATCACCGCAACAGTTTCTGCTCCAATTGACACTATTTCACCTTTAGTAACAGCTACCGTCACAGACATTACAGCTACAATTTCTGCTCTGATTCAAACTGTTTCACCATCTCCTCCAGTGGCAACAGCTACCATCACACAACCAGTAGACTTCACAGCGACTGTGTCAACTCCAATTGAAGCTATTTCGTCACCTGTTTCTCCTTTAAGATCAGCTACCGTCTCGCTTACTGATACACTTAGGGACGTTACAGCAACCATAATTCCTCCAATTCAAACTGTCCTTTCATTTTCTCAAGATGCTTCAGCTACTGCAATACCACTTAGTAGACCAGTAGATTCTGTATCTCAAACACTCTCACCTATTTCTCAAACAGCATCAGCAACGTTCTCTCTTGTTACTGGACCAGAGGACATTACAAGAACTTTATCAGTACCTGTTGATACAATTTCACCTGTTGTTCCTGTAGCTTCAGCTACTGTAACGCAAGTGACTGACATCACAGCAACTGTGTCCGCTCCGATTGAAACTGTTTCACCTGTAGTATCAGCTACCGTCACACAAGCTGGAGACATCACAGCAACAGTTTCTCGTCCTATTGACACTGTTGTAACAGCTACCGTCACACAACCAGGAGACATCACAGCAACAGTTTCTGCTCCAATTGACACGGTTTCACCTATTCCTCCAGTAGTAACAACAGCAGTCACACAACCTGCAGTTATCACAGCAACAGTTTCTGCTCCGATTGACACTGTTTCACCTGTAGTAACAGCTACCGTCACACAACCAGGAGACATCACGGCAACAGTTTCTGCTCCAATTGACACTGTTTCTCCTGTACTAACTGCTACCGTCACACAACCTGGAGACATCACAGCAACAGTTTCTGTTCCAATTGACACTGTTTCACCTGTAGTAACAGCTACCGTCACACAACCAGGAGACATCACAGCAACAGTTTCTGCTCCAATTGACACTGTTTCACCTATTCCTCCAGTAGTAACAACAGCAGTCACACAACCTGGAGACATCACGGCAACAGTTTCTGCTCCGATTGACACTGTTTCACCTGTAGTAACCGCTACCGTCACACAACCTGGAGACATCACAGCAACAGTTTCTGCTCCAATTGACATTGTTTCACCTATTCCTC
Source organism: Haliclona indistincta (assembly GCA_964017065.1). Classification (NCBI taxonomy): domain Eukaryota; kingdom Metazoa; phylum Porifera; class Demospongiae; order Haplosclerida; family Chalinidae; genus Haliclona; species Haliclona indistincta. The sequence continues at coordinate 7,842,212 of OZ024788.1, read as the reverse complement.
CAGTAATAACAGCTACCATCACACAACCAGAAGAAATCACCGCAACAGTTTCTGCTCCAATTGACACTATTTCACCTTTAGTAACAGCTACCGTCACAGACATTACAGCTACAATTTCTGCTCTGATTCAAACTGTTTCACCATCTCCTCCAGTGGCAACAGCTACCATCACACAACCAGTAGACTTCACAGCGACTGTGTCAACTCCAATTGAAGCTATTTCGTCACCTGTTTCTCCTTTAAGATCAGCTACCGTCTCGCTTACTGATACACTTAGGGACGTTACAGCAACCATAATTCCTCCAATTCAAACTGTCCTTTCATTTTCTCAAGATGCTTCAGTTACTGCAATACCACTTAGTAGACCAGTAGATTCTGTATCTCAAACACTCTCACCTATTTCTCAAACAGCATCAGCAACGTTCTCTCTTGTTACTGGACCAGAGGACATTACAAGAACTTTATCAGTACCTGTTGATACAATTTCACCTGTTGTTTCTATAGCTTCAGCTACTGTAACGCAAGTGACTGACATCACAGCAACTGTGTCCGCTCCGATTGAAACTGTTTCACCTGTAGTAACAGCTACCGTCTCACAACCAGGAGACATCACAGCAACAGTTTCTCGTCCTATTGACACTGTTTCACCTGTAGTAACAGCTACCGTCACACAACCAGGAGACATCACGGCAACAGTTTCTGCTCCAATTGACACTGTTTCACCTGTTGTAACAGCTACCGTCACACAACCAGGAGACATCACGGCAACAGTTTCAGCTCCAATTGACACTGTTTCTCCTGTAGTAACTGCTACCGTCACACAACCTGGAGACATCACAGCAACAGTTTCTGCTCCAATTGACACTGTTTCTCCTGTAGTAACTGCTACCGTCACACAACCTGGAGACATCACACCAACAGTTTCTGCTCCGATTGACACTGTTTCACCTATTCCTCAAGTAGTAACAACATCAGTCACACAACCTGCAGATATCACAGCAACAGTTTCTGCTCCAATTGACACTGTTTCACCTGTAGTAACAGCTACCGTCACACAACCTGGAGACATCACAGCAACAGTTTCTGCTCCAATTGACACTGTTTCACCTGTAGTAACAGCTACCGTCACACAACCTGCAGATATCACAGCAACAGTTTCTGCTCCAATTGACACTGTTTCACCTGTAGTAACAGCTACCGTCACACAACCTGGAGACATCACAGCAACAGTTTCTGCTCCAATTGACACTGTTTCACCTGTAGTAACTGCTACCGTCACACAACCTGGAGACATCACGGCAACAGTTTCTGCTCCAATTGACACTGTTTCACCTGTAGTAACAGCTACCGTCACACAACCTGGAGACATCACGGCAACAGTTTCTGCTCCAATTGACACTGTTTCTCCTGTAGTAACTGCTACCGTCACACAACCTGGAGACATCACACCAACAGTTTCTGCTCCGATTGACACTGTTTCACCTATTCCTCCAGTAGTAACAACATCAGTCACACAACCTGCAGATATCACAGCAACAGTTTCTGCCCCAATTGACACTGTTTCACCTGTAGTAACAGCTACTGTCACACAACCAGGAGACATCACGGCAACAGTTTCTGCTCCGATTGACACTGTTTCACCTATTCCTCCAGTAGTAACAACATCAGTCACACAACCTGCAGATATCACAGCAACAGTTTCTGCCCCAATTGACACTGTTTCTCCTGTAGTAACAGCTACTGTCACACAACCAGGAGACATCACGGCAACAGTTTCTGCTCCAATTGATAATGTTTCTCCTGTAGTAACTGCTACCGTCACACAACCTGGAGACATCACAGCAACAGTTTCTGCTCCAATTGACACTGTTTCACCTATTCCTCCAGTAGTAACAACAGCAGTCACACAACCTGCAGATATCACAGCAACCGTTTCTGCTCCAATTGACACTGTTTCACCTGTAGTAACAGCTACCATCACACAACCAGGAGACATCACGGCAACAGTTTCTGCTCCAATTGACACTGTTTCTCCTGTACTAACTGCTACCGTCACACAACCTGGAGACATCACAGCAACAGTTTCTGTTCCAATTGACACTGTTTCACCTATTCCTCCAGTAGTAACAACAGCAGTCACACAACCTGCAGATATCACAGCAACCGTTTCTGCTCCAATTGACACTGTTTCACCTGTAGTAACAGCTACCGTCACACAACCAGGAGACATCACGGCAACAGTTTCTGCTCCAATTGACACTGTTTCACCTGTAGTAACAGCTACTGTCACACAACCAGGAGACATCACGGCAACAGTTTCTGCTCCAATTGACACTGTTTCACCTGTAGTAACTGCTACTGTCACACAACCTGGAGACATCACAGAAACAGTTTCTGCTCCAATTGACACTGTTTCACCTGTAGTAACAGCTACCGTCACACAACCTGGAGACATCACAGCAACAGTTTCTGCTCCAATTGACACTGTTTCACCTGTAGTAACAGCTACCGTCACACAACCAGGAGACATCACGGCAACAGTTTCTGCTCCAATTGACACTGTTTCACCTGTAGTAACAGCTACCGTCACACAACCAGGAGACATCACTGCAACAGTTTCTGCTCCGATTGACACTGTTTCACCTATTCCTCCAGTAGTAACAACAGCAGTCACACAACCTGCAGATATCACAGCAACAGTTTCTGCTCCAATTGACACTATTTCACCTTTAGTAACAGCTACCGTCACAGACATTACAGCTACAATTTCTGCTCTGATTCAAACTGTTTCACCATCTCCTCCAGTGGCAACAGCTACCATCACACAACCAGTAGACTTCACAGCGACTGTGTCAACTCCAATTGAAGCTATTTCGTCACCTGTTTCTCCTTTAAGATCAGCTACCGTCTCGCTTACTGATACACTTAGGGACGTTACAGCAACCATAATTCCTCCAATTCAAACTGTCCTTTCATTTTCTCAAGATGCTTCAGCTACTGCAATACCACTTAGTAGACCAGTAGATTCTGTATCTCAAACACTCTCACCTATTTCTCAAACAGCATCAGCAACGTTCTCTCTTGTTACTGGACCAGAGGACATTACAAGAACTTTATCAGTACCTGTTGATACAATTTCACCTGTTGTTTCTATAGCTTCAGCTACTGTAACGCAAGTGACTGACATCACAGCAACTGTGTCCGCTCCGATTGAAACTGTTTCACCTGTAGTAACAGCTACCGTCTCACAACCAGGAGACATCACAGCAACAGTTTCTCGTCCTATTGACACTGTTTCACCTGTAGTAACAGCTACCGTCACACAACCAGGAGACATCACGGCAACAGTTTCTGCTCCAATTGACACTGTTTTACCTGTAGTAACAGCTACCGTCACACAACCAGGAGACATCACGGCAACAGTTTCAGCTCCAATTGACACTGTTTCTCCTGTAGTAACTGCTACCGTCACACAACCTGGAGACATCACAGCAACAGTTTCTGCTCCAATTGACACTGTTTCTCCTGTAGTAACTGCTACCGTCACACAACCTGGAGACATCACACCAACAGTTTCTGCTCCGATTGACACTGTTTCACCTATTCCTCCAGTAGTAACAACATCAGTCACACAACCTGCAGATATCACAGCAACAGTTTCTGCTCCAATTGACACTGTTTCACCTGTAGTAACAGCTACTGTCACACAACCAGGAGACATCACGGCAACAGTTTCTGCTCCAATTGATAATGTTTCTCCTGTAGTAACTGCTACCGTCACACAACCTGGAGACATCACAGCAACAGTTTCTGCTCCAATTGACACTGTTTCACCTATTCCTCCAGTAGTAACAACAGCAGTCACACAACCTGCAGATATCACAGCAACAGTTTCTGCTCCAATTGACACTGTTTCACCTGTAGTAACAGCTACCGTCACACAACCTGCAGACATCACAGCAACAGTTTCTGCTCCAATTGACACTGTTTCACCTGTAGTAACAGCTACTGTCACACAACCAGGAGACATCACGGCAACAGTTTCTGCTCCAATTGATAATGTTTCTCCTGTAGTAACTGCTACCGTCACACAACCTGGAGACATCACAGCAACAGTTTCTGCTCCAATTGACACTGTTTCACCTATTCCTCCAGTAGTAAGAACAGCAGTCACACAACCTGCAGATATCACAGCAACAGTTTCTGCTCCAATTGACACTGTTTCACCTGTAGTAACAGCTACCGTCACACAACCTGGAGACATCACAGCAACAGTTTCTGCTCCAATTGACACTGTTTCACCTGTAGTAACAGCTACCGTCACACAACCAGGAGACATCACGGCAACAGTTTCTGCTCCAATTGACACTGTTTCACCTGTAGTAACAGCTACCGTCACACAACCTGGAGACATCACGGCAACAGTTTCTGCTCCAATTGACACTGTTTCTCCTTTAGTAACTGCTACCGTCACACAACCTGGAGACATCACAGCAACAGTTTTTGCTCCGATTGACACTGTTTCACCTGTAGTAACAGCTACCGTCACACAACCTGGAGACATCACGGCAACAGTTTCTGCTCCGATTGACACTGTTTCACCTCTAGTAACAGCTACCGTCACACAACCTAGAGACATCACGGCAACAGTTTCTGCTCCGATTGACACTGTTTCACCTCTAGTAACAGCTACCGTCACACAACCAGGAGACATCACAGCAACAGTTTCTGCTCCGATTGACACTGTTTCACCTATTCCTCCAGTAGTAACAACAGCAGTCACACAACCTGCAGATATCACAGCAACAGTTTCTGCTCCAATTGACACTATTTCACCTTTAGTAACAGCTACCGTCACAGACATTACAGCTACAATTTCTGCTCTGATTCAAACTGTTTCACCATCTCCTCCAGTGGCAACAGCTACCATCACACAACCAGTAGACTTCACAGCGACTGTGTCAACTCCAATTGAAGCTATTTCGTCACCTGTTTCTCCTTTAAGATCAGCTACCGTCTCGCTTACTGATACACTTAGGGACGTTACAGCAACCATAATTCCTCCAATTCAAACTGTCCTTTCATTTTCTCAAGATGCTTCAGCTACTGCAATACCACTTAGTAGACCAGTAGATTCTGTATCTCAAACACTCTCACCTATTTCTCAAACAGCATCAGCAACGTTCTCTCTTGTTACTGGACCAGAGGACATTACAAGAACTTTATCAGTACCTGTTGATACAATTTCACCTGTTGTTTCTATAGCTTCAGCTACTGTAACGCAAGTGACTGACATCACAGCAACTGTGTCCGCTCCGATTGAAACTGTTTCACCTGTAGTAACAGCTACCGTCTCACAACCAGGAGACATCACAGCAACAGTTTCTCGTCCTATTGACACTGTTTCACCTGTAGTAACAGCTACCGTCACACAACCAGGAGACATCACGGCAACAGTTTCAGCTCCAATTGACACTGTTTCTCCTGTAGTAACTGCTACCGTCACACAACCTGGAGACATCACAGCAACAGTTTCTGCTCCAATTGACACTGTTTCTCCTGTAGTAACTGCTACCGTCACACAACCTGGAGACATCACACCAACAGTTTCTGCTCCGATTGACACTGTTTCACCTATTCCTCCAGTAGTAACAACATCAGTCACACAACCTGCAGACATCACAGCAACAGTTTCTGCTCCAATTGACACTGTTTCACCTGTAGTAACAGCTACTGTCACACAACCAGGAGACATCACGGCAACAGTTTCTGCTCCAATTGATAATGTTTCTCCTGTAGTAACTGCTACCGTCACACAACCTGGAGACATCACAGCAACAGTTTCTGCTCCAATTGACACTGTTTCACCTATTCCTCCAGTAGTAACAACAGCAGTCACACAACCTGCAGATATCACAGCAACAGTTTCTGCTCCAATTGACACTGTTTCACCTGTAGTAACAGCTACCGTCACACAACCTGGAGACATCACAGCAACAGTTTCTGCTCCAATTGACACTGTTTCACCTATTCCTCCAGTAGTAACAACAGCAGTCACACAACCTGCAGATATCACAGCAACAGTTTCTGCTCCAATTGACACTGTTTCACCTATTCCTCCAGTAGTAACAACAGCAGTCACACAACCTGCAGATATCACAGCAACAGTTTCTGCTCCAATTGACACTGTTTCACCTGTAGTAACAGCTACCGTCACACAACCAGGAGACATCACGGCAACAGTTTCTGCTCCAATTGACACTGTTTCACCTGTAGTAACAGCTACCGTCACACAACCAGGAGACATCATGGCAACAGTTTCAGCTCCAATTGACACCGTTTCTCCTGTAGTAACTGCAACCGTCACACAACCTGGAGACATCACAGCAACAGTTTCTGCTCCGATTGACACTGTTTCACCTATTCCTCCAGTAGTAACAACATCAGTCACACAACCTGCAGATATCACAGCAACAGTTTCTGCTCCAATTGACACTGTTTCACCTGTAGTAACAGCTACTGTCACACAACCAGGAGACATCACGGCAACAGTTTCTGCTCCAATTGATACTGTTTCTCCTGTAGTATCTGCTAGCGTCACACAACCTGGAGACATCACAGCAACAGTTTCTGCTCCAATTGACACTGTTTCACCTATTCCTCAAGTAGTAACAACAGTAGTCACACAACCTGCAGATATCACAGCAACAGTTTCTGCTCCAATTGACACTGTTTCACCTGTAGTAACAGCTACCGTCACACAACCAGGAGACATCACAGCAACAGTTTCTGCTCCAATTGACACTGTTTCACCTGTAGTAACAGCTACCGTCACACAACCAGGAGACATCACGGCAACAGTTTCTGCTCCAATTGACACTGTTTCTCCTGTAGTAACTGCTACCGTCACACAACCTGGAGACATCACAGCAACAGTTTCTGCTCCGATTGACACTGTTTCACCTATTCCTCCCGTAGTAACAACAGTAGTCACACAACCTGCAGATATCACAGCAACAGTTTCTGCTCCAATTGACACTGTTTCACCTGTAGTAACAGCTACCGTCACACAACCAGGAGACATCACGGCAACAGTTTCTGCTCCAATTGACACTGTTTCTCCTGTAGTAACAGCTACCGTCACACAACCAGGAGACATCACGGCAACAGTTTCTGCTCCAATTGACACTGTTTCACCTATTCCTCCAGTAGTAACAACATCAGTCACACAACCTGCAGATATCACAGCAACAGTTTCTGCTCCAATTGACACTGTTTCACCTGTAGTAACAGCTACTGTCACACAACCAGGAGACATCACGGCAAAAGTTTCTGCTCCAATTGACACTGTTTCACCTGTAGTAACAGCTACTGTCACACAACCAGGAGACATCACGGCAACAGTTTCTGCTCCAATTGACACTGTTTCACCTGTAGTAACAGCTACCGTCACACAACCAGGAGACATCACGGCAACAGTTTCTGCTCCAATTGACACTGTTTCTCCTGTAGTAACTGCTACCGTCACACAACCTGGAGACATCACAGCAACAGTTTCTGCTCCAATTGACACTGTTTCTCCTGTAGTAACTGCTACCGTCACACAACCTGGAGACATCACGGCAACATTTTCTGCTCCAATTGACACTGTTTCTCCTGTAGTAACTGCTACCGTCACACAACCTGCAGAGATCACAGCAACAGTTTCTGCTCCAATTGACACTGTTTCACCTGTAGTAACTGCTACCGTCACACAACCAGGAGACATCACGGCAACAGTTTCTGCTCCAATTGACACTGTTTCACCTGTAGTAACAGCTACCGTCACACAACCAGGAGACATCACGGCAACAGTTTCTGCTCCAATTGACACTGTTTCACCTGTAGTAACAGCTGCCGTCACACAACCAGGAGACATCACGGCAACAGTTTCTGCTCCAATTGACACTGTTTCACCTGTAGTAACAGCTACCGTCACACAACCAGGAGACATCACGGCAACAGTTTCTGCTCCAATTGACACTGTTTCTCCTGTAGTAACTGCTACCGTCACACAACCTGGAGACATCACACCAACAGTTTCTGCTCCGATTGACACTGTTTCACCTATTCCTCCAGTAGTAACAACATCAGTCACACAACCTGCAGACATCACAGCAACAGTTTCTGCTCCAATTGACACTGTTTCACCTGTAGTAACAGCTACTGTCACACAACCAGGAGACATCACGGCAACAGTTTCTGCTCCAATTGATAATGTTTCTCCTGTAGTAACTGCTACCGTCACACAACCTGGAGACATCACAGCAACAGTTTCTGCTCCAATTGACACTGTTTCACCTATTCCTCCAGTAGTAACAACAGCAGTCACACAACCTGCAGATATCACAGCAACAGTTTCTGCTCCAATTGACACTGTTTCACCTGTAGTAACAGCTACCGTCACACAACCTGGAGACATCACAGCAACAGTTTCTGCTCCAATTGACACTGTTTCACCTATTCCTCCAGTAGTAACAACAGCAGTCACACAACCTGCAGATATCACAGCAACAGTTTCTGCTCCAATTGACACTGTTTCACCTATTCCTCCAGTAGTAACAACAGCAGTCACACAACCTGCAGATATCACAGCAACAGTTTCTGCTCCAATTGACACTGTTTCACCTGTAGTAACAGCTACCGTCACACAACCAGGAGACATCACGGCAACAGTTTCTGCTCCAATTGACACTGTTTCACCTGTAGTAACAGCTACCGTCACACAACCAGGAGACATCACGGCAACAGTTTCTGCTCCAATTGACACTGTTTCACCTGTAGTAACAGCTACCGTCACACAACCAGGAGACATCACGGCAACAGTTTCTGCTCCAATTGATACTGATTCTCCTGTAGTATCTGCTAGCGTCACACAACCTGGAGACATCACAGCAACAGTTTCTGCTCCAATTGACACTGTTTCACCTATTCCTCAAGTAGTAACAACAGTAGTCACACAACCTGCAGATATCACAGCAACAGTTTCTGCTCCAATTGACACTGTTTCACCTGTAGTAACAGCTACCGTCACACAACCAGGAGACATCACAGCAACAGTTTCTGCTCCAATTGACACTGTTTCACCTGTAGTAACAGCTACCGTCACACAACCAGGAGACATCACGGCAACAGTTTCTGCTCCAATTGACACTGTTTCTCCTATAGTAACTGCTACCGTCACACAACCTGGAGACATCACAGCAACAGTTTCTGCTCCGATTGACACTGTTTCACCTATTCCTCCCGTAGTAACAACAGTAGTCACACAACCTGCAGATATCACAGCAACAGTTTCTGCTCCAATTGACACTGTTTCACCTGTAGTAACAGCTACCGTCACACAACCAGGAGACATCACGGCAACAGTTTCTGCTCCAATTGACACTGTTTCTCCTGTAGTAACAGCTACCGTCACACAACCAGGAGACATCACGGCAACAGTTTCTGCTCCAATTGACACTGTTTCACCTATTCCTCCAGTAGTAACAACATCAGTCACACAACCTGCAGATATCACAGCTACAGTTTCTGCTCCAATTGACACTGTTTCACCTGTAGTAACAGCTACTGTCACACAACCAGGAGACATCACGGCAACAGTTTCTGCTCCAATTGACACTGTTTCACCTGTAGTAACAGCTACTGTCACACAACCAGGAGACATCACGGCAACAGTTTCTGCTCCAATTGACACTGTTTCACCTGTAGTAACAGCTACCGTCACACAACCAGGAGACATCACGGCAACAGTTTCTGCTCCAATTGACACTGTTTCTCCTGTAGTAACTGCTACCGTCACACAACCTGGAGACATCACAGCAACAGTTTCTGCTCCAATTGACACTGTTTCTCCTGTAGTAACTGCTACCGTCACACAACCTGGAGACATCACGGCAACATTTTCTGCTCCAATTGACACTGTTTCTCCTGTAGTAACTGCTACCGTCACACAACCTGCAGAGATCACAGCAACAGTTTCTGCTCCAATTGACACTGTTTCACCTGTAGTAACTGCTACCGTCACACAACCAGGAGACATCACGGCAACTGTTTCTGCTCCAATTGACACTGTTTCACCTGTAGTAACAGCTACCGTCACACAACCAGGAGACATCACGGCAACAGTTTCTGCTCCAATTGACACTGTTTCACCTGTAGTAACAGCTGCCGTCACACAACCAGGAGACATCACGGCAACAGTTTCTGCTCCAATTGACACTGTTTCACCTGTAGTAACAGCTACTGTCACACAACCAGGAGACATCACGGCAACAGTTTCTGCTCCAATTGACACTGTTTCACCTGTAGTAACAGCTACCGTCACACAACCAGGAGACATCACGGCAACAGTTTCTGCTCCAATTGACACTGTTTCACCTATTCCTCCAGTAGTAACAACAGCAGTCACACAACCTGCAGATATCACAGCAACAGTTTCTGCTCCAATTGACACTGTTTCACCTGTAGTAACAGCTACCGTCACACAACCTGGAGACATCACAGCAACAGTTTCTGCTCCAATTGACACTGTTTCACCTGTAGTAACAGCTACCGTCACACAACCAGGAGACATCACGGCAACAGTTTCTGCTCCAATTGACACTGTTTCACCTGTAGTAACAGCTACCGTCACACAACCTGGAGACATCACGGCAACAGTTTCTGCTCCAATTGACACTGTTTCTCCTTTAGTAACTGCTACCGTCACACAACCTGGAGACATCACAGCAACAGTTTTTGCTCCGATTGACACTGTTTCACCTGTAGTAACAGCTACCGTCACACAACCTGGAGACATCACGGCAACAGTTTCTGCTCCGATTGACACTGTTTCACCTCTAGTAACAGCTACCGTCACACAACCTGGAGACATCACGGCAACAGTTTCTGCTCCGATTGACACTGTTTCACCTCTAGTAACAGCTACCGTCACACAACCAGGAGACATCACAGCAACAGTTTCTGCTCCGATTGACACTGTTTCACCTATTCCTCCAGTAGTAACAACAGCAGTCACACAACCTGCAGATATCACAGCAACAGTTTCTGCTCCAATTGACACTATTTCACCTTTAGTAACAGCTACCGTCACAGACATTACAGCTACAATTTCTGCTCTGATTCAAACTGTTTCACCATCTCCTCCAGTGGCAACAGCTACCATCACACAACCAGTAGACTTCACAGCGACTGTGTCAACTCCAATTGAAGCTATTTCGTCACCTGTTTCTCGTTTAAGATCAGCTACCGTCTTGCTTACTGATACACTTAGGGACGTTACAGCAACCATAATTCCTCCAATTCAAACTGTCCTTTCATTTTCTCAAGATGCTTCAGCTACTGCAATACCACTTAGTAGACCAGTAGATTCTGTATCTCAAACACTCTCACCTATTTCTCAAACAGCATCAGCAACGTTCTCTCTTGTTACTGGACCAGAGGACATTACAAGAACTTTATCAGTACCTGTTGATACAATTTCACCTGTTGTTTCTATAGCTTCAGCTACTGTAACGCAAGTGACTGACATCACAGCAACTGTGTCCGCTCCGATTGAAACTGTTTCACCTGTAGTAACAGCTACCGTCTCACAACCAGGAGACATCACAGCAACAGTTTCTCGTCCTATTGACACTGTTTCACCTGTAGTAACAGCTACCGTCACACAACCAGGAGACATCACGGCAACAGTTTCTGCTCCAATTGACACTGTTTCACCTGTAGTAACAGCTACCGTCACACAACCAGGAGACATCACGGCAACAGTTTCAGCTCCAATTGACACTGTTTCTCCTGTAGTAACTGCTACCGTCACACAACCTGGAGACATCACAGCAACAGTTTCTGCTCCAATTGACACTGTTTCTCCTGTAGTAACTGCTACCGTCACACAACCTGCAGAGATCACAGCAACAGTTTCTGCTCCAATTGACACTGTTTCACCTGTAGTAACTGCTACCGTCACACAACCAGGAGACATCACGGCAACAGTTTCTGCTCCAATTGACACTGTTTCACCTGTAGTAACAGCTACCGTCACACAACCAGGAGACATCACGGCAACAGTTTCTGCTCCAATTGACACTGTTTCACCTGTAGTAACAGCTGCCGTCACACAACCAGGAGACATCACGGCAACAGTTTCTGCTACAATTGACACTGTTTCACCTGTAGTAACAGCTACCGTCACACAACCAGGAGACATCACGGCAACAGTTTCTGCTCCAATTGACACTGTTTCACCTGTAGTAACAGCTACCGTCACACAACCTGGAGACATCACGGCAACAGTTTCTGCTCCAATTGACACTGTTTCTCCTTTAGTAACTGCTACCGTCACACAACCTGGAGACATCACAGCAACAGTTTTTGCTCCGATTGACACTGTTTCACCTGTAGTAACAGCTACCGTCACACAACCTGGAGACATCACGGCAACAGTTTCTGCTCCGATTGACACTGTTTCACCTCTAGTAACAGCTACCGTCACACAACCTGGAGACATCACGGCAACAGTTTCTGCTCCGATTGACACTGTTTCACCTCTAGTAACAGCTACCGTCACACAACCAGGAGACATCACAGCAACAGTTTCTGCTCCGATTGACACTGTTTCACCTATTCCTCCAGTAGTAACAACAGCAGTCACACAACCTGCAGATATCACAGCAACAGTTTCTGCTCCAATTGACACTATTTCACCTTTAGTAACAGCTACCGTCACAGACATTACAGCTACAATTTCTGCTCTGATTCAAACTGTTTCACCATCTCCTCCAGTGGCAACAGCTACCATCACACAACCAGTAGACTTCACAGCGACTGTGTCAACTCCAATTGAAGCTATTTCGTCACCTGTTTCTCCTTTAAGATCAGCTACCGTCTCGCTTACTGATACACTTAGGGACGTTACAGCAACCATAATTCCTCCAATTCAAACTGTCCTTTCATTTTCTCAAGATGCTTCAGCTACTGCAATACCACTTAGTAGACCAGTAGATTCTGTATCTCAAACACTCTCACCTATTTCTCAAACAGCATCAGCAACGTTCTCTCTTGTTACTGGACCAGAGGACATTACAAGAACTTTATCAGTACCTGTTGATACAATTTCACCTGTTGTTTCTATAGCTTCAGCTACTGTAACGCAAGTGACTGACATCACAGCAACTGTGTCCGCTCCGATTGAAACTGTTTCACCTGTAGTAACAGCTACCGTCTCACAACCAGGAGACATCACAGCAACAGTTTCTCGTCCTATTGACACTGTTTCACCTGTAGTAACAGCTACCGTCACACAACCAGGAGACATCACGGCAACAGTTTCAGCTCCAATTGACACTGTTTCTCCTGTAGTAACTGCTACCGTCACACAACCTGGAGACATCACAGCAACAGTTTCTGCTCCAATTGACACTGTTTCTCCTGTAGTAACTGCTACCGTCACACAACCTGGAGACATCACACCAACAGTTTCTGCTCCGATTGACACTGTTTCACCTATTCCTCCAGTAGTAACAACATCAGTCACACAACCTGCAGACATCACAGCAACAGTTTCTGCTCCAATTGACACTGTTTCACCTGTAGTAACAGCTACTGTCACACAACCAGGAGACATCACGGCAACAGTTTCTGCTCCAATTGATAATGTTTCTCCTGTAGTAACTGCTACCGTCACACAACCTGGAGACATCACAGCAACAGTTTCTGCTCCAATTGACACTGTTTCACCTATTCCTCCAGTAGTAACAACAGCAGTCACACAACCTGCAGATATCACAGCAACAGTTTCTGCTCCAATTGACACTGTTTCACCTGTAGTAACAGCTACCGTCACACAACCTGGAGACATCACAGCAACAGTTTCTGCTCCAATTGACACTGTTTCACCTATTCCTCCAGTAGTAACAACAGCAGTCACACAACCTGCAGATATCACAGCAACAGTTTCTGCTCCAATTGACACTGTTTCACCTATTCCTCCAGTAGTAACAACAGCAGTCACACAACCTGCAGATATCACAGCAACAGTTTCTGCTCCAATTGACACTGTTTCACCTGTAGTAACAGCTACCGTCACACAACCAGGAGACATCACGGCAACAGTTTCTGCTCCAATTGACACTGTTTCACCTGTAGTAACAGCTACCGTCACACAACCAGGAGACATCATGGCAACAGTTTCAGCTCCAATTGACACCGTTTCTCCTGTAGTAACTGCAACCGTCACACAACCTGGAGACATCACAGCAACAGTTTCTGCTCCGATTGACACTGTTTCACCTATTCCTCCAGTAGTAACAACATCAGTCACACAACCTGCAGATATCACAGCAACAGTTTCTGCTCCAATTGACACTGTTTCACCTGTAGTAACAGCTACTGTCACACAACCAGGAGACATCACGGCAACAGTTTCTGCTCCAATTGATACTGTTTCTCCTGTAGTATCTGCTAGCGTCACACAACCTGGAGACATCACAGCAACAGTTTCTGCTCCAATTGACACTGTTTCACCTATTCCTCAAGTAGTAACAACAGTAGTCACACAACCTGCAGATATCACAGCAACAGTTTCTGCTCCAATTGACACTGTTTCACCTGTAGTAACAGCTACCGTCACACAACCAGGAGACATCACAGCAACAGTTTCTGCTCCAATTGACACTGTTTCACCTGTAGTAACAGCTACCGTCACACAACCAGGAGACATCACGGCAACAGTTTCTGCTCCAATTGACACTGTTTCTCCTGTAGTAACTGCTACCGTCACACAACCTGGAGACATCACAGCAACAGTTTCTGCTCCGATTGACACTGTTTCACCTATTCCTCCCGTAGTAACAACAGTAGTCACACAACCTGCAGATATCACAGCAACAGTTTCTGCTCCAATTGACACTGTTTCACCTGTAGTAACAGCTACCGTCACACAACCAGGAGACATCACGGCAACAGTTTCTGCTCCAATTGACACTGTTTCTCCTGTAGTAACAGCTACCGTCACACAACCAGGAGACATCACGGCAACAGTTTCTGCTCCAATTGACACTGTTTCTCCTGTAGTAACTGCTACCGTCACACAACCTGGAGACATCACAGCAACAGTTTCTGCTCCGATTGACACTGTTTCACCTGTAGTAACAGCTACTGTCACACAACCAGGAGACATCACGGCAACAGTTTCTGCTCCAATTGACACTGTTTCACCTGTAGTAACAGCTACCGTCACACAACCAGGAGACATCACGGCAACAGTTTCTTCTCCAATTGACACTGTTTCTCCTGTAGTAACTGCTACCGTCACACAACCTGGAGACATCACAGCAACAGTTTCTGCTCCGATTGACACTGTTTCACCTGTAGTAACAGCTACCGTCACACAACCTGGAGAAATCACAGCAACAGTTTCTGCTCCAATTGACACTATTTCACCTTTAGTAACAGCTACCGTCACAGACATTACAGCTACAATTTCTGCTCTGATTCAAACTGTTTCACCATCTCCTCCAGTGGCAACAGCTACCATCACACAACCAGTAGACTTCACAGCGACTGTGTCAACTCCAATTGAAGCTATTTCGTCACCTGTTTCTCCTTTAAGATCAGCTACCGTCTCGCTTACTGATACACTTAGGGACGTTACAGCAACCATAATTCCTCCAATTCAAACTGTCCTTTCATTTTCTCAAGATGCTTCAGCTACTGCAATACCACTTAGTAGACCAGTAGATTCTGTATCTCAAACACTCTCACCTATTTCTCAAACAGCATCAGCAACGTTCTCTCTTGTTACTGGACCAGAGGACATTACAAGAACTTTATCAGTACCTGTTGATACAATTTCACCTGTTGTTCCTGTAGCTTCAGCTACTGTAACGCAAGTGACTGACATCACAGCAACTGTGTCCGCTCCGATTGAAACTGTTTCACCTGTAGTATCAGCTACCGTCACACAAGCTGGAGACATCACAGCAACAGTTTCTCGTCCTATTGACACTGTTGTAACAGCTACCGTCACACAACCAGGAGACATCACAGCAACAGTTTCTGCTCCAATTGACACGGTTTCACCTATTACTCCAGTAGTAACAACAGCAGTCACACAACCTGCAGATATCACAGCAACAGTTTCTGCTCCGATTGACACTGTTTCACCTGTAGTAACAGCTACCGTCACACAACCAGGAGACATCACGGCAACAGTTTCTGCTCCAATTGACACTGTTTCTCCTGTACTAACTGCTACCGTCACACAACCTGGAGACATCACAGCAACAGTTTCTGTTCCAATTGACACTGTTTCACCTGTAGTAACAGCTACCGTCACACAACCAGGAGACATCACAGCAACAGTTTCTGCTCCAATTGACACTGTTTCACCTATTCCTCCAGTAGTAACAACAGCAGTCACACAACCTGGAGACATCACGGCAACAGTTTCTGCTCCGATTGACACTGTTTCACCTGTAGTAACCGCTACCGTCACACAACCAGGAGACATCACGGCAACAGTTTCTGCTCCAATTGACACTGTTTCACCTATTCCTCCAGTAGTAACAACAGCAGTCACACAACCTGCAGATATCACAGCAACCGTTTCTGCTCCAATTGACACTGTTTCACCTGTAGTAACAGCTACCGTCACACAACCAGGAGACATCACAGCAACAGTTTCTGCTCCAACTGACACTGTTTCACCTATTCCTCCAGTAGTAACAACAGCAGTCACACAACCTGCAGATATCACAGCAACCGTTTCTGCTCCAATTGACACTGTTTCACCTGTAGTAACAGCTACCGTCACACAACCAGGAGACATCACAGCAACAGTTTCTGCTCCAACTGACACTGTTTCACCTATTCCTCCAGTAGTAACAACAGCAGTCACACAACCTGCAGATATCACAGCAACAGTTTCTGCTCCAATTGACACTGTTTCACCTGTAGTAACAGCTACCGTCACACAACCTGGAGACATCACAGCAACAGCTTCTGCTCCAATTGACACTGTTTCACCTATTCCTCCTGTAGTAACGACAGCAGTCACACAACCTGGAGAAATCACAGCAACAGTTTCTACTCCAATTGTCACTGTTTCACCTGTAGTACCAAGTTTGACAGTCACACCTACGCTATTACCAGATGATTGTATATCAACTAATGTGATGTTCCCTGCATTAGGTAAGATTAGTTTATACGTTTTTCCTTGTTTGAAAATTTGTGTTTATTAGGAAAAGAATGTTGTGCTGCTGCCATACAAGATTTGATATCTACTGGAAGTTGTGATGGTAGTAGGTTACCAGTGGGAGTTTGTCGAACCAACTACATTGAATGCTGTCGATGTTGCCAATTCGGCAATGAAGTTGCTCCACAAGGAATCACAAGATGTAATGAAGCATCTGATGATTCAGAATGTGGAGGTATTCTACTAGGCTGTTGTAGAAATGATTTTGGTAAGTCCATCCACAATATTTACATATCAATATATTTATGAAGTCTTTTCTCTCAGTCATAAACAGAAGGCAAAATGGTGAGACATGTTTGGGTTTAAGAAAACTATCCAGTACAATTAATGTGATACCAATGACTACAAGAACACTGCCAGCAACGATCAATCCAACACATACAATACAGACAGTGACATCAGTGGAACCATTACCAATCTCTCCATCAATAACATCTCGTATACAGTTGTCAACAATAGTTCGTACACAAGGATCACCTACCATTTCTGTTTCTATTGAAACAGTCTCACCTGCTTCTCAAGCAGCATCAACTACCATTTCGATTGAAACTGTGTCTTCTCCAATTGAAACTGTTTCACCTTTTACTCCAGTGGCAACAGCTTCCGTTTCGGTTGTTACTAGCGTGAAACCGACCATCAGTACTTTTGTTGAATCGGTTACTCCTATTTCAATAACTAGATCAGCAGAGATCACAGCAACAGTTCCTATTCCTATTGAAACGGTCTCAGTTTCCGGTATTTCTTCTTCTCCTGTAGTATCTCAGATTACTTTCGTAACGTCGATGATAGACACCATTGGTAGTAGTGATATTTTGTCTAAAACCATCGATGTTCTTCCTACTAGTTCACCATCTATAACAAGAACTGTTGTTTCCACTTTGACTGTTGAAGTGGTTTCTTCTTTATTTTCCAATTCGGTGATATCTTCTACCACTGGAATTGTTAATACTCCAACTGTCATCACTCCTACAACTTTTGCAAGTACATCTGGTATACAAGTAACTCCAACTCCAGGTATTTCTATGGTTACCTCAAATGCTATAATTATTGGTGTTATTTTTGCTTTTAGCAGTTCCAGAGGTACCACAGCGAGGACATTTCTTCAACAGGACATCGTTCATTGTTTACAATACCCAATTTCGTCGACCGATTCAGAGACTTGTTCTGACAGTTACATTTAGACCTCAAGATTTGTCAGGAGTGTTGCTGTTTGCATCAAGGCTCAGTGACGGTGGAGGTTCATTCATCCTACTCCAGATGAATGGTCAGAGACTAGAGTTCTCTATGAGCACTAATGGAATCACCACGACTACGCTAACGTGAGAGACTTGGCTATACTTACAATGGTTTTGATATCAACAATTCTTTTACAGGTCACTTCCATTGCGTCTCAATGTGTGGCACACAGCTAAGGTGACCTTTAGCAGCTATACGGGCAGTGTTCAACTAGAGGTTGATGGTTTTCTGTTTGACATCCAACAGACGGTTAGTGTTTGAGCATTGTAATGATACTGTGTATGTCTTGCACAACAAACGTAATACTTGTCTGTTGTAGGTGATTGGAAGAGCTCTTAGACTCTCGACTAGCTCACTGTATCTTGGTTTGCTTCCACCTGAGCTCACTAGTCTACCCAGTGCAGTCAACAACATCGGCTACATTGGTTGTATAGACAAGGTCAGTACTTATCAGATATACCACTGGCGGTGCCTTTGAAAATAAGGCTTCCCATGGTACAAGTAATAGTTAATGTATGGCTCTGCTTGGAACATTGGATTTGTACGCTCGAGCTTGCGCCAGACCCGCCCATGAGTGGTACGATACAGTTGTACCACTCTGAGCTCCCAGTGCATACATTTGCATTGGGATTTTGCTGTGTAACAATTCGTTTGTTACACTCATGGGCGGTCGATTTGCCAGGATTCAATGGAACATCCAACTAGTTCCACTGGTGGGGTCTTTGAAAAAAGGGTGGAGTATATAACAAATCATGATGTAGATGTCTTCCAATAAATTGTACTGCTTCTCTCTTTTGTGCAGGTTGATTTCAATGTGATAGGGTATTACACTATAGAAGGTGTGAGCCGACAACACAACACTGCAGGCTGCTTCCTATGATAATGGATTACTAATCATTGTGAACACTAATTATTATTATGAAACACTTAGCTCCGTCATTGTCTAATAGACTGTGTGGTTTGTCAATTTTATTTATATATATATCATTAGAAAGTTCAAGTACAAGTATAGTTTACGAAGGTAGTGGTTGTAGGTCAGGCTCCACCCACCTGTGGAAGATAACAGATACTGTAACAAACTATACTCGAGAGAAATCACTAACGTGTGCTTGGCATCAAACGATTGAAGCCGGTCTTTTGAGTAGTATTGGTAGAGAAACGCAGAGTTTGAAAGATGAGGGTTAGCTTTTATGAATTCTTCAAATGTGTGGATTTTTCCCTGAAACTTCAAAGAGATCAGACCATAATGAGCTACTGTATATTATTATACCTTTTGTATAGCAGTGTCTATTATGTGGACAAAAAACATTGTCACTGTCTCATGGTAACCCCTCTCTACCTAGTGTAAAGAAAAATTTTAACATAATGTGATAGTTATACTATGCATGCATGTAGGTTTATTTATCATTGCTGAGTGTATTCATGATACATCATACAATGTGGAGCATTCCTTCAACAAACCTGACTTGCTTAAAAGTTACGGCAAGACAGCTGAAAGCTGTAGCAGGCGAGATACGGGATAATACCCCTCAGGCAAATAATTAACCACCAAGCCTGGATGTTTAATAACCCATACCTTGTCTTTATTTCTCTCATTATACTTCTGAATTCCTGCTCTATAACAAAAATGAAGTCAAGAGTAAACGATAATTATGATGAGTAATACCTGATAAGAGGTGTGGCTTCAACACGTCCACATTCAGTGATGTAATTCCAAGCCATACGTAAATGAGCCTAGAGGAATTATAAAATGATTAAAATGTAACAAGAGCTGGTGTTTAAATTGAAAAGGACACCAATTAATTTTGTATCGAGCTCAACACAAGTCACAAAATTAGTGTAAAATTAATGCTGTGAAAATAATTATTGGCTCATCAAGCTTTCATGAAAAGAAATGTTGGAAGAGTTACAGATCATTACTATGACATTACGTCAAGATTATATTATTATAGTCTCAAGTGGGACTCAACATATTCTCAATCTATTGACATGAATAGGTTCAGAGGGGTAAGTATACTCTAAATAAAAATATCCACACATGTACATGACCAGTGTTCTCTCCAGGATTAAACATTCAAGTGGTGCAGGGACATTATAGTAGCCAAAATTTAACACTTTTAGAATGGATACAGTTTGAAACTATGATTTCAAGCACACAATAACCCCAATATAGTGCATAATCTTGAGTATTCAAGTGGTGATCAAGTGGTGCGGTACCACTCAAAAACAGCCCAACGAGAACTCTGAACATGACACAACGGTTTTACCTCATGAGACCAATCTTCAAATGCTAAAGTAGCTGTTTCAAAAGCTCTCATGAAGGATTCGTCGCCAATAGATCGATAGCTCCTAAAATACAATAATAATCAGAAATCTTTGGGCACATATCAGGTACAAGGTATCATAATATACCTAGCATAATAGAGCAATGGCGTCTCTGTGGTAGATCTTGCGATGTTGATTACACGTCCATACCACACATTATGGTCACCAACACTGTGCACTCCATGAGCTGAACAGCTCAGAATAGCACAACACCCAGAAAGCACAGGAGCACCACCCTGAGATCAAGAAAGAATGAACTCCTGTAATGTGGACACCCTTAGGACCCATTAATAGTGCCTTGATTGCTATACAATTTGGGACCACACGCAACGCCCAGATTAAATTGCTCAAGAAGGACTGTCCAGATATTCATGAATTAATTTGTGTGTTAAGATTTTTTAAAGGGAGTCTAAATTTTATGTGATCACCCAGTCATCCATATTAATTTGAGCACGCATTATTATTATTGAAACTTTACGACACAAGCTGAAGGACAAACTCTAACTAGTGGAGCAGCCTACTACAATAGAGTTTAACTAATGAGGAAGAGATGAGCATGAGGAACAAGGAACAAGGAAACGTAAAATGATAAGTACACAATTTGAAAATGAGTAATGAAATGATTCCAGAGAAAAACAAATAAAAAACATTTCATTTAAATCAAAATTAATTTTTAATATTTATTTGAAACTTATGAAACAGCAGGTTGTTAGTGACTACCACAATAAGTTATCTATATTTTGGCTCTGTGAACATGTAATACAGTAATACATGGTGTGCTTGATGAAAGACAGTGCCAACATTGCAGCAGACACAAGATTGACAAGCTACCTTAAAAGTGTTCTAGCTGATTCTCTGCTCAGCAGACCAAACAACCATCTCACATGTATGGTAACATACTCACATAAGAGGAGATTGTATGGTGAATTTCACTGAACTGGTCAACATTGTCCTCAACTGGTTTGGTGAAATGCACGCTATAGTGAACCTGGGTACAGACACTAGGCGTGATCTAACATTGTACTAGATCAAATTTACCTGTTTTTCTGAAAGAATATTGACGGCAAACATTTTAGTTGACATGAGCAAATTATGCATTCGACTGATAATAAAGATAAAACATGATAATCCGCATGACATGCACACCTTGGTCTCTGCATACAAAATGATATAATAGGTGGTTTTAATGAGACACTGGTGAAACTGCTGCAGGTTGCTCCTCTCTGGACACGACCATCACTTGTAGTGACTACAACGACTGCACACGCATGCAAATAGCACCACAGAATTAAATTATGAATTACCTGGTGATGGTACTGCCCTCATAGTCTCAATAAACTCTTTAGTCATCTTTTCATCACCTACATGTATAATTTGTATTATTGAACTAGTCTGTACTAATAACTACCATTATGGATTTCTTGACGAGATTCTGATACCATAGATGCTGTCTGAAAGTTCCTCACTGTGGTGTTGCCTCGCCATTGTCTCCACCAAGAGACACATGCACAGTATGGTGCTCTTCGCATTGCATAAATTAAGCTCAAGCCTTAACCCCTAAGGTTCACCACGCCTATAATTTTATTTTGGTAATTCGCGCGGGAATAGTGCACGAGTGATCGTGATGGGCTGGTCAACTGTACAAATGCTGCTTGTCTCTCTGCTTGTATTGCTGTCGTGTATGAGAGTGCTAGGTGATAGATGGCGAGATATTTGTCCTCAAAGCGAATGTAAGTTTCATGATTGAGCCCATACGGCGTCCGTTAAACAAAACACATGATATAATGGTCTAGTCACAGGCCTATGATTGTACGTGTCAATCTATATAGCTTCTAATAATATTACGGGTTTGTATTGTGACTAGACTTGATCATAATAATAATACAATAATTAATTTTATTATTAAAACCACACCCCATAACCGCCCCTTTACAGGTGAAAGTGTTAGTTTGAGAGAACAAAGAAAGGTATTTTTCTAGTAAAGATAGTTTTGAGTGTTGTATAGATGACTTCGGTGTGAACTCTCACCTCATTAAACGCGAGGCAATCTTGGTAGGCGTGCCTAGGTAGAGCGTTTGAGTTACACCCCTTTGGGGTCAGTGCTGCCTTCTTTCGTGTGATAAAGCAAGAAAACTATAAAATCATAGGCCTGAGTTGCTTGAAGAGCAATTACTACTTCCAAACTTTAAATCTGAGGCCTCCAAGAGCAATTGCTACGCCCAAAAGACACACCTGTATTACACCGTGGCTTTTGGGTGTAGCCGCCGCTCTTCAGGCCTCAGATTTAAAGTTTGGGAGTAGTAATCGCTCTTCAAGCAACGCAGGCCTCTGATTTTAAAGTTTTCTTGCTTTATCACACGGAAGAAGGCAGCACTGACCCCAAAGGGGTGTAACTCAAACGCTCTACCTAGGCACGCCTACCAAGATTGCCTCGCGTTTTATGAGGTGAGAGTTCACACCGAAGTCATCTATAAGTCAGCCTAACTAAAATTTTCAGTCATCTTTTGTCTTGTCACTTTAGCATTTAGATACTGGTGTAGTGTATTCAGGTGGTGTCAAGGTGTACTGTATAAGGCCCATTGACATCAATAGCCTTCCTGCCTTGTGTCACGCATGGCACCGTAATGTCATCACTGTCACCTCCAACAACTATGCTGATCTGACTCTTCTGGTGGGCAACAGTTCATATAGTATTCATCAGCAAAGCAGCGTTGGTGGTAGTTGGTGGAGCAGCACCAGTCGTAGTGGTAGTGCTCTGAAAGATGACTTGAGTGATTCATTCAGTCCTTATGACACGACGTGTGTGGGTGTTAGAGGTGACGATGTGACATTTACTATAACATTTGAGAAAAGTAAGTGTAGTTCATAAACACATGATAATTCTATGCTCTGTCTCTTTTAGAGTTTGTTTATTATTATCCTATTCTTCTACTGGTCGGACTATTCTTATTTTTTTTAGCTCCTGGGTTTAGCAGGTATTTCACAAGTGAAAGAATTTTGTACCGTTTGTTTTTTGTTGTTCTCGTAGGAATGCCACATTCTACTATGCTAGTGGTATTTCAATTGGTATCGTGGCATCTTTACTCGTCTTGTTGTATGTGTTCAGTAAATTTGTTCCCAAAGTGAGTTGTTGATTATCATTATTGAGGGCATCCTATATTATTCTATGAGCTAGAAAATACTAGGAAGGGTTTCATCATACAGGATTTGTAATGAGGAAACACAACAGCAGGGGGCCTGGGGCTGTGCCCCCCAGATGCTGACGAGTATATACACTATTAGACAACTTCCGTTGCCATTACAATTTATAAATGATTTATAACCAAGGGTGTTTGGTGAAATTCCAGGGGGGAATCCGAGGGCACCCTGAAACCCTGCTAGGCATTCTACATGCATGTCCTTACTGTCCTATGACCCTATCCTAATCAAGCCAAGTGCTTCTGGTTGTATGGTGTCAACAATAGCTGTTGTGTCAGGGCTACTTTATGTTGTGGCTAGGCATTTTCACATACAATCTCTCTTCTCTCTCTCTCTCTGTCTGTCTATCTCTCTCTGTTCTCTATCTGTCTCCCTCTCTCTAGAAAAATCTACTTGGTTTGGGGGTGTTGTTCAGTGGTTATGGAGCAGCAATACTCGTTTGCAAATGGTTGTGGTCAAATGGAGTGGAAATCATGTTGAACAATTTCGCTTATATTCTACTTTACATTGTCGTGTCAGGCGTTGCTAGTTTTGCTTTTCTCTACTGGAGGGGCCCAGCCAGTGTACGCACTCTCTCTTTGTTGCAGTGGGGACTTCAGTTGATCGGTCTGCTGTTGGTATGGGGCTCCACTCAGCTTCAAACCTTGTCGATAGCTCTACTATGTGTGGTTATTGTGTTCTACTATACTAGGTCAAAACTATTGCGTGTCTTTAATTATTGGTAAGTTGCTCAGTGTATAGTAACAGCATTTATCTTCAAATCCTTTAGTTGTTTCTGCCTACGTCCAATACTAAAGCTGTTTCGCCATTACCCTAAGAGAAAGCTACTCACAATAGAAGAATATGAACATCAAGCTGTGGTAGAGACTGACACAGCTTTGAATGAGCTACGACAATATTGCAGAAGGAATCCATCATTATATAACAAAGTTAATAGTAACCAAGAAGGGTATGTTGTTCTTATTTCTTGTACATGACATACACGTACCCTCTAGCCAGCCTCGTATCCAGGCCAATTTCTTAGGAAATGGTTTTGGTCAAATGAAGTGGAAATCATGTTAAACAATTTCTCTTACATTCTACTTTACATTGAACACATACCTTTGTGCTGAGCTAAGATCTACATAGTTAGTACACGACTACTCCAGCAATACTGCAACAGCTAGTCCATAGACAGCTCCTGATGACGGTACATGTGAGATTGAGTGCAGGCCAGTACGTCGATATCAATGGATATGAGGTTGGGTGACACACCCACAATGCCGTAAAGTGCTCTTACAAGGACACGTAGCTTTAGAAAGCCATGGAATAGCTGCACGAGCAAGGCTTTTCAGCACTGAAAATGTCTTCACAGGACTATAAATTCAGTGTAGAAGCTGCAGAGAGTGTTTTCGTGGAGATTTTTTAGCGTCAAGATGCGAACAGGCGTGTGTTTTTTTTGCGACACATATATAATACGTACGTGCACAGAAAAAGTCAAACAATTAACCCTCCTGCATACTGTGCACGGGTAATTATACACTGTAAGTGCATGTGTGCAATTAAGAAACACGTGCTCGCTTTGATTTTAGCAGTTTGCTCTCTCCAGCTTAAAGCTCTCATGTAGGACACAAACAGCTTCAGTTCATACTGTCTATGGTGGATCATGCGATAAAGTTTCAAGACCATATTAATAAATTTTACCAGGAAGCAGTAGAAATCAACGCACAATCATGCATATACAGTGTATACCAGGGCTTAGGCATTCCTCTACGCTGCTCCTCCCCTCTCGAAGGCCTTGGTACGAGGCTACAGCGGTTTACGAGTATCTTGCAAAGAAAGGTCAAGACCGGAAGTATGACGTTGACCAATCAAACACATGGCTATTGCTTATACGTGACCAGGAGTGGATTTGATTGGTCAACGTTTATTTCCGCCTTTGACTTCGCGCTATGGTGCTGTGCAAGAACTTCGTAAACCACTGTTACCTCTAGCCCTACCAACCAGGCTGGTTTTATCAAAATTGTTGTTGAATTTCATACTTGACTTGGGTGTTAAACTTTTGCAAATTTGCTCTTAAAGTTGTAAATATCATAAACAATTATTTTACCACCACCAGGTTATTGAAATTCATGGCTGGGAAAGACCATGTGTCAGTTCATGAGAGGGATCAACACGAAGCAGAGTATTCTTGGTTCTATGATTCGTCTGATGAAGAGGACAGCATACCATCACCAGAAGTCTCATTCATAGGGAGTTCCTCCTCTCCACCATCACCATCACCTACTAAACGCTACCATTGGAAATAGCTACTTTGTATTACACCCATAGTTTATACTGTATGCCCTGACAATAACTGTTTGGAAAAAAATTTATTTTAAGGTGGCGGTACCCTATTTAGTGCGTACAATATTGCGCATATAATGCGCACTATGAATATCATCATGTCATGTATGTACTAATACAGCTGTGGTTGGCTCGCGGTTTACTGGAGACTCGGTACTGGTGGACTTTTTCTGCGTCAAAGTTTTCGATCAGCTCTAATCAGCGGACCGTGTGACCAGGTTTTCTCCGTTCTACAAAGGCATGGGCAGGGCCAGTGACTAAAAATATTGTCGAAAAAGAAGTAGTTTGAAATTTATGGCTCAAAGAAGGCGCGGGATCGCCCTTGAGTTTTAACATATCGTGTCATTTCTCGGCGCTAGCTTATCAGGACATCTGCAGACTAGGAATGGCCCTCCGCTGGAT
Organism: Haliclona indistincta; assembly: GCA_964017065.1. Taxonomy (NCBI): domain Eukaryota; kingdom Metazoa; phylum Porifera; class Demospongiae; order Haplosclerida; family Chalinidae; genus Haliclona; species Haliclona indistincta. Next base: position 7,815,433 of record OZ024788.1, on the reverse strand, counting down.
GTAGAACCATCGATTGGCGGTGTTTTTTCGTGTTTCTCTGGCAAGGCTGGGACAAAAGTTGACGCAGAAACTCGAAAAATTCAACGATGTGCTTTGTGGTCGCTGCTGCCTAGCCACTTTACATCTGAACTTAGCTTTAAGATTGCTGCAGAAGAACAGTCCTTGGCGTCTCTGTTACTTGTCTTTGCGCCATTGTAGCGCGTTTCGTCTCGATACAGTGTTCGCATAATATTTTGCTTGTAACTCATGAATAATTAATGAGCAAAGGTGTACCGCCACCTTAAGTCAAGAAATCCTACATCACATAAATGAATAGATGAGTGATATTGCTATGAAACGATAACATTACTAGAACTGCTAACACCATTATTGGCTACTAGCTTGCTCCATCGATGTTTGTACCACTGTAATCTTTGCTGTTCAGCTTTTGTTCTATCAAGCAATTTGTCTTTTTCTCCTTTTAATAAGTCTATTTCATACTGTAGTCCATTGATTAGATCAAGCTTCCTCTGCCTACACACTTTTGCTGCAACCTTGTTCTTTCCACGTCTACGGATGCCCTTGACATCCTCCTTGTCTCGTTCAGAAACCGCAGGATTATCAAGTATTTTTTTAAAGTCATAAAACGGCATTTTAATGAATTGGTCCTTTTCAGGTCCTGCATCACTAGAGGTGCTGCCTCTTGATCTGTTAAGTGGTGAAGGAGTTCCGTCTGAGCTTGTTTGCATCGGTTCAGCAATTGGTGAACGACTTGGTGACAACCGTCTTTCAGTTTGTGAGCCTCTGTTTGATCTTTCAGTGTCTAGATTTTTCCCAGTGCATAACCAAGAAGGAGATGGGGAAGGCAAAGAGGACGCGAGGGACATGACATCGCAATCTGTGCGCGAGTCAGTGAAAGTAGAACCATCACAGCTCAATACGGATTGTGGAGGAGAATTAATCATTAAAGAGTGAACGTCATGAAGTTGTAGCGGAGAGTCTGAGTATGAGTTAGTAAGAGTGGTTGGCTGTGTGCTTTGGCTACTCGATGCTGCCAGATCCTCTCCAAGAATTGTGCAGATCAAGTCGAGTTCACTGTTTTGTCGTGAGGCAGACACAGGGACTAGAGAAGGAGGATTATCAGCTGCTACTAGCTGGTCAGGTATATTCACTGACACGGGAGCAGGAGGAGGAGGAGTGGGATAGGTGAAGGTCTGTTGTGCCGCTGGGCTCGTGAGATAGGGAGAGCAGAGTACGTCTGGAAAAGAAGAGGATGTGACGACACTTGCGGAAGGAGAAAAACTGGAGATTGGTGAGTTGTTGAGTGGAAGATCATAAGTTTGGGTTTCACTCACGAACCCGTGGTGATCAGCCGATACCTCCATAGCCACTCCCTGATCAAGTTCAAGCAATTCATCACAGGGTTGCTTGGTCATTTCGGCTGGAAGGACAAGTGGGGCTGCCATAAACAAGTCGTCTGTGTCAAGCCCAGTACTGGGCAGGAAGAGGTCCTCAAGGTCAGCAGAGTTTATTTCTTGGAGACTCAATGCCTGGACGTTAGGCAAGTTAGGGTTTCCCTGACGAATCAACACGTCTTCGTCCTCACAAAAGTCTACAAAAATGAAAACAAGGTTCAGTAAACACAGTACGTCACAACGTTTCATTACAAGATACTATTGTGGTATTATCTATGACCGTACCTTCAAATCCTTCGTCGTCTTCTTCACCGTCACCAACTTTAAGTTTCCCGTCTACAACCGCTGGAGAAGCGTACAAACAATCGTCAGGAAGAAACGGGTGTGAATCGGCGGGTACGCTCTCTAACAGAGGCGCCAAGAACTCGTCAGTCACAAAAGGACTATTAGAATAAGCTTCTGGGTACTCCATAGTTCTTATTTATGATCGCTGTGCTGAGTCACTCTGAAATGACGAAGCTTGCCAGATCTTTTATACCAATCAAGACCACACCCACACCGGTTACTATGTTTAGTTACTTCATGACGTAATAATCATGCTAATCACGTGCTATAAATAGATTCAATAAGAACTAAGTCCTTTTATGGCAGTAATATGATATTTATAACTTCCTGTCTGGAACAACTACAGCGTCATATGATTATCTTGTGGGTAAATAATGTGGAATAATTAAAATATTATTACAGGTGTCGAGTAGTTGGTAAGCCATACACAACTGGGCTAGCACCAATTAGATAAGGCAGTGTGCAAATTTCACGAGAAGAACAGGCAGTTGACTGTAACAGAGTCCCAGGAGGATTTTGATTGAGCCATGATTTGAGCAGAGTCTTGCAGTAGCGATCGATATCTTGATCTGTGACGTCCCACAAATTACCAACGATGCAAGGACTATAATGGAAAAGACAGTGTACATACATATTATAGGAACAGATGACGCCACATTACTTTATCTAGTCATGTATAAAGGCAACCAAATGTAAATGCTCATAGCTGTGGGAACTTGAAATACGAAACTAAGAGTTGACTTACCATCCAGCTATCAGGTAGTTCATAGCGTAACCAGTTGGATCCAATGATCCATTAACCTAAACAATAAAGCACAAACACAGTGTACCATAGCATTGATGAAGACACATACCGATAGTTTTCCTGAGCTACAACCCATCTGTATAACAGTAGCCAAACATGACAACTGCTGGAGACGATTGGACGGAAGAAACTCTCTTCCAGAACCATGACCACAGTATCTGATAAAGGTTGATATACATGTAAGGGTTTTGTGATGTACAATTTATCAAAAAGAGAGATTCAGTAATGTAACAATAACTCACATAAACATGTGGTGATCTTTAAGAGCAAGTGAAATCTCATTTGCAGTTGGTTCTCGAGATACCACCCCTTTCCATCCTCTCTCTGTAAACCACACTTTGAACATTTTCTCAGTATTCATAAGGTCCCCTTTTGGATTGAGAACATAGAATGTGCGGCTGGTGTCGATTGAGATTGAAGAAGAAAAACTAGAAGAAGTTTGAAGAGTAATGAGGCTTGCAAGAAACACAAGAGAAGGAACACGAGATGTTGGTTGCTTGATTAAACATGGCTGACTTTCAAGTGGGAGTGACTGTAGTCGCGGACCAAGGCAGAGAAGGAGCGGGCCTCGTGATGTGGAGGGTTGGCACGTGGAAAGTAATTTCATTACCTATAGTATGCAAAACATTCATCATGTAAATACTGAATAGAAAATATCAAAAGTTGATGAGAAAATACAACAGTAAAATGCATGACAGGAACGATCAAGCTCATTTAACTAATAATCCGTGGTAGTATAGTGGTGAGTATCCCCGCCTGTCACGCGGGAGACCGGGGTTCGATTCCCCGCCACGGAGTATTATTTTTTACAAGAAAACATTCTTTTGGTAAGCAAGTTCTTGTCTTAACTTACCTATGTATAATATTAAGTAATTGGTACTAGAAACATAAAGGACTAACGCACTAAGCATGCCAGTTAACTCTTTAGTTACTGAATTATTTTGACGAAAATTTGACTTGCTATAATTTGGCAGTTTGTCTTGCAACATGCAGTACGCTAGCTGTTCCAAATTAGCACTGTTTTTTCCTGGCATATAAAAGTTTATGACCATGTACTAAACCCCGAGTTGGCCACTCCCACTTTGGCACTGAAGCCACTTAAGTGCTGCGACCTCATCATTTCCCAACAACTTTGGTCTTCACTTAGCCCTGGTGACTGATACAAAAACCTGGTGGTGTCCAGGTGCAAAGTTTAGACCATATTCTATGCCATTCTGGGCACCTTGAAGCAAACTTAGTTCGACCTTTCTAAAGCACTTTTTACACTATTTATGACGTCTAGAGTAGGTGGAGTCAATTAGATGCCTAAAGGCGTCATTAAGGGTTAAAGGGTAACACATGAGTCATGATACACGTTCATAAGGTTTTAGCAGATGCACAGAATACATACACAACATCAAGCCAGTGGATCCTTAGTCATGAGTGTTGACTTCAAATACCTGACTCACCTCTGTGATCACTTTGTCTGGAACTGCTTTTTTGCAAACAGCACTGAGTACAGTTGCAACGTCCTCTCGTGACATGTCATCAGCATTAGCCAGTATCTCTGTCCATACATCAGACACAGGAGTACAACTACGTCGGTGAAGGAATGCAGCGAGACTGTCAGAAGACTCTTCTGTAAATCCTTGCAGAAGAAGCCGCCATGGACCAAACCATGTTTTCTCTAGGTTATCAAGTAATTCCTGCAAAGTGAGTAAGAGAAGAAGTAAAAGATTCTTTTATTTTCAGTTACCTTGAGCTCAACATTCAGTCGCTTTCTTGAGCTCCACCATTCTCTCTTATTGGTTAGCTTCATAGAGTCAAGACTGGCTGACATTAGAGTATCAAATTGAGACAACAAGTTCGAGGACGATAGAGTGTCAACAACATCCTGAATTGATAAAAAAAATAATTTATACATGTCAGTACGTGAGCTCTTGAAGCACAAAAAACATAGTGTGTTGCAAATACCTTCTCGGGCAGTTTCAAGGGTATTCGAACAATCACAGGCTGCTTCCCACTCCTAACTCTCACCATCACAAGACAACGGAGGTTAGAGTCAAAGAAATTCCTCACTAATACCACTTGACAGAAAGTCCAGTCGCTTGGTAAAGAATCGATTAGTCGCTGTGTGCATGAGAGGTTTGGAGCGCAAGGTGTGGAAAGGAGAAGAGTGTTTCTAGCTTGTAGAGTATGAGCAAGTTCGACTGAATGTACATTACTAGATATAGAATCATTCATCAAACTGGACAGAACGAGAGAAGGAAGAGACACAGTCAGAGAGTTTCTTATTTTACGGCCGAGGTTGAGAATGGTTTGATGTGTAAGTGTGAGATGGGAAGAGTGAAGAAGGAAGTGAGAGGCAGTGAGATGATCCCAAGAAGCCAAGCACACAGTCAGTAGTTGTGAGACTTCACGAAGAAGAACAAAGCAGCATGATGGATGACAAAGTTGATAGGAAGTGAGAAGGTTCGAAATGACAGGATAGAGGAAAGAAGGTAGTGATGAAGAAGTGATTGAGGTTGTTTTCTGCTTAGGTTCTGGCTTTGGTTTAGTTCTCTTTCCTTTTCCTTTTCTCTTGCCCCTTCCCTTTGCTTTAGACTCTGTTTCATCACCATCACTGCTCAGGTTCAATCTTCTTGTACATCTCTGAGCACGCTTGGGGGCAATCACTTCCTCCTCATCCTCCTCTTCATCTTGGCCTCCTCCAAGTCCTCCTACGCCCTCCCAGATACAAGAGGAAAGATGAGGCCAACAGAGAATGACATCCATAAGAATTGCTTGTCCATACGTAAAATGAAGCTGAGCATATTGCATTCGTAGTAAACAATCGACTACAAGCTGAGAGTCAAACCCTATAATTTCAGGTTTACACACAGCCATTGCTTGAGACGGCTTTTGCTGTGACAGCAATAATTCAGCTTTGAGATTAGCATTTTGAAGAGATAGAGCAGGAAAGACAGTGGATTTTAGAAGAATGGAAGTATGCTCAAGAATAGAAGAGGCTTTAGATGGATATTGAGACAGAAGCTGTTGCGCACATGAATGAAGAATGGAGATAGTCAGAAATTGGTGCTTGTGCAATGAGGAAAGGATCGGTGGAGATGAGAGTGTGAGTTGTGACATTTCTTCTACAAGTGAGTCTTCGTCAGAGAGCGGCATGAAGGATAGCAGGTAGCTCTTTAGTTGAAGAAGCTCTGATGCCTTGAAGAGCAAGGATTGAGCTGCAGATGCCTCCCCACTTAGCCTTCTTGCATCAGAGATCAGAACCATAAACTCCACACAACTACAGAACAAAAACAAGACATGTAACAAAGAATCGTCACGCTAAACCGATCATGCTATGAAATTTGTTACAGTAGCAGTATTAATACAACGTTCAAACTATGCACAAGAACTGAACTGGACTGGTTTCAAATCTCTCCTGTGCTACAACTCAATTGTAAATTGCACCATTGCAGTACCTCAGCCCTAGGTGGACCGCTTCCTGCACGGTTGGGGTGATTGATCACAATGTATGGCATGGTTCGGCACAGTTCTAACACACAGGTGTGAACTATATTCATGACTTCATCAGTTGTGGTTTGGTGACTATCATAATAAACAAGCTAGGCTAGGCACAACAATTACGTACAGTGGAACCCCACTATATTTTGCAGACACAGAATTCAATCGCAAAAATATTATATACACTGGGATAATTTTTTGGGTCCTAGAGTGCAAGGCTCCACTCCATACTTACCGGTACTTGAGGCACATTCTCTGAGCCAGCACAAGACCTTCCTTATAGTAGTGTATGCCATCTCGTACAGCGCCCTGTCTAACGCACAGTGTTCCCACTTCCAGCAAGCACTGCAACAGCCTCTCCATCACTTCCCAAGAGAAGAGAGAGTACGAAACCACTACACAACCAGCATCTTCCTCTATCACAGCATCATCAAGGCATACACTGTCTTCATCTTCTAATGTATCTTGCTGACTAGAGGTGGTAATGGTGGCGTTACTATGAGCAAGTGATCGAAGAAGCTTCAGTGCTTCAACCAATAGTTCCAATTCTGTCAACTTGAAGGCAGTGTTGTTAGTATTAGATGAGGTAGAAGTGGATTGAAGGTGCTCTAAATACTTCTCCCAAGGAAGAACAGAAGACCCTTGCCGCTGCAGGTAACTTGAGGTTATTATGGCTGCTTGTGCCGTGATGGCATACGATGATTGCAAACGTTGAGAGAGAACAGAGTCACTTAGTACACCAGAGATTAGTTGACGACAGCGTTCCATCTGCAAAAAATGTGATGAATTATTTCTAAATACTTATACAGGTCAAATATCTCTTTCAAGTGTATAAGGACAGCAGTACCATATTCCTTGAATAAAAGCCCGGGGCTCTATTTCTTATTTTGACCTTTCGAAATAAAATTTTTACATACAAACTGGAGTTCTCGAGATTGATAAACCTTAGTGCTTACCGAATGCTTATTTAGACTATGTTTGGAAATGGTTCCATTCGAGGAAATGCAGTATAAATTCTGTGCCGGTGTAAATTGCTGTAGCTATGCACTAGCTCAACAGGACCTGTGCATCAAGATACCCACCCATTGCAGTCTGTGCACCCATTGCAGTTTCGTACCTCTCCGCGTAACAGTGATGTGTAGGCAAGAGCAAGATGGCAATGCATCAACATCACATTCCCTCCACCACCAGCTTTCTTGGTTACAATATCACATAGACTAGAATATGCCAGGTCAGATGTTTCTCCACACAACCATGCCTGGCGTGACAATGCCCACTGGTGAATGGTCTCCACTTCAGAACACGAGGAGGTGATAGTGATGAGGCTGTTGGCTGCTTTACTGGATAGCCCGGTGAGATGAAGTGAGGATGAGAGCAGGAGAGCAAGCTGCAGTGAGTGACAAGAGCTGAGCAGTGATGGCAACACTTTCATCTGCAGATAGGAGAGAAGTGTTATAGAGCAATGTACCAGCATCATTACACAAACATGTACATAGAAACCGAGTAATTTTCTCGTGGCTAATTTTTCGCGAATTGAGTACTTAAGCTTTTTTTAATCGATCCCAGAAAGATTTGCGCGTTTTGTTTTCGTGGCTCAAGCAAAATCTATGAAAAAATGTGAAAATTTAACTCCGCAAAAATTACCCACTAGAATGGTGGTTATCATCTAACTCACAGGTACAAGGCCATGATCATTCATCTTCTTTACACATTCTTCCCAGCAAGTAATAGCTGTTTCCAGGCACTCCTCTACTTCCTCATTCAGCATTGCTGTTGTTAGAGCACTGGGTAGATCACCATCACTAAGAACATCCACACCCTCACAGCTCCTAAACAAGACATAACGTGTAAAGCATGCAGTAAACTTTACATCGCTCATTCTATGTACGAAACACTACTGTATTGCAGGAAATTTTCATAGGAGAAAATTTTCGTGAATGATATAAGACGAATATTTTCACGAATCAGCGCTATTGCCCTTATCTTTGTCAACAAAAACAAGACATTCGCTGATAATATTTTTGTGAATAGCCTGTAATTCGCGGAATTCGTGAAAATTTTCCGCTATAAAGTATCTTACCTAACTTTAGACTCATGAACAAACGTTGCTTTCCACAAGTAGGCAGTTGCTAGCTGATCTAGTCTCACGCACTCACTGTCACACACCACAGCATCTGTTCGAAGCATTTCAATGGCTTGTTCCACATAGCGCAGAGAGCAGGAGACATCGTTGTGAGTACGGCTACAGAGAGTAGCAAGTTCAATGAGTATCCGAGCCTGATCGTGCTGATGGTTTGGTCGAGATGAGTAGAGAGAATGAAGGGCATTAGCAACTGCAAGGTGTGCATCAGGAAGACGCTGTCTGTAACAAGAAAAAGTACAATCATTGCTGTCAATTTTCACATCATTTTTACCTTGTAGAGTGCTGCTTGTATTGTCTTAGTTCTTCTTCCAAGAATACTGCTTTTGTGTGGTCACTAAAACTTCTCTTTTCAGAAGCAATGTCAATGATAGTCCTAAATAAAAATTACATTATACAAGTACACGTACTCTGCACATACACACCTTTTCATAATCACCGAGTCAGTATGACCACTCTTGACCATGTTGGATTTGACTCTAACATGCTGTGACACAAGAAGTGTCACATACTCATTCTGATCAGTCGGTAGTGATGCAAGTGCATTAGCTATGGTAACTAAAGCATCACCATAGCGATGCAGCGTCTGATAACAATCAGATAAAAGATAGTATTTCTTGATAAGCTTTACCTAAGAAAAAGTTTTCAAAGTCATGTACAGTATCAGGTGTATGGTTACCTCAGCATGAGCAGTGTCACCCTTGTGCTTACACCATAAGGTGAGATCTTTACATGCTAGTTCCAGAAGACTGACGGCTTGCTCAGTCAGTCCCTCATCGTGAAGGGTCACTCCGAGATTGTATGCATCCGTTCCGACCCACCGATGTTCCACGATGCGCACAGAAGAAGGGGCTGACGACAGAATGTTGTGTGACTGCTTTATGAGAGGTAGACACTCATTGGCAAGAACCGCTTTAGGATGAGGTCGAGAAACAGTAAGAGGTTTGTGTCGAGGTAACTCTATCTCATCTCTTTTATCAAGCAAGGAATCTAACAATGCATCATTGGCTAGACTCAAGCAAGAGAGCTGGCAAGATGCTATCTTACCGACAACCCCTTCTCCTTCACTTTCCTTCTTTCCTGCTTTTGAGAGAGTAGCAAGTTGTGTCTTCATGAATCTATCCATCCATTTGACATAGCTAGTCGACAGCTGCTTCAACGGTGGAAAAACAGAAGACGGTAAAAAAGATTCCTTTTCTTTTTCCTTCCATTTTTTTCGGACAGTTCGAAGTGCTGTAGTGAAATGATCGACAGCCTCTACAATCCGTGGTAACTGGACAGATGTTAGGTCGTGATTTACAGACGACAGACGAGAAGAACACTTTATGACCGTGGAAACCCATTCTGATTCAGTAGAAGGAGGCACACTGGGAATGTGCAATGACAACCATGACAATTCTTGAAGAAACAGTTCACATGAGTGCTTGTGACGACAGCTGCGAAGATGCTTTTCAAGAAGAGATGAAGCGTTGTCAAATCTACTCAATTTGCTCTTGGCTGCTTGCAGTAACCACATGTGAATGTGACCAAGATCGTCACATACAAGTGCAGCAGAGAAAGACTTTTTCACAAACTCATGCGACAGAAGAGTGTTGTGTAGCGAGACAAATGCAGGAACAGCCTCACATTTGATCTTCCGAAACAAGTTGTCTGTCTTTATTGCTCTGGAAGTAAATAGGCCAAAATCAGGTTTTGCTGTTAACAATGTTAATAGTGACTGCTGGCGTAGTTGTAATACTTTCTCGGGCATGTTATGGCGCTGTTCAACCTGTGCAGCTAAGCTCCACATGAGATCAGCGGTATTCCTTAACAACATCACGGCATCTTCCTGTTGTTCCTTGCAAAGTCTCTCTGTCACTAGTACACAGCATCTCATGCTCTTGTCAACTTCTCCAATCTTCACACACTGGGATACAAGAATGACCAGCAACCTCTCGGTGTTCAACGACGTTTCTCTTTCCCTATTTTTCACAGCTTCCATGCATATCATTGCAACCTCAAGGAGTGTTTGTGTATGCTTGCCAAATGAAAGGCTCTTGATACATTCCTTGGTAGCTTTGAGAGCAAACGTACTGTACTTATCATCGTCTTTAGAGTGGGCAGACTGGAACAAAGGGTTCAAATAATTCTATAGTAATAAAGAGAACGTAATTTCATGTTTTCCATGGATTATGGATCCAAGCGACCATCTCGCATCACTTGTTCAGTGTGTGTATAAACACAGATTGATAAAGGTTTCTACTCACTCGGATGGCTTTAGGAAGCTTAGGTACATCCTTCAGATCCTTGATGTATTCCAGCAGCCTCTTTCCTTCCATTTCTCGTCTTCACCATCTCTTTCCCGCCAAAGTTTAACATTTCTTTCACGTTCAATTAGAGCAACTTGATAACGCGCGAACAGGACGTGGGCGAAATTTCTAAGTAGGCGCGGTTATTCGTTAAATTTTCTCAGGTCTGCTCGTCCGGCCGTTCCTATTCAAAGAGCGGTTTCCCACTCTCCTTCGTTATCTGGCAGAAGGATTATAGCCAATGGAGGAGAAACTACTAACAGATGTATTATCTACGGAAACGCAAAGACGTTTGACTACTGGGGACAGAGTCTTAGAGTATTTCAGAGATGAAAACAACATCCCGGAAGAATTTCAAGACTTAGACACTCTAATAGCTGGTTTAGCAGCCTGGATGGGTTCCAGTCACTTCAAGGTGTGGGATATTTAAGTTTGAAATGTTGCTGTGTCATGCATTCTAATTAGTGCTAACCTAGCTTGTGGTGTCTTTGAGTCTGAGTCGTAATGTTCAAAATTCCCCTTATGATATATTGTTTTGTAGGTCAGTACATCTGCTATGGAGATTGTTACACTGCTGGTGACTCGGATGAAAGAACGGTTTAGGCCGCACATATCGACAGGTATATACTGGTAGTATAATACTAGTTGTAGTACAGCTTGTCGTGTTATTGTACCAAGTCAATGGCTAGTTCAGCTTAAGCAACTGTTTTGCATAATACTGTATTGGATGTTGATGCTAGTTTAAAGTACAAGGCTACTATAAAATTCTAGTGCACGTTTGCAGAAACAGATGAACTGGTGTTCATATAAAACCAGTTCATTTTAGTCGATTGTGCTTATTGGATATGCTCCACTAGACAGACCCACTGTGTACGTTACTTGATTGCTGTATGAGTCCGAGCTCTTTTGTGGTGCAAAATACAGTATGTTTTCACAAGAGGTACACGTTGTACATGTATAGTACATAGCTGCTTGGGCGATACTGTATTCTACATCATTGCTGCAAAATATAGTATGCTTCATATAAATGTGTTCACAAGAGGTACACGTTGTACATGTATAGTACATAGCTGCTTGGGCGATACTGTATTCTACATCATTGCTGCAAAATATAGTATGCTTCATATAAATGTGTTCACAAGAGGTACACGTTGTACATGTATAGTACATTGCTGCTTGGGCGATACTGTATTCTACATCATTGCTGCAAAATATAGTATGCTTCATATAAATGTGTTCACAAGAGGTACACGTTGTACATGTATAGTACATTGCTGCTTGGGCGATACTGTATTCTACATCATTGCTGCAAAATATAGTTTGCTTCATAATGTGTTCACAAGAGGTACACGTTGTACATGTATAGTACATTGCTGCTTGGGCGATACTGTATTCTACATCATGCTGTGCCTGTTAGACATGCATTTTGTCACTGGAACAATAGCATACGCTTGTCGCGAATGCTCTTTTAGAAAATAATTGCATTCAAAGTATGGTAAGTATGTTGTCCTATGCGCAGTATGTGCTTGTACTACATAAAGTGTTGTATAATATCAAATACCAGTAGCCTCGCCTCATACCATTTGAAAGGATACTTGCACTTTCATCAGAGTTCAATAATGGTTTACGTGTATTGTTCATTTATTACTTGGTGTTGAGTTGTGTGATACCTGTAAATATTAATAAATTTTTCAAACCAGGGTCACCAAGTGCCTAGCAACTGAGCTTGTAATAAATTTCTGCTATGTTATAGTATATTACTATGACATTGACATAATTTATATACCGTAAATTGGGAAATTTTCGTGTAACAAAATTTTTAACATCGAAATTATTTTTATCAATGCATTATGGAGCTTCTATACAAGACCATAGATTATATGACTGTTGCTGCTGACAGCTGTGATGATGCTTGCATTCGTGGTTATTGTGTATACAAGAGTGTAGGAGCCAACTGGATGAACAGGTCCTGCTCATTTGTTCGCCAGACCAAGACGCTGGTGCTCAGGCACTGGTGATCATTCCCCACAGCAAAGTAAGAGGCTGCTCACCGTCGCTGGCTAAAAGTAACTCCAGACAGACAGTATTTCAGCTGAAGTCAAGCTCTCTAGCACAAACTTCCAGCATACAACTCGGCATGCACGTGCATAAAATTTTCGCTGTTACAACATTTTCGCGTGTTTTATTTTCGTGGTTGATTCTACCCACAAAAATATTTTTACAACGAATAACATAAATACAATCAACTCAAACAGCAATAAATATTACTGAGGCAACCGTATATTTGCCGAAGTTTTGAAAGTGCACATGGCTGCTTACACCACAAACATGGACCTTAAAAGTTAGGTAGTCAAACTAATTGGATATTGAATCACCACAGTGATGCTATGCCCTGTTTATAGATTCAAACATTTGATTATTTTTCTTGTACATTTAGCCTGTAATGAGTATCATTTCTGACCTGCCAGCATACAAGCAGATTGACAATAGCAGATGTGTCTGTATGTTTAGGATTTACTCCAGGGAATAATGTCTTTGTTATCAGTACAATGTATTAAGTGTAGAGAGCACTTGTTAGCTTGTAAGGTATAACCGCACGTTCAATAATAATTATTAAGATACCGATTTTGTTACTTACAAAAGTAGCAAACTGTACATGCATAGCTAGCAACACTTGAAGCACTTGAGCATTTCCTGCCATTAGGGATAATGTTTGTTAGCTTCATGTGCGTAATAATTAGTCGCCATAGTGATCAAACTGTCCTCACTCAGGCTCAACTCCTATCATCATGCAGTATCGTACTAAGTTTGTGATTTTACACATTAGCAAGTTGTGTAAATATATGCAACTGTACTAGCATCACAATACAAGCGTACAATGTATAATGTACAGTACCAATACCATACCATGCAGTATACATATACTCTATGTGTTCTGTTTGCAGTTGAAGATCTCATTATTGTCTCCTTTAACATCAAAGTTTTAATATTTTGTCTAGTACAAATATGCACTAATGCAATTATATTTACTCACACTAGTACGTAACACTGCTAAATTAAATCATCTCTCTCTCTCTCTCTCTCTCTTTTTCTCTCTCTCTCTTTCTATCTCTCTCTCTCTCTCTTTCTCTGTCTGACTGTCAGTATTCCCTCCAATTCGAGAGAGACTTGGAGATGCTAAAGATCAAGTGAGAGAGAAGACCCAGTTACTGATCCAACAGATTCTGCAAGATGCCGTGTCTTCACCTCAGGTAGTATACCATAGTCTCAGGATAACTAGAGTGCTATAATTAGGTGGCGTTCACACGGCTCCGGATTCACGGAAACCTGGGTACATTTCTATCCGTTTAGGCCTCTCGTCACACGTATCCAATGAAAACGGATACTGAATCCAGGTACGTTTGTATCCGGAGACTTTAGTGGAGACCTTGAAATCAGAGTCGATGTGCCGTGTGAACAGGGAATCCGAATACTTAGAGCCACTAGCACGCTGCGCACGTGATTATCGTGTGCTCGCGCGCTTGGGAGGCATGCATGCTTGGCTGTAGCCTCGTACCCAGGCTCTAGTAGTAGTAGTAGTAGTTTCGGTGTACACGGATACGTGTGAACACTGTACATTCTTTGAAGAAAACGAATACCTGATACCGGTAACTTTTGAAGCGGACACGTGTGAACGCCGCCTTAGTATTATATATTCCTACAACACAATCATGACTTCATAGTTACAATTATTTTGTATCACAGGTGTTCCTCGACAAGGTGATGGATGGCACCTTAGCTCACAAGAACTGGAGAGTGAAGGAGCAAGGTCTCAAGTGTCTTAGCAGAACACTAGATTTGTGAGTACTATAGGAACATTTAAGTATTAAATTCTGTTGTTTTCTTCAGTTTTGGCTCAGGTCAAGTATCAGTAGGCAAGTTCATCGGCAAAATATGTGACCTTCTTGGTGATGCTAATGTTCAAGTTCGCACAGCTGCTATAGACAGCCTGGTTGACATATACCATCATGTTGGTGTCAAGGTTCGAGTCGATCTGGGAAAGCGAGGCCTTCCACCAGCAAAGTTGCAACAGTTGTTTAGTAGATTCGATGAAATTGATGTCAGTTCAAACAATGTTAATCATGGTGGTCACAGTGATGAAATTAGTGCCGAGGTACAATACCACTCATTATTCTCAAAACAGTATAGTTTTATTCTTCACACAGAATACTGACTGTGAGCCTATGGGGTCTTCCTCTTCTCCCAGTCTCACTAAGCATGCTACCACCTCTAACCCAACTATCACCACTACCAAGAGCAAGGGCGCCCTTGACACAGAGCACTTTGCACAAGGATTCAATGACACGCCACATCTGAACGTAAGCCAAATACACTATTTATATTGTACATTATCACTGGTCTTTGTACCTTTATTGATGATAACTCACGACTCAAGGAAATGTTTAAAAGGGATCCCATTGACAATGGTGCTTTTTAGCAGGAGGGCACTTTTAAAAGTATTGTTACAACAGCTTTGCAGATTTTGTCACAATTCGCTGGCTATGTAGAGACACATGTTGTAATGCTTCTTATTACATAGTACGTCATCTTTGACCAATCGGATTGCTCTATTCGAGGGCATTAATGTAGGTTATTGACCGCGCGTAGCGGCTCCTATAACAACAGACCGTTGCGTCTTTGCGAGTTAAAAAATTCGCGATGTTATTGCATGCGCTCAGAGTCACAGTGATGAACTATGTAATAAATCATTTATTGCCCTGCACAACTCGGGCATTAACCGACATTAATGACCTCGGGAAAGTCGGTTGCCCTCGTACAGTCTCGGGCTGCGCCCTCGACCGTTACTCGGGCAACCGACTTTCCCGCGGTCATTAATGTCGGTTAATTCCCTCGCGTGAGGGCAATAACTAATACTTAGCGAATTCTGTGCTGTATGGTCATTGCTGTCAAATGTTCCAAGCAAAAGAAATAAATAAATAATTTGCTCATGAATTATTCTTAAAACGAGGCCCAGGCCTCTGCTTTGAAGTAATCCTGTGCTCATAGAATGTTTGCCTCTGATTATTGCAGATATTCACAGCAGCCGATGTCGAGAAGACCATGAGTAGTATTGAACAGACGCTAGTTAACATGAAAAACAACTGGACAGTCAGGGTCACAGCGCTGAAGGAACTACGAGCTCTTATCCAAAGTGATATTGTCGATAATTCGTCTTTTGTTGCTCTTCTTCGGCCGCTTGAGCGTGCTATGAGAGACTCATTGAAAGATCTGAGATCCCAGGTCAGCTTGTTGAATCATAGCACCTTCTAATGTGACACATTGTTGATTTGTTCCAGGTGGTACGCGAGGCAGCTGTCACTCTGAGCTGTCTATGTGTCCACTTGGGGACAGAGCTAGCTCAATTTGTGGAACAGCTGCTTCCACAGTTGGTCGCTTTACTGCCTAACTCTGCTAAAGTGATGTCCTCATCTGCTAATTTATGCATCATCTTCATCATCAAGGTTTGTTAACACTTTTTACATGTTCATGTTACTTGGATGAACAATAGTTCTTGCTGGTAGATTTCTGAAACTATGTAACTAAACTTGCACAGAGCAATAATCAGTTTACATTTAATCTTGCAATGCCTGTTAATGTTGCTAAGAGATGTAATATGTATCAGTTACATCACACACACACTGTTGCACAACTTGGATTGGCTGAAAATTTGATTTAAGTATTCATCTGCTGATGTATCACCAGATGACCATGAGATGCATTTGTACCTGTTATCATGTGCTATCAATACTTGTAGTCAAAACACAGATAACAAAGATTTTTTGACTGTGTCTAGAGTATAGTGCAATTGTATGTTTTGTTGTTTTAGACAATATCAACAGAATTACAATAATTATTACCACAATAACAAAGCATTTCTTTCTCCAGCACTCTCCCCATCACCGGCATCTCATTCCTCTCTTGCAAACTTTCAATACCTCAAAGTCTCCCATCTCTCGTCGCTGCTGTGCTGAGCTAGTGAGCCAGGCCGTGCTTGCATGGGAGCCCAGTATGCTGGAGAAACAAATGTCACTGATTGAAGAGTCTCTGACTAAAGGACTGAAAGATGCTGATACTTCCGCTCGAAAACACATGAGGAAGTTAGTATGCGCTATAGAATACATGTATAGAGCTGCTACTATATATGGTATAATTTTCAGGGAACGAATTTTACAAGTTTTAGCAAATGTGAAATTTAAGACACGAAATGTTGAATTTGTAAACATGTATTATAAGCTAAAGGGAAATTTCCCCCAAAAATTGCTGTTATGACCTATTAGCTGTTCATCGTGTAGTTCTAACCTTTGGAAGGCTTCTGTTATTACGAATATACGAATATCGACATCCAAACCTCTTATAGAAGAAATAACTTATTTGTTTATTTGTATTCATAGAGTATACTGGGCCTACCATGCTCATTTTCCTGCTGAAGCCAATCGTATATTTGAATCATGTGACTCGCAGCAGCAAAAACTACTGACCAATGAGAGGAACGGCGGTGGAGATCAGTCTGTATCAAGAAACACGACCATATCACCAAAGTATGTAGCTACATGTACTGTCCATTACTTAGCTATGTTACTACCTGATCCTTTTAGACTGAAGATTATCAGGAAACCGAATGCTCAACCAGGTATAGTGTACTGTATAATGGAGAATTTTCACGGGAGAAAATTTCGCGAATTACAGGCTATTTGCGAAAATATTATCCGCGAATGTCTTTTTGTTGACAAAGATAGGGCAATAGCGCTGATTCGCGAAAATAGTATTCGCGAAATGCTCTATCTCAAGAAATTTTCTCCCGCGAAAATTTCCCGCCATATTGTAACTCACTCACTCACTACAGCTAGCACTTTCTACGTGTATATCATTAATTTACACACACATGTTATATTATACTTGTAGAGCTGGTGAGAGTGGATTATTCAAATTCGATTGACCACCTTCCTCCTCGTCCTCCAAGTGCCAGTGCTGTTTTAGGCAAACCGCCTTCCATCAAGGTCCGGCCGCCCACTATACGCTCTACCACATCCAACCATGGACAGGGGTCCAGTACAAACTCTCTCTCGGCTGCTGCTCGATCTATCAGTCGTTCAACTGAGAATCTAGCATCTTCTCCACCTACTGCAACTCCTATTCGCCCTCCTTCTCGCAGTGGTGCTGCTAGTACTGCTAAGAAGACAAAGCCTCAGGTGGTGTCAGAATTCAAACGGCCTCGTACACCAGTCCGTGCTTCAAGGTCTGCTCGTACTAGTCCAGTCAATAGTAGAGAGTCTAGTCCAGTGAGAGTTGTACCAAAGGGAGCCAGTATGCCTCGGAGTCGACATGTAGCTCTGACAACTGAGTCGCTGCGTAATATGAGTATTGTAAGTTCAGTTAATCAAACTGTGGTTGCTGTGTTGACCTTTCTCTATTCACTGTCAGCATGACATGATGTCTGGCCGAGGTGACGATGAAGATGATTGTGCCAGTGTCACGTCAGAGCGATCGTCGTTCTCTATATCATCAGAGATGTCAATCAGTCCGTATGCCTGTGCTAAATTCCCTAACCCAATCACTGTAAGTTGTGTAGTGTTTTTGTTGACATCTTGTAGACATACATGTTCTCTTACAGTATGCATATTATACTAGTCATTATACTATATAGCTGTTCTATACAGATAATATACAACTAACCTTTCATCTCCAGTAATACATATTTATACAGTGGTACATGTGTGTACTTACCTCACACTATCCCATTCTGAATTGGGAAGGTGTCATGTGTGAATAGACAACCAGTGCTATATACCACTGTTTCATTCTGTAGGCTCATTGCTCGTGTATTAGTGGTTGTGTAGTGATGCAGCTGGTTTATAAATGTAGCCTCTGGTTGCCCTGTTGTAATGAATTTCACCTTGTTGTATAATATTGTGAAAATGAATCACTGTTGTGAGTTGTGAATACAAGAATCCCCTGTGGTTAGCAGTGAATTTCCAGTGGTGTTTCTTTGTGAATATTTCCACTGTAAAAGAGTGTTCTCTGTGTCACAGGATCTGGATGAGTTGGTTAGGCTGTGTGCTAGCAGGCAGTGGTCCGACAGAAGAGACGGCATAGCTCAGCTTCACTTGCTGATGGAGACCGGGAGACCTATGACGTGAGTGAACTGCATACTAACATGACTTCATCACACTATTGACTGCATGTTCTTGGTATAATATTCATGGTAGTATTATGCATGTATGCAAAAAATAAATATGTATCATTATCTGGAATAGTTTCACTGACCTGTCAGTCTCAATGTCTCATGTACCTTTAAATATTTATCCATTTACAGGCATAATGACATGTTAAAAGTGAGAGAAGTTTTCAAAAGAATGTTTTCAGAACCTCACTCCAAGGTATGTGTCAGGATGCCTGTTTCTTTTTACTTTATTTTTAATTTTCACAACTCATTCCTCTAGGTCTACGGCATGTTTTTGGAGACTCTCACTCGATTCATAGAGTGCCATCGTGAGTACATGGACGACTGGTTGTTCCTGATGCTGTTACAGCTACTGCACAAGCAAGGAACTGACATTTTGAAGAGTCTGCAGTTTAAGCTGCAAATTGTACTAGAGGAAGTTAGGTAAGGCTTAGTTACATTACCTGTATGTTGCACTAACTCTTCTACTTGCATTGTGAATAAGCTTTGTATTGACGTTGTAGAAAAGCGTTTGAAGTGGATAAGCAGTTTCATGAACTATGTCGAATACTTGTGGACGCTCAGCGACCAATGAACAACAAGGTCAAGCTGGCATGGTTGGACTACCTCAATGAACTCTTGCCGTCAATGGAGTCTTCTGACTTCACAGAATCATCAGGTGCTTTTACAACAACTGTAACTACAACTATATTAATCTCGGCACTACATTTACTTGTCAATTGGTCTAAAATTTTGTTTTCGAAATGACCATCAGCACTGTATAACTAGGGTTAGGTGCTTTGTGCTGTTTAGCAATCATTTTATGTGTTATTTTTGTTATTTACATGTTAGCTTTATGTTATTAGAGAGGTTAAGTTTTACGAACGCGTAACGTGTAACCCGTAGACTCGCGTTAGACGTCACAGGCAGGCTACTAACGGCGATTAAGTTTTGCAGGCGTAGCGGGTAATACCTGTACTCGAGCATGTAGCAGAGCGCTCGGGTGTGTAGCTAAGAAGACAAGAGACGACCAGGATTCGCGTTGAGCATGGTTCAAAGGGTAAACAAAACGCTTGTAGCTCGACAAACTAACCAGCAGTTTGGTGAGCCATGGTCGTTCCTGCTCTGACGACTTGTACGGGCGAAGGACAGCTCGTATCGGCGTTTCGAAAAGTCGAGCATGTAGAGCAGGAATCAAGCTACACATACATCTGTAACAAACGTGGAATTGATGAAACTTTGAGCAACAAAATCCACAGGTAAACTGCCAACCTGTAGACAGTGGTCTACACGCACTGTACGGGTAAAATCAACGGGTAAGCCAGCCCAGCCCACTTATTGTAGCGCTCACGTGATCTTTTACACGTTACGCGTGCACGTTACACGTACAGGTAATAAAAACTTAATCTCTCTATTGCATTTCTAGACATCAAGCAAGCATTCTCTAAACTGCTGGGACTCACTATTGATCCAAAGAGTGCTGAACTGAGACGAACGAGTCAACAAATAGTGGCTGCTTTGTTTGATCTGAATGCATCCACCTTTACCATGATGTGTCGGACTCTTCCCATCAACCTGCGAGAGAGCAGTGATCGTATTATACGGAGTCACCTGCAGAACAGTCCAGACGACTCACCAACATCATCGCCAGTAGTCGGTTTCTCAACTGCTAAGAAGGTTAGTTGTGATAAATCTGACATCTGACGCGCAGTGAACCTATTGTGTAATGTACTGCAAAGTGTTGTTGTGTAGAATGTACATGTACCCTTTCTGTTTATCATTCTTTTAGGGTGTTTCCAAGTTTTCTACTAGCAAGACGTCCTCTTCTCCCAACTCTATGTCACTCCGTCGTCAGATTAGTTCCTCCTCCCCAGACATCACTCAGCTTGCTCCCTTATCCTCTCTCCCTGCCAGTCTCACTCCTTCCACCCTCACTCCCTCTAGCCCACGCAGTCGTATTCCCACTCCCTCAACTTCAAGCAGTGGACGTAGAGGAAGATCTCGAATTCCTCTTCCTCGCTCTGGCAACAAGCAAAACGCAATACCACCCAGGTATAAATAATGTGCTCTTAGCTTTTGACGAATATAATGTATTTTGCATGTTGATACGACCAATGATCACTTTATCTCTCAGGGCAATGAGTGTGGACCCTGAGCGTATGCTGAATACAAACCAGTTTTCCCTCCATCGTCCCACATCATCTCAGTCAACGCACGTGTCTGTCCATCGTCGACCAAACACTGACCTTGGGTTCACTAGCAGCGGTTATGACATGCACGGTCGTCCTCCTTCTTCGCAAGGTTTCATGCTGGACCATTTTATTACCCATTTGCCTGTGCTGGACTTTGGAACTTCGGAATCTGAAGGTATCTTAGTGTTACAGAACTATTATTGTGCAAAACAAATTACCGTATGGCCGGTTATTTTCGACTGTCAAATAATTATTTCGTATATAAAATTTAATTTTCATCTAATTTTCGACACACTCGCTTTTCGAAAATAAATCCCAACTAAAGTTTATTGCCCTTCATCTGAAATCAATAGCATCAAAATGTTGGAGTCGCTAGACCACGCCAGCCACGTTTTATGATTGTTAAATAGAACCACAGTGTCGAAGAAAAGTTGATACACCGCAGTGTCTGCTTTCCATCTATCGCGGGCAGCAGTGCCACTGTGTGCATGGGGCCCGCGAGTGCTTGTCACTTTTTGTTACTGCTATCGTGACACCAAACTACCCACTGTTGATATACCATCAGATTCTTGCCTAAAGGTAAGCAGTGCTGGAAATGGGCTCGATCTGTTTGTTTCGATTGACATGTGTTTGCACGAGAAAATTTTGGTCTTCTCAATTTTGAGTATTATTCAAAATTTCGTAGATTTAATTTTCGACCTTCAGTCGATGAACAAAAATAAAATCCGGTCGAAAATAACCGGCTATACAGTATGAGCAGCTTTGTTAGTTGATAGGCCATGATCATTCCTTGTATCCATGCAGCTGAACCAAAGGACCAAGTTGGACTACTGGTCAAGCAACTGGTCAATGCTGCTAAGTGAGCTGTTTATACTTGTACACAAAGGGAAGGGAACATGTTGGTCAATCCTGTGCATTGCCATACTGTAAATCAGCGATAGTAATAGAACATTTCACGTCATCAACTCAAAGCATACATGTACATGTCACTGCACTTTCAGAATTGTGAGCATGAGCAGTAAGTTACATTAGCAACATAAGCTGCTCTGTTGGCAGTAGGCTGCTCTGTTGGCAGTAAGCTGCTCTGTTGGCGTGCTAGAGTTTGTATTCCAGCCATTGGTATGCGAGAAGCTCAGTGAAAATGAGTGTTCTATTTGAAAGAGGCATGAGTTCCCAAATGATAGACAATGTTTTTGTTTTATTCTAGATACTGTAGAGGAAGCTAGTCTAGTAATATGATCTTTATAATGTCTATAGTGTTAAGCTGAAGACGGCAGCACTACAAGGACTGCATACATTGGCTCGTGCATATGATCACTCGTGCTGGCATGATCATTTACCCACCTTAATACCAGAAATGCTCTCGGAACTAAAGGTCAGTACCAATAGCAGTAATTTGGGCTTGTACAATTCACAGACAGACCCATTGTGTTCACTAATGACAGAAACAATATTGAGGGTTAATTCTTATCGCTTTTACACAGCAAGGAGAAGTTGCTATTCAAGCCATCGTTCTTCGTCTGTTTAGAGAACTGCTCAAGAATCCATCAGTGCATCCTCATGCAGCTCCATTTACTGCCTCCCTTACGACCACAGTGATCATGTCATACAGCAGCAGTGAACTAAATATTAGCCAACTTGCTGAGGACTTGTTCAGTTTGTTAGCGAGCAGTCTTCCCAGTCAGACTATGGTTGAGCAGTTGGGGCCGCTAGTAGGTCATAAGAGCGAGACTATCCTACTTGCAGCTATTAAACTTCTTACAAAGGTACTATGAGCAATATAGCCGTGTCAGTGACATTTATGTACTTACCTTCTGTAGGTTGTTGCTGGAACCACTGAGCCATATTTGAGTTCAATGTTACCTGAGATTGCACCTGGAGTTGTGCAGGTACACGGCTGTTTACAATTCTATAACTTGTTTTATCATCGTCCTTATCTTCAGGGCTACTGCCATACGGAGAGCAAAGTCAGAAAGGCTGGTGTCTTCTGCCTAGTGGCAATATATTCTATAGTTGGGGAGAATCTTCGACCTCATCTCACTGCCCTTTCTTCAGCTCAGGTTTGCATTTTTAGTCGCTTGACATAAAATAACGGTCTCTTTGCACAGACTAAGTTGCTCAACCTGTATATTCGACGGCAAGAAGATGGAAAGACCAAATCCTCCTCCACTGTACCGAAGTGAATACAACTCATCTCATAATTATTTAGCCTTTGTTCAAAAATCATGCGATGCTTTAAGTCGAATTCTCTTATCTTTTCTTGTACTTCACAGCTTGCACAAGTTCTTATAACCGCTTGTACATATTATACATAGTTTGGACTGTAACATGTACACTAGCATGAGTAACTATTATCTTACTACTGTGTTATTCTGTTTCATATATTCATGTTGGGTGTGGTACATTCGAAGTAATATGCAAAAATAAATTTATTAGTGTAACCATGACGCTACAAGTCAATTTCTGCATGCTCATTACTACATAGTAAACTGCAAGAACAGATATTTAGAGCCATCCCCTCTAAATGTGCAATTCGGATGATAAACAAAACTTGATAACGGGCAGCAAGTTACACAGCACTAGTGTACAATCAATACTATACAGCAAGGTTAGTTGTTCAGTGCAAATTCTACGTCACTGGGATTACTGACATTGGTGTAACTCTCAAAGTCATCCAGCTGTTCTGCGGTACATATCACAATCCTGTCTCCAGCCCACCTGCCTTGAGAGGTGACACCATGAGGAAGGTCTCCTCCACCACTGCCAGTGGAGTGTATAAGAGTAATGATCAAGCCTGCCATGACACCTATGTAATAATTATACCCACATCAGCAACTATCTAACATTATATCTGTGCATTACCTTGCTGTTCGTCTTTCATATCAGTATGTACCATATCACAAACTGTTTTCTCTCCAGCTTTGTATGCTTGTGGATCGAGATACTCTTTTTTGTCCAAATTCACTACTTTGTGGTATTTACCCTCACAAAACTCTCCTAGCTTTTCCAGTAGGGTAGCTTGATTAGTCTTGAACTGTTCATACACTTCAGAAGCGTGGGATTTACTAAATTGGCCCGATTCATACACAAACTCAAACAGATTCTGTTCTTTCCATTCACCATTTGGAGGGAAAGGAGAATAAGTAGAGTAGTCTCCAGTTATGATGAGGCGATCACCGGCCCACTTTCCTACAAACTGCTGGGTAAGGAAGGTCAAATCTAATTTCTTCTGCATTGTCTTGGGCAACAGATCAGTAGCAGCTGATGATGGATCACTGTTCGACACTACCTCTAGACAGTTGTTTTGTAATGAAGACTGTCCAAGTTTTGAATCTCCTAAGTCCAGGAGAAACAGTTGTAGCCATGGTAGATAGCTTCCATTTGCAAGTATTTCCAATGCCTTTTGTAGCATTGAATGCATAGACTGGGATTTCGTAAGATTGGCAAACACATAGTACTGGCCCATATTGATATCAGTCAGACTGAAATGCTCAACTGTTCAGTCGATCTGAATTTATACCAATTCAGATGCTGAATCAGCAGTTACTGGAATGCATGCATGTGCTTGCTTCAAATGCTTAATCAGCAGTCATGCTGCATTCTTTAAAGGCGGGTATGCATGTAATAGTACAGAGGAGCAGAATTAATGATTTGTAGCAGTGGTACCATCATTCAGCGGTTTTATTACTTCTTGCAAGGAGGAGTTGAGTATAACTTTGCAGTAAAGTGCATGTCACGTCATCTATGATATTATTCACACAACAAGGCATGATCAAACTTAAACGCATTAGTGAAACCAAGATTACTGTCTACGCTCTACGGTTTACGCTTTACCCTTGCAAGAAGTAATAAAACTGATGAATAAATCCACTGCTACAAGATCATCAAGTTAAGGAGTTATAGTGACCAAACCACATTCCACAGAATTTGGTCTGACAAATTGACACGTAGGCAGGCATTGTGGCCCACAAAACTGCTGACTGTCAGTGAAAGGGGAGGTGTAAACTGTGAATTATTCCTTTGCCTTTAGCCTGCTTCAGCATGACATAGCTGTTTGTCCATTCAATAAATTTCAACTGGAGGCTGCTCTCATGTATTGTTCTCTTATGTGTGTCTCACTGTGACAGTACTAATGCTGCTATATGATATGATAAATGGAGAGCATGATGACGAAAGTAACACTTGAAAATAATTTCACTTATTGAGTTTTACTGAGCTGTCATGTTTAATTGTGTATCGCTGTTGTGTTCTATTCATCTTCATCTTTTCATGTATTTTATGTATCACCTTTACTCAGCTCTTTCTAGCACGTGTTCATAGATCTTTCTAGAACTTCTCTCCATGTGTATAAATACCATTGTCTTTGGTTCTATTGTTCTATCTTGTGTTGAAAGCTAAAAACCATTTTACTATCAGAGCTGACTCCTGTTGAGTAAATTACTGCCCTAAAATACCATGCGGAAAACATAGCCCTCTATAGCATTGTGCACGAAGTGCCAAGAAATTAACTATGCAGGGTAACTGTTAAACTGCTGGTCACTGACAAGGTAGTGTTACATGGTATCCTACAACTGTTACAACACTCAAGAATCTTGCTGTGTTCAAAATGTGATCAAATCATTGTGAACACATTTTCTGAAGTTGAATAACAGTTGGTCTAAAAATCATAGTCTTCATCGCCTTTTCTACTAGTCCAACAAGGAGAGCAAGTTCCTGAGAGATATTTCACGACAATTACAAATTTATAAATGAAACCAGCATAAACTTACTAAACACTGCATGATGGTAGGAGAAAGTGACGGGCGGTAATTTTGGACAATGACTACTTGTTTCATATCCTCAAAAGATGGCTGGAATGGAACTATATTGGAATATGGCAGCCTATACTTCTCTGATATTCCTGTAGACAATATGAACAATTAACTGAGTGAACATCAATTGTGTGTAATTTAAAGTAAAAGCTGAAATGTTTCCTGATGTTAAGATTGCGTTGCACGTAAATCACTTCAATAGCTTGCGTTATGTTGCATCAATACAACGCAGATATAGAAATTTGTTCTATTTCTGTGTAACGTTGCGTTGTAATACAACTCGAATACTGCATCACATTGTAACCTATAGTCTAAAACAGTTGGACAGTGCATCTTGATTTAAAAGTTTACGGAGTTACTATAATAACATTCCAGCTGCACTTAATGCAGCAAGTCCTAGGGATACTTGAATTCACTCCTTAATTGACGTAGCCATAGTAACCACTCACCACTAACACTGACAACATTCAATATTTCCCACATGACCAAACCTATGGAGTAAACATCACAAGCAGCATGGTGGCTGAAGATTGTAACATCAATCTGATCAGAGAGCACTTCTGGTGCCAAGTATCGGTTGGTGCCTAGTCTGCTCCCAAGCTGTCTATCAACTTCACCATTTTCATCTTTTTTAACACTGAGACTCAAATCGATCAATACAAGAGAATGACTAGACTTGACCAGAACATTGGCAGATTTGAGATCACGATGAGCAATTCCTAGAACAAGAGAAATAAACATCAACATGTACATTTAATACTGCAAAATAATTTATGATTATTTCACCTTGTCTGTGAAGATATTCCAAGCCACTGAGTAGTGAGCTGCAAAAATCAAATGCTGCTGAGATGTGAATGGTAGCGCTCTTGAGATAAGACATTAGATTACCCAAAGGATACATACTCATGATCAGTACACCAGTAACTCCCGAACCTGCATCAAGATACAAATCCACATCTAAAGCCTAGTTCACAATGAGTCGCAATGACAGTGCCGCGATGCGCCGCAAGAAATAGAATCGTTTCTATCCTCGCGTTGCGTCACACGGCAGGAAAAAAACATGCGTTGCGCTGCGTCACGACGTATTGTGAACAATTTGCAGCATCGAGAGGGTCGCGTCGCTAAGCTCTGCAACTCATTATGAACTATGCGGGTTATACTCCTTCGCTTTAGCTCTGAGAAAGAGCCATTGTGATACCATAATGCAAAGTGAAACTTGATAGCTAAAATAAGCTTAGTACCGTAGGTAAATTATGAGATTTCATGACACAATATATCTACATGTACAAAACTACTAATGCAGACACTGTAACTTCACTTACTATACGGACTGCACTTTAAATGGCATGATATGACATTCACTATGTTTTCATGATGGAGGTCCTTAAACATGGAATATTCTCTTCTCCATGATTCAAAGCTGTCGAACTCTTTGACAGCAACTAACTCACTACAATATTTACCTAAACAAACAATAATACTGATAAGTGTATAAGTTCAAACACCAATACGATTTACAGTCTTTCTCCATGCCTACTTCATTCCTCTACTATAGCGCAGAAACCCAAATCAGCAATAAAAATTGATGAAAATTGGAACTCTATTTTTATCATAATCTAGTTCATGCTGTAGACTCAGTGTCCGGTATTGGTCATGCTGTCTTGTATCTATTCTGTGCTCTGTGATCATGCTTCCAATGCAATAAGAGAGTTCCTTTTGCTGGTCAATACATTGGTAGACACAGTTGAAGTGTGAGGTTATTACAAAAACTAATAGAGAACAGATGACTACTGATATTTTGTGCCTAGTCTTACTCTTGTTACCCTCTTCAATGATTAAAAAAATTATCTGAAGAGAATACACCAGTGTGACAGAACACTGTTCAGATCCTCGTTGCATGCACGTTCACCATTCTTAACACATTGACCCTACTACATTATAAAATTAACTCTACGATGGTACTCGTTCCGTGTCTGCCCCTTTTCATACAGAGGTTTTATTACTTCATGCAAGGAAGATTTTGAGTGCAAAGCATCACCTTGCAGTCACTAATGTGTCAAATCTCTGATATTTATTCATACAATGAAGCATGATTAAAGACTTAATGGAATTTTAACGCATTAGTGCACCATGTTTTATGGTCTACGCTCTACGGTTTACACTTTATCCTTGCAAGAAGTAATAAAACTGCTGTACATACTTGTACCACACTGAAGAGATTAAGTGCCAAAAATTAATACAATAACTTCCTTCGATTTTCAGTGGTCTTTGCCTATAGGAGTTATTGATATTAAATTCATTTTTCATTAGGACCTTAGTCGATGCAAACAAGTTTTGTATTTACCTACCGCCTGTTCTGTAGCTGTCAAAGGTAGTCTCACTCTGATTCCTGTCTCATTGGATGGATGGATACCAGTCTACTATAAACTTATCACACGCCTGTTTAGTGAATAATTTATATTACATTGTTTTTTTAAACTAGTTAGGCCTGGTATTTCTGCTGTTCTTTGCGAGCTCTTGCCAAAAAAACCTAGCTACTACATAAACTCACCAGGAAACACTTTCCCAAAGCTTCCCACTCCAATCAGCTCCTGGCTAATCACGGGTGAGGAGGTTAACGCATATTGGTACCTCGACAGCCTCTTGAACCACAATGATGTGACGATTAGAGCCAATTCAACTACCAACACGCAACAACTGGCTACCAACAAAACGAAGCACCACATCCTCCAAACGAAGCACGTACAGACGTCTGGCACGTGGCAAGCCCCACCCAAAGTTGCCCCGCCCTTAAGCATATAGGTTTCAAGGTTTCTCAGTAAGTTACTGGAAATTGTTGAAAACCTTACTATTAGATTTACTGGATTTAAGTTGCCGATCCGGCTGAAAAGGCAGTAACAGTAAGAAATTTAATTGTTGATTGTAGGGAGTAGTCCTGTGCTAAATGATTCAGATGAGTTTACTAGTACTAAAGCAGTTGCAGATCAAAATGAACTTTATTATTGGACACATATTACATGTACTACCGGGTATAACACTGATTTGAAAATATTTATTATCAAGTTCTACTATTAGCTGCCATAAGTGTAAAGACAGCTATGCATTTTTTAATTGGCTCAATTCTCTCTCCAACTGGCTGATTTTCTCCTTGAGTGAGGCATTTTCATTGGTATCAATTGAATCTACAGTACTTTGAGTTGAACGACCAACATCAGACTGCATTTTTTGAAACACTTTCTCTCCTTTAGGATCTTTGTATAAAGCCACCATCTGTATAATTAAACAATATATTTAATAGTAATATTATACAACAGTTGGTTAGTTACCTTGGGTATAAATGTAAATGTGAGGTTGACAATTGCTACGAGAAATAGTGTGATATTCCAAACTATTGCTCCATACTGAGGTGGTACCAGAACTAGTGAAAGCAAGCCAACACTTCCACTTAAGATGATGACTGTTGTGACAAAAATTGTCATCACTGTTTCTCGTGAGTCATTCAGTACTTGAACTTTGACATTGCTTATAAACAGTGACAGCACTATGCCAATGCCGTGCAAGAGAAGCTTATATGCAATAGTAATTCCAAAAAATATACTAAAGAATACTGAATTCCCACATTGAATGTCAAGAAAATTCTCTAAAACACCTTGTTCCTGCAGAATTGTTATTTACGACTACAATTAGCATTATCATCATTATACTCACATTCAAACTTGGCTGCTCATTTACACTAGGCAGTTCCATGACATCATCATAAGCTAAAGCCAGTCCCAATAATGGCACAGCAAATAAAATTTCTACCACTCCAATAAGTAGCACCACAATCAAGAGATGCCAGTCTCTAATCGTCTATACTAAATGAATAAAAGTAGGCGATTTGCATCATTCATAATACCTTTTTGTGTGTAGATGGATTTTTAAAGATATAAAACACTCTCCAAGTTTTTACTACAGCTATTCCAATCACAACATCGTATCCAATGCTTGAAAAAAAGCTGTTTATCTAATACAGTGTTAGTTAGCTATAATATACTAATGTCATTGCTCCTTACTGTGCATATTGTGGAGACAATTATAAAATTATTGGTTGGATATGTGATATTTGTTATTGTCATAACCACTACGGCAATGATGAGAATATAATTTAAATTGGGACTCGTCAGCTTAATAACCCTACAGAAAATAACCAAAGGTAGTAAATACTTGCATCATCTGTGCATAAATACAAGTGTGACATTATTCATAAAACTTACTTCCTTTTTCTGAAAACAAGCGTAAAAATGAAACAAATGGCGGCACCAACCAGTACAATTATTCCCAATAGAGTGTATACAACAACAATGGGAGTTTGTACAAAGGTTGATATCACAAACTGTGGCATACCGTCTGGAGGAACACCATCTGCACAAAGTGATTAGAATCAAACAATAGTATTAATCTGTCTCAATATTTACCTGGCCATACAGTAGAGTTTCCAATAGCAATAATATCAGACTCTAGTAGCACTCCAACAGATTGCAAGGTAATTGCGCGGTCTATAACATAGAATAAAATCTTGGTATTGGTACAGTGATTAAATACCTCGAATTTGGTATTGTTTGACAATACTTCTTGAAGACTGCCTACTTCCATTTTGATTAAACCTCACTCGTCCCTGTAATTTTAAAACATAAGTATCAACTATAATGTGCTTAAAACATACTGTTCTTCCTGAA
The DNA here is from genome assembly GCA_964017065.1 of Haliclona indistincta. NCBI lineage: Eukaryota > Metazoa > Porifera > Demospongiae > Haplosclerida > Chalinidae > Haliclona > Haliclona indistincta. Next base: position 7,785,051 of record OZ024788.1, on the reverse strand, counting down.
AAAGCAACATTCCAGTTCAATTCTGTTCCCCTACAACTGTCAACAACACTCCCAGATCCTATATCACTAACACAAGAATGCAATGCTTCTGCGAATGCTCTCACTGCATCTGATGCATATTCTGACGTGTTGTAGAAATCACCTTCTTCTAACTGACAATAATAATAAAAAATAATGTATTACGATTTTATTATTACCACATATTTTCCATCATCAGGATATGGAATAAGTACAAGGCTTCTGTTCAGTACAGTTATCATGTCAGTATCAGTACAGTTGGTCTCCATATAATACTCCCTCCACCAGTCGGTCTTATGGTCCCCTAAAAGAATCCAAGCATAGTTGGGATAGAATCTTCTATTGTGAAATGCCTATGCAACTAATATTATCACAAAATTATCAGTAATACACTGTGCTTACTGCACAAAGTAGCAATGTTTGTATTCTCAAACTTGCAACAGGAAGATAGATGTGTGGTTGAGCATCCTATTATAATGTAATAAAATCAATAGTCTGTAAGTGTCATAACTTACAAATGAATCCATAACCACATCAGCAAATGTAGTGTAATTTGAGGTTGCTGATCTACGAAATATAGTTGAATTGATAGTTACATTTTGCTCTTCAAGGCTTTGCTGCAATAGATTCGTCAGCTAAAGAATAATTATAAATGCACAGTGTAATAATTTTGTACGGTTTTACTTCAGTAAATTGCGGCTGGTTTTCTGTAAACATAGTTAGCTGTGTCCAGTTATTGAAAAACATGACAGTAGCCAGGGCTGGTACAAGTTGATCGTCTGATGGAACTGTTCTATACAGGCTTTGATACACTGACATGTCGTTGAGCACCACTGACGTACTTGCATACGAGATCTGCAAGCATTAGTTTCAAAAAACATTTCGCTAATCTTACCACTGATGTATTTAGGTAGTGACTGATCTTTGCGACATCTTCAGTCGCCGACGAGCAGCCACACCCAACCACCGCCGCTACAGATTTGTCAGTAGCGACGTCAAAGAAGTTTTCAAGCGCTACGGTTCCATTGCACTGAATAATACAATGCACAGCTTGATGTAACACTTGCATAAAATTAATACCTCAATTTCTCTCAACATATATTCAAGGCGATGGTCTGGTAGAAAAGAAACGTTTCTGTTGATTTCATCTAGCACTTGGTTCACAGCTGGTACTATTCCCGTTGGCTCCCTATTTGGAATCATCAGTAGAAACTTGACAACAGTACTGGAGCAGATTGTGGGACATGGCATCAGAAGGCTAAGGGCAAGCTTGATCAAAACAGCTACTCTAATATTTTCCATCATTACTAGCTATAGCTATTTTGTCTCCTCAATGTACAGCAACACTAGTTAAATATAGAATGAATACCATGCCTGCAATTTGAATTGCATTATCCTTTTACGGTACTAAGACAACTGATGATCTAATCATACCACGTCATTGTAGGTTTCACTTGTGTTGTTATTTGTGGCTTATATAGACTTTCAAAAGAAGTGATGCTTTTATGATCTGCTTCGGAATCCATAAACTAGCTGACAAAAACTATATTTGTAAGGCTTTGTAATTATTTTAGCTGCTCTAAACTTATTCAATTTGTCTAGAGTGAGTCCTGTGCAAACCCTAGGCGTAATAGATGACCACAATTATGTGTAGTTGCTGTGGCAACTGAAAAGAGCATGGTATGACAACTGATATTGTATAGAATTTCCGTTGCAGTGATTAATAGCAAGCATATTATTGTCGTGTTTAACTTAAACATAACATGTTTTGCTACACCACTACTTGTCTAATGACCATCAAGAATAGCTATATGAACATCATCTAACAAAAATGAACAAACATAAATAATAACAGTGTACAGCATTAGTTGTGTGGTGGTTGAAAATCTTCCTCGTTCACTTTTAGTTGTTTTTCCAGTTGAGATACCTTATTCCTTAGAGTCGTTAGTTGCCTGCTGACCACTTTATTATCAGAATTTACACCATTATCAAGATTGCTTCCACTTGAGTGAATTGTGCTACGATTGACTTTGCTAAAAACTTTTTCACCTCGAGGGTCTTTGTATAAAGCGAGCATCTGTGAAATGACAATTATTACCTATAATAAAAAGCAGTTGTACTGTCTTCGCTAACCTTTGGTACATATGTCAAACCAAGATGAGTGAGGGATGCCAAGAAAACAATAACAGCCCAAGCTATGTTGGCAAGATTCGGAGAACTATTAAGAGCAAGTACAACTAAAGTAGCAACCACAAGAAGCACAGTTGAACAATAGATGATAGCTACTGTTTCACGAGAGTCATTCAAAATGTCCACTTTCACTTTTCTAATCAGACAAGCTAGAACTACTCCAATGCCATGAAGGATAAGTTTGTAGCCAATAGCAACACCAACAAATATTTCAAAGAACATGGTAAGACCACAATTTATTGAATAGAAGTTTTGAATTACTCCTTGCTCCTGCAAAGTTGATACAGACTGTTATGCACATCATCTCAGATATAAACAGCCATAAAATATTTTTTTATACTTGTGCTTGGTGCATTACCATTATATTGTATACTCACGTTTTCAACTGGCTCTCTCTCCATACTTGGTGACATAGCAATATCTCCATTTACTAATGCAACAGCCAGTAATGGAATGGCAAACGAGATCTCTATTAATGTGATAACTAATACAATTATCATCAATTTCCAGTCTTTCAGAAGCTGCATGATTAGTATTACATGAATACTGTAGCACTGTAAATTTTCTTACCCTTTTGGTAGGAGATGGATTTTTGAAAATGTAGTAAACTCTGAATGTTTTTACCAGAGCTATTCCAATGACTATGTCATATCCCAAACTGGCAAAGAACCTATCCGTCTGTTAGTAACAAGAACAGGTTAAACATACTAATAAACAATTTTCATACCGTACAACCAATTGCAACCAAAGCAAATTCTGTAGAAGGGTATGCCAGTGTTGAAATTGCCATGAACAGCACACCCAATAGCAACAGATAATTGAGATTTGGACTGATCAACTTGACAACCCTAAGTAATGTATAATAATTATGCTTTAGACAATACAAGAATCATTTGAATTACTTTTTCTTTCTAAATATAATTTGAAATCCCCAACAAATTATAACAGAAGTAAGGACGATTCCAGCCAGTAGGAAGTGAACAACTGTTATTTCAACACTCAAAGTATGCACAACAACAACAGGTGTGCCATCAGGAGGAATACCATCTAGACACAATGAGGATAAATATAATAATATAGCGATCCTTTTGTAGGTATTTTTGAAAGTGGTTGTTGAAATTATTTTACTGAAAACAAACCGTCAATAAAGCTTGCTCTTACAAATGGAGAGAAGCATCAGTCTGTATTACATTGCAAACCATGCAGTTGTACTGATGTGAGGCTGAACAGCTTAATAATTAGTTAACTATTATTATTAGTCAGTTATACCTGGCCAAATGTCACTTTCAGATGCATTTCCAAATAAATCCAGCCTATCCATCACAATTCCAATTGGTTGAGTTATTGTTGCATTATCTATAGTTAGTGGATGAATATAATTTTCATAATGTTTTAGAGCACCTTTCATGCGATACTGAAGCAGCACATTGCTTGAAGCTTGCCTGTTACCATTACGATCAAACCTCACAAGTCCCTGTTTTAAAAGAATTATACCATGGTTATTATGACCGGCAGACATCACAAATGTTATTCAAACGACAAACAATAGTGTTTCCTACAAGTACGTATCAGCACACCGTGTTTCCTGTAAAGGTTATGTTCCAGTCAAGTTGTGTTTCTACACAGCTTGTTGAAGACACTTCTTCATTCATTAAGCATGAGTTCAGTGCTCGTGCTAATGATCTTACTGCATCGGACACATACGATGAAACGTTGTACAATCCATCTTGCTGAGTGTATTAGAACAAAGTTACTTTTAAAGGAAATTTTTATATGGATTTTGGTATTACCTCAACTTGACTACTACTATTGTCTAGATATGGTAGGAGAACAAGGCTTCTGTTGAGAACTCTCATTATATCAGCCTCAGAACAATTGGTTTGCATATAATACTGTCTCCACCAATCATTCTCATGGTAGCCCAAGAATACCAAGGCATAGTTAGGATAAAACTGCTGATTATGATATGCCTATGGAAATACATAGAACATCAAATTTTCAATACAAAATAGAGGACATGTAGAGCAGAGCTAGTATGAAGAGAACATGAAAAATTGATAATACTTACTGAACAAAGAACAAATGTTTCTGTTCTGTAACTTGCAGCTAGAATGTATATGTGAGGCTGAGCATTCTGAAATTATATTAAAAATTGTCTCAGCTAGAAGTTAGTATGTTGTTTAAACTTACCAATATATGCAGTACCGAGTCAGCAAACTGAGTATAGTTCAATAGTTCATTCCAATGCACTGCAATTCGAGAACTTATATTAATTCTTGAATCCAGTTGCAACAGTCGAGTTAGCTTAGAAGAAATATAGACATAGTTACATTTGTAATAGTAAAAACCATGTAATAAAGAACGACATACTTGCAAATATTGCGGCTGTTCCTCAGTGAACACAGAAACTTGACTCCATTCGTAAGTATCCAAAATGGTTGCAAGTCCTGACACCAGCGAATTATCAGAAGGGATTGTCCTGAAGAAGCTTTGGTACACTGATCTGTCACTTAGCACCACGGATGTGCTTGCATATGATATCTGTTTGTACATTGAAGCCATATTAATATTTTAATGAGACTACTGTGTTGATTGTCTAGTGGTCAATATCATTGTGGTCTAAATGCACACGCACACACATCCGATACCTCCGACACCGTAATACGGAAGAGGTAGGGTTGTAGTTACCGCAAGGGACACTCCCCATGCAGTGTCAGTCTCCTGTACACACGAGGTAACATCTCTCCACCACAAGGAGAGCCCGCTGCCATCATAGGCAGAACAACACAAACAACCTAATCTCTCACACTACAAGTGGGGCCACTACACATAGAACAACCTAATCTCTCACACCACAAGTGGGGCCACTACACATGAAACAGGGAGTGCATGCCGACCCTAATAGTCTGAAATATGTACAGTGTGTTATCAATGGATTTGTCACGAGGACACCTTGTTTAATATAAAGCAAACAGACATCTTGTCATACAACGAACAATAATTACTGATGCACATAACAATACAGATTGAACTAGGGAAACCTCCATGTAACGGACAAAAAACACGGTTCCTGGACTGTTATAATATTCCAAAGTCAAGTGTGTCATACATAGTTAACCCTCAGCACATGCGCAAGGGTTACTACCCTTGCTCTGTCGGTCATTCATTTCATACCATTCATTCTGTCCATAAGCGATCATTTCTACTATACGTGCTAGTAAGGTTATGAACATGATAAGCACGACAATGACTTGTGGATTTTGCTAAAGTGCTTTTGTTCTCAAGTTATGGCTGGCTCATCTTGGACTGACACAGCACTCTGCTGTCTTCTGGTTAGCACTACATAGCTAGCAGGTTGGCACTATAGCTGCTCCTAACCAGGACCTAATGGCTAACACTACAATGTGCAGAGGGTTATGTGAAATCTGTTCATTTTATCAAGCAAACCTGTTTATGTCAAATTTTTTAGAGTAAAGAAGTCAAAATTTATTTGATGACTTAACTTTTGACTATTGCAGCTCACAAGAATCAGCATGATTATTATTATTCTGAGTTTGTATTTCTGCTATTATTATGATACACAATCGTTGTAGTTTTATGATAAAATACTTGCAATGCTCCTGGAAAATCACTGACAGCTCTTAATTGTTTATGATCATTGCAGCAAATGTTAACAATTACTATGCAAGACTGCTCTGAGTACTCAACTGTAACACACAACTCAATTAGGCATTGCTTAAGCGATAGTTGTGACCAATAGGAATGTCTGCTGTGCAGGTGTGTAGCCAGCTCCAAAAGGAGAGGTCAGTATTGAAAAAGTTGGCTAGCATCGATAAAATTAGTTTGTTAAAATGTTCATTGTGTACAGTTGTACATCATGAACATGAACATGAATAGGATATGTTTACTGAATAATGGAGAAACCTACTGGTAAGTTAAAGTATTATGTGCATGCGCTTATAAAACCTACTGGTAAGTTAAAGTATTATGTGCATGCATTTATAAAACCTACTGGTAAGTTAAAGTATTATGTGCATGCGCTTATAAAACCTACTGGTAAGTTAAAGTATTATGTGCATGCGCTTATAAAACCTACTGGTAAGTTAAAGTATTATGTGCATGCGTTTATAAAACGTACTGGCAAGTTAAAGTATTATGTGCATGTGTTTATAAAACCTACTGGTAAGTTAAAGTATTATGTGCATGCGTTTATAAAACCTACTGGCAAGTTAAAGTATTATGTGCATGTGTTTATAAAACCTACTGGTAAGTTAAAGTATTATGTACATGCGCTTATAAAACCTACTGGTAAGTTAAAGTATTATGTGCATGCGCTTATAAAACCTACTGGTAAGTTAAAGTATTATGTACATGCGCTTATAAAACCTACTGGTAAGTTAAAGTATTATGTGCATGCGCTTATAAAACCTACTGGTAAGTTAAAGTATTATGTGCATGCGCTTATAAAACCTACTGGTAAGTTAAAGTATTATGTGCATGCGTTTATAAAACGTACTGGCAAGTTAAAGTATTATGTGCATGTGTTTATAAAACCTACTGGTAAGTTAAAGTATTATGTGCATGCGTTTATAAAACGTACTGGCAAGTTAAAGTATTATGTGCATGTGTTTATAAAACCTACTGGTAAGTTAAAGTATTATGTGCATGCGTTTATAAAACGTACTGGCAAGTTAAAGTATTATGTGCATGTGTTTATAAAACCTACTGGTAAGTTAAAGTATTATGTGCATGTGTTTATAAAACCTACTGGTAAGTTAAAGTATTATGTGCATGTGTTTATAAAACCTACTGGTAAATTAAAGTATTATGTGCATGCGCTTATAAAACCTACTGGTAAGTTAAAGTAGTATGTACATGCGTTTATATTTCCACAGCAAAGAAATATGTGAGATGCACCTAATAAAGAATGTTTTTTTTTCAATGTACACATGTAAGTAATCGAGCACTACAGCAAAACATGCGCTTAACAAGTACACATAAAACAAGCGACCTATACTGCTCCTAATAATGCACCAGTACGATCGCTATGTTGGAGATGTTGCATATTAACATCTCTATCTGAATAAAAATATTTGATAACATCTCAACACTGTAGTTTGTACAATTCCTCTTGGTAGTGTGGTAAATGTCTTTCCTATAGTGTTGCATTGTAATTGGATGAAATATCACCAATATCTACAGAGGTTATTATTTTAGCGATAGTAATCGAATAAGCTAACTGGAGAAATTTGAAGCTAGGTATTGGGCACGAAATTTTGAAAGACACTATGTGCTCACAATGACCATCTTCAGTATAATGTTCCCAGTAGTAATAGTAATAAGTTATGCAGACATACCTCCATAAAAATTTAATGTACTCGTGAAAAATGTGTTGCATAACATGAATGTGTCAGTATTTAGTTACGCACATATCTATAATAAAGGCATGCTGTGGAATACATTCTCATTAGAACATGAAGAATTTGGTGAAACAAAATTTCAACAAGCGCCGTTAATATGTCAGCAGATTCAGCACACATGAACAGGTTTACAGTAAATTTGAAGAAATTCAGCTAATTATCACCTATCAATGATAAACACTGCATCATCAGCAATCTGAGAACACGATGCAATTCCACAACATGCATCTTATCAAGGCACAAAATTGAGCCTACCATGCCATGCTTTTGACAACACTTCCTAGACTATAGCCATTTGTACGAAGTTATACTAGTCACATACTCACCACTGGTAAGTTTTTGAAATGACTGATTTTAGCCACTTCTTCAGTAGCAGGTGAGCAACCACATCCAACAACAGCCACAAGAGAATCATCACCATTGGTAGCATTAAAGAAGTTTTCAAGAGCAGTGGTTCTATCGCACTAACAGCACAATAATTACACGTTATTTGTGTGCATGGCTTATATCATGCTTACCCGAGTAGATCTTGACGTATACTCCAGACGATGATTAGGAAGAATAGCCGGATCATTGTTAATTTCATCTAGTGCCTGGTCTACTGCTGGCAAGACTTCTGATTCACTCCCATTGATCACCATGATTAAGAAGTTTAACGAGGAGACGGACGAAGCAGCAGTAGCACCCGTCACTGCAACGAACAGGGCAAAGAAAACAGCTACTTTGTATACCACCATGACAAACGAGACCTCTATTCTAAACTTCAATAAACTTTAGCCTAGGGCTAGTACTTTACTGCGCATTCCTATTATGGCTTCACAATAATTATTGCTTTTTTTGTGACACAAGCGCAATCCGGTAGTAGAGTACACATGTACTAGGAAGTAATACTGATTGAAAATGAATACATAATAAGAGTAATGATATTGGAATATGCACAGGTAAGATAATTATGATAGTTCTTTATGCTTCCATAAGCTCTACTTCTTCCTTATGAGCTTTAGAAAACATGTGAGCCTTGTAGGGTTTAGGGCCGTTGAAACTCTTGTTGCATACTTCACAGTAGTACTCACTGGTGCCTCCACCGTTGCTTTTAGTCTGACTTTCCCTACATAAGCAGAGAAAGTATATAAACAACCTACATTTGTATTATCAAACAAATTGCTACAGCGGTTTTCCTGCTTCTTGCAATAGTAAAGCGTAGACCGTAGAGCGTCACCTCATGCACTAATGTGAGAAGGCATTGTTATCTTATTCACACGATAGAGGATGATCAAAGACTTCACACATTAGTGCATGAGGTGACGCTCTAGGTCTACGCTTTACTATTGGAAGAAGTAGGAAAACTGCTGTATCCAAGCCATCTAGTTTAGACTTATTATTTTCGCCAGAGTCGACTCTCAGACATATGTGTAGTGCACACATGTGTAGTACACACATGTGTAGTGCACACATGTGTAGTGCACATATGTGCACGTAATGTTTAGTACAAATGTGTGCAGACTTGCATGCTGCATTTAATTTAGCACTGGTATCCAACCCATTAGTCACTATGAGAGATATCAAAAGAGAATTTGTTTCTTGTAATTTAAATAGGCAGCACTTTAGGGAAGGAAGAAATATTAGCACTGGAGAACACGAGATTAGCACCGGGGCTCTAAATGAAATTTAACTCCCATTGTACTGGTAGTTAATAAAAATTGAAGAACTGAGACCCACAACAAGAAGTGATCCTATCAAAAGCATCAATTTTTATTTTTGGAGCATCTGAAAGAGATGACAAGTCCTAGTGTAATCTGGCAATGGTGCAACAATGCAATATGGTATGAAAAGCACCTGAAAGTGCAGTCCTTTACTGTAGCGTGCTGCATTGCGAACTGACCGAGAATTTTACATTATAACAGTATGTCACAATAATACACAAAACAACAAAGGACCCATAATATTATAGATTACGCCTCCGTTCGAAAATGCATATTCTGTGAGTGATGAACAATTGCAACCATTGGTAGCACCATCATTTCAAGGAGCACAAGACTCCAAATAGCGCAGTGGTAGTAACACAAAATATATCCGCTGCTCAGGCCGTTGTTACTGTTTCTTTGAGTAAAACATACCCTCATTTATGGGTATGGTTTCCTAGAGTAAACTTCATACCCATAAATGCTAATCAGCAGCTGGACAGCTGCACACATAAATTCCTATGTAATACTTCACCCTCTATTCCTTTCAAAAACTGAGAATTGATATCTAACACATCTGCCTTAGTTGGGAGTCACCATCTTGATATTATGACAGCGAGCAAGTGACTTTAATGGATTTCTTAGAAGTAATTGAGCCCATAAAATGATACTGCAAAGATAACGTTTCCAGCAAGGCACTGATAATTCCATAGTTGTACATCCTTAAATGCAAGTCAGCAGTATGAAAAAGCTGAAATTGTCCTTGTATGCAGAGAAGGTTTAAAATGAGATTCTTACCTGTTGTAAGCTGACACATAAACATATGGCTGAGTTGACTGGACGTTCTTAGTAGCAGGAGCAGGACCAAACCCTTTACCCTCACTAAATGCTTGCTGCTGTACTTGTCTGTGTAGTCTCTCCTTGCGCTCTCTTTCTCTATTCTCTAGAGCTGACTCTGCTAGCCAAGGCAGAGGCTGAATGTGACATAATAATAATAATGAAAGTTTTATTTCATATAACAAGTTCAGTATAGTGCTTCTAGCTTCAAGAGACAACTTTAAACATAGCACTATTGCATTAGCCTAAACAGAAAGAAAGCCTGATGGCACCTACTGCTGCACAGATTCCTTCAAAAACAATATTTATATTGCTATAGTTGATGGAGGTAATTGTGCGTTTTAAGTGTTTTCACGACTGTAGCTTACATGAAATGCAGCAAGCAAGTGTTGCAACGCTTACAGCAGTTTCATCGAGAGTATCCAACTCCAAAACGTCTGGATAAATCGCGGCTGAACGCTCCTTCCCCTTATGTGCTCCTGACATCAGATTATGTCGATTAGCCCGTGTGCTGGTCACGTTACTTTCCCGAGAGTGTCCCTGACGGAGTTGGATACTCTCTCTTATATTATTCATGTGCTTCATGTGAATCTAAAGTCCGCCGCCATGCGCTGTTGCTACATGAAACTTGGGCCTTTCCTTATTGTGGCTTGCTATTTCCTACGTATACATTCATCCATGCTTCTTCCTGTCGGTTTCCAGCTAAAACAAGCGATAGTTCAGCCAGAGCCATGGCGTCATCTTATGCGGCCAGCAAGTGGAGGACATTAGACTACGTTATTCACAGTTAAACGCTCCTTCCCTTATACGCTTCTGGTATTACAGATAGTTACTGAAAAAAATATTCATGTGATGTTTTGATGAAAAAAAACTATTCATATGACGTTTTGAAACGACATATTTATTTGGGCATTATTCACCTGTTCTTCCTTGATAAGAACATATGAAGCTGGCACATACCCAGTCTCTCCATCTTCATTCTTCGCCTTCCACCAATGCTCATTTTCAGGATGTTCAGACAAGTACTCCAGCAAATCACCTGTAAAAAAAATAATTAAATAATATGTCAGAGGTGAGTGGTTTTTAGCTTTGCAAACAATAATAATTGTTTCAGTGTAAGTTCAACAGCTAGAATACTTGCAATGATCTCAATTTCACTTGTCTTGAATTCAGTTTGCTTGTCTTTTTGGTACGTCTAAGTGACACTTTTTGTTGCCATTTGATTGTTTGTCAATGTACTATTAACCTTCCAAGTGTGGAAAACAATTTTAGCCTTCATTTCCTTACCCTTTGTAACCATTACAAGTACAAACTAGTGCTGTGATCACTGTTCATACACAAAATCAACTTGTACAACATGCAGGCTTGTTGTCACGAGTGCAGTTAGCTACGCCCACTTGACAATCTACCAACTGCCATGTGGTAGAATCACTCACTGGAGCAAAAAAACGCCGTTTGACAAAGTTAGTCAGTCTTTGGCTGCTTTTCATGTCAAGAGGACCTAGGAGACCTAGGTTTTCGCGCCATCGCTCTGTTAGGCAGGGCCTCAGGCCCTAGCCATTTGCCCACCAGGCAAAATAACCTATCTTTGAATTGACGCCCACTTTCTGTGATGTCAAACTTGCTAGGCAACAATAGTTGCCCGTCGCTTGTTAAACACACTTGTTAATACAAACCAAGGCTACAGATCTCATAGTGTGTTTACAATGTAGTAACTTTAGAACTGGGCAAGGGACTAGTGTAAAGGTTGATAGTAGTACTTCAACTGGCACTTCCCAAGTACCTTTGAAAATAAAGTTAAACCAGTCGGCCCAGTTCTGAAGTTGCTAGTGTAAAAGCATAGTAAGAATGCTATTGTTCCTAAAAATAAGTCCAAGCTACAAGGTACACTCGGCAGCAGGTCAGCTATACGCCGCCTGCGGGTTAAATATTACAACAGAGATTGGCTGTGAAATTTGTATTAGGATGATTTACTGTTCCCTATCGTGGGTATGTAGTCTATGATTTCAGTGTGAGGAAGTAATTACTGTATTAATATTACAACAGAGATTGGCTGTGTAATTTGTATTAGGATGATTTACTGTTCCCTATCGTGGGTATGTAGTCTATGATTTCAGTGTGAGGAAGTAATTACTGTATTAATATTACAACAGAGATTGGCTGTGTAATTTGTATTAGGATGATTTACTGTTCCCTATCGTGGGTATGTAGTCTATGATTTCAGTGTGAGGAAGTAATTACTGTATTAATATTACAACAGAGATTTGCCGTGAGATTTGAAATATGTATTGGGATGATTTATTGGGTATGTAATCTATGATTTGTGTGTGAGAGTATTTGCTACAGTTACCGAACTTACTGTACATTTATTAAAGCACAAACAACCACAGTTTATTGTTTTTATAGATTCAGTCATACTGTATACAATAATATGCCACTACAAGTACAAGACTAGTGTTGTCCCATGAATTATACTGCAAAGGTCTTTTAGGAATACACATGCATTGTGCATTAATAGCCTAGTCTCCAGACTCTCTGTTCAGTCAGAGACTGCTAATCTGCACAGTTTGATGCTTACGTGCATACAAGCCTTCGTGCCAGATGATCAGCAAGCTAGGCAGCTTGTAAAGTATACTGAAAAGTCGGCACCAGTAAAGCCTTGTCCACATAGAACATTGATCATACTGGCAAACTGCATGCAGTCAGCGCTGGCATGTTGAGCTATTGTGCCCACGCTCACTAATCACCTGTCTTGGTCATGTGAGATTGAAGATCAGGCTCTCTTTCGGAACAAAATAGGCGAGAGGGGTGGAGCCTGGGGACAAGGCTAGTGCACAAATACTTTAAGTGTTCAATTCTAATCTTGTTAGTATAAATGGCAAATAATACCTTTTTTAACTGAAAGCTCAGGAAAACCACCTGGAGCATCAGGATTAGCTCTATAGTCATACAAAACAAAGAGAACCCTCATTTGACTTTTGGAACTTTCAACATGGCTGTTCTTTGAGAGATCTGCACAGGGAGATATACTTCAATAGACATTTGAAATGCGATACAATAAAATGGGACTGTAAAATAGAGCATAGATAAATACCTCATGTACAGGATTGGTAACTAGAGATATTTTGCCGCATACTACTTGGCCATGTTTGTGCTTGCAGTACTCTAAGACTAAGATAGCTATACCCATCATAGTACTGCTTCCGAACGCACAAAAAAACAGGCTCTCCAGCTGTATAACCGAGCACAGAAGTATACTCGGACAGTTACAGTCCCACAGAAACAGCATATCTATGATCTCGGCCACACCATAAAATCAACCAAACGCTCCTCAAACTACATTCAAACGTAATGTGGCTGCTATCCTATCGCACCGATGCCACATGGTTATCCTAGCAATGTTTTTTTACTTAGTTAGCTTTCTTCCTAAGAGACTTCTAGTCCTGTAATAAGCTGTGACCAATATGCAATTAATGGATTAACCGACCAGTTTTTTTAGAACTCAGTGATTGAAGTCAATTTTAGAATATCAGTTTTTTATAATAATTACGTGTTCGATCTGCACATGTTCACTATCTTGTTTGTGATAGAGCCAGCGCTGAAGACCCTTCCTTTTCAGATGGCACAATGCAAACTTCTTGTAGACAAACTAGTATTTCTTCACTACAACTTACAATCACCTCATTTAGACTATCAGCGAGTTAAGTGTACATTAGTTGTTTGTAACATTTTTGCATGTTTGAAACCGCTTTTTCGTTTTTGTAATATGAAATCCAATTAACCGGTTAATCGCCAATTTTTTCACTTCAATTAATCAGTGTTGGTTTTGAGACCAATCTCGCAGCACTAAATTAAGCTGTGGAATCGGCGACTTGGACAACTCTGCTGCAAAGAAGCCTCCAGCACAATTTAACACACCGCCAAACGATCGCTGGCACATCTATCAACCTTCTCTCCAGCGAAATTGTCCCTGGGTGCCTGAATTTTTTTCCTATTTTTTCCTCTTTGGCAGAGATCTAACTGGGGGTCAAGACTTGCATAGGCGCTAAATAACCTGAACGATGACATTAGGGCATTTGCTCACGCGAACAGTAACCAATCCTGACCAAGAGGTCAGGATTGGATAGAGACATCTATGAATAGAGACACATCAACATACAAACTTTGCCCTTTCAACTACTACACCAACCACCGAAATGATTTTATTAAACCTTTTTTGATGACTAGCACCGCACAGATACTGTAAAGCGAGAAATTTTGGAGGATCAAAATTTTGGTGAATGCTTGACAATTTTAAACAACCAAAATTTTGGTAGTTGGTTTGTGCTAAATGGTTGTACAAAATCCAAGTAACTTTGATTATACATGTAGAGTAGTCCAATAGTCAACGCCATCAAACAGCAAAATATTGTCAATATTTGCGCAAGAACACAGTACAATGGTATCAAAACTTCAAAAGCCTGTCCATTGCAGCAATAGTTGACAGTTGTTACCAAGTTTTTCCTCTGCATCTTCTCCAGGTTTTCTGAGCTTCCTTGATAAATCCAAACCAAGAATTCCACGTCCCCGTCCTCCACTGTATGCAATACGACTTACGACGAACGCCATGCTTGTTGTCACATGGTCAGGTGTGGTCTGAAATGGGCGGAGTACTAGGCGGAGTTCGGAGAAAAATGGCTGGTGAGTGGCATGGACCGATATGGCGTGCTTTAGACAATTTTCCTTTTCACAGAGACGAAATCTTCTAGAAAAAACAAGAAGAAACACTCAACAAAAAAGGAATCTGCTCAAGGTTGCTTAGATATTCTACTGTTATAACTGTCAACACTATTATAGCTAGAATTTCATCCTCATCACTCTGATCTATAGATAGTTACAAGGGATGGTCACTCCCAATTGGTCCTGACCGCTGTCAAGAATTTGACCTGCCAAATCGGGCCTTGATCACTTGATCGTACCTATTTTATTGCGTCGACCCCTGTTAATTAGCTAGCTTTAGCACATCATCTTGACTACTGGAGTGTGCATGGCATGAGTAACCATGCATTCGACCATTCTCCTATTTCTGTCTTGTCCATTTGGTCTAATTTTGACCGCGGTCTCAGATGTGAGTACAATACCCAATCGGAGTGACCACCTCTTGATTTATGACGCACTCATATCTTTTGGCTGGCTATATAAAATTGTGACGAAAATCATGACCGTAAATGTGGCTTTCTGAGACTACGTATAGATGAGTTATGACGCAAAATATACTTATTTTCTAGACTAGAATGTGGTCTTTGGGTAATAATAACTGTGTTTGATCTTGTAATGTGTCTAAATCATCTAGTTTATAGTTTATATCATCAGCAAGTCAAGTGCTTGTACAGTTAGATTTGTAATTATGCCTCGGTGGGCGGAGCCACGAGGCATACTGTAATCGCGTTGTCTGTCTGTCTGTCGTTCTGTCTGTCTGTTACATCATTTTTGCGGCGCACGCTGAAAGGTACGCTCTGAAACTTGCAATGCAGGTAGAAATCGATATTATCTCGGATGTGAACTAGCGAAATTTCGATACAAAGCTTTGTTCTAGAGTTATGGCGTGATTTGCTTACTTTGTTTGCCGTTGCTGGCGATCTGGACTTCTCCGAAGGCAAGGCTGTCCACAGTTGACTGCCTAGAAGCTGATAGAAACAAGAATTTTACTACAGGATAGCAGCGCAGGTCCAGAGAAATCGTGTAAGCAAGCTATGGAAGCTATCTCGCTTGTGTTATGCTGAACACTGTAGACACGCCCAGTTAAATTGTGGTCAGCACTGATTGGCTTCTGATTGCATAACTAAAGCACTACTGTACAGAAATCCTGTATACATGCATCTGCAGTTGCTGTGTTTGTAGAATGGTGGATAGTTGTGTTTGTTGATATTTGTAGCAGTATTCTCACAGCAATGAGTGCAGTAGTCTTGTTGCAGTATACTTTAACTTGTTTCTACTGCAGCTTACATTGCATGCTTTCTTGATACTGTTTTGATCCTTCCGTGGATCTACTGCATGCATATATACGTGCTGTCATATGCATCTGCTAATTGCATGCTAGCATACATGCTACATGTACTGCACCGAGGCATCTGCACCTTTGGTGCTTCATTACATTAGCAGGCCTAACATAATATTATAGTGGTATGTACTGGGTATGTAGCTGATTTTGGCTTTTCATAAGTTTGCTGGTGGGCATAAGAATGTGAATGTGCAAGCCTATAAATCTTCTAATGCTTCATACTAGATGAGGGGTAGCTCCTGGTAAGTAGCACACTCTTGATAATAATATGCATCTCCTTCATGCATGGTGTGTCTAATCAGCTCTTTACTGACCACAACAATGTTTGTATTTGCAGTGAAATGATTTTTGTTGCTATTTATGTGAGGTTATATCACAAAATTTCTGGAGCTAAAAATTTAAGTTCTCTGCTACGTATATACACGTGCATACAGTGAGAATCGAACCCTGACTGTCTGCATTACAAAGCACTGTATTAAACCTCTGAGCCACTGAATAATCCCAGGATGTCAGAATTACTTTGGTTATTTTTCCATAGTACACTTTGGTGTGTGATGTCCTGGGATCATCCATAGACATAAGCAGAAGTCAAGGATAATCCCAGGATGTCAGAGGTACTTTGTGTGGCCAGTTCAGAAGGCCATGACTGTCAATTTAACTGTGACATGCGTAGAACTTGCCAAGGCATGTCATGGCAGTAGTGGAGGAGGAGTATTGAACTATCATAACAGCCACTTCATTACAAATCATTATCTCTTTAGACAGTGGATTAGAGTGTCAACCAATTATTGATCCTGCTGCTGAACTGAAAAAACAAATAGAGCAAGCTAAAGCATCAAAGGTATAATAATTGTTTGTATTATATCAGTTGTGGTAATATTTATAGGTGCAATACTAATTGGTTAGTATTGCTAGTATAGGTTAGTATTGCTAGTATAGGTTAGTATGAATTAGTATTGCTGTTATGTCAAAATTTACTGAATGGATATCATAATATGCATTAATTCACTTTTTTTTCTACATACAACAATCTGTGTGCATGTAAAAGCCTTTTTATGTGTACTTCTGCTAAATTTACATTGTTGTCAAGAATGCAATAAAGTCAGTTGGATGTGAGTATCTCTTTGTTACCACACTGTTGACTGCACAAGTAATTAGCTGTTAGACCAGGTACATGTTCTACAGCCAAGATTTTCTAATTTAGTGTGGAAGTAGTAAATTAGTTGTTGACACAGCTGAGCTGACATCATCAATAATGAGATGTTTGTGAAGATACTGCTGATTTTGTGTTAGTTCGAACAGCTTGGAATTTTTCGGTGGTCGCATAGTGACGAGTGCTTGTATGAATATATCCATGGAACACTATTCCAGCTTCGAAGCAAGCATCTGTGATGTCAGATTTTATATTAGCCTACGAGATTTGCTCACAACACGCTTTTCAAAGAAGCGTGTAATGAACAGTAGTGTGGTGTATCTATTTAATAGTGTGTTGCAGCACCATGGCACCGAGCTTGAACACTGCCCCAACTGTTGTTGGGGCAACATTTGGGGCAGTAGCAGCAGCAGGAACTCTCATTATGTCAGACTCCTGTGTTGAGTCTGAGCTGAATCTATTCTGTCACCCCGTGTGTCACATTGGCATAGTCTCTGTAGGATATTGACATTAGAGTGTTGTACAACATTTATAGTAGTGAGTTTAAGGTACGTCTTGTCTTGTGAGTGTTTAAAAGTGTTAGACAGGCTAACTGTGATCATTATTATGTACTCTTGATGGTTAACTTGTTATAGGCGTTTGACATGTATTTTCTTGTAGGATCATAAGAAGGCTCAAGATCTACGTCAACAATTATGGAAGTTGCAAGACTCTATGCATTCGGGCAATGCAAGGTTTGTATAATACTGGTTACGAAAGTGCCGCTAAAAAGTGCTACCCAGCTAATAAGTAGACGACACTCTTGTGAATTAAGCTGCTTTAACATTAATCATGCGGTTCACATTTAATTCATTGTTTTTCCTATAGCCCAGATGTATCAATGTTGATAACAACCACAGCTTCTTCTCCATCAGCACTAGAATCTTATAGTACAAAGACTGACTGTGATCCTGGCGGAAAATCACTCAAGAAGTTAAAGAAAAAGCTAGCTGCTATTGAAGATTTGAAAAGGAGAAGAGATGCTGGTGAAAAACTTGAAGCCAATCAGGTGAGATTACAAGCACACAATTATGCATAGCTGTAATGGTGTTAAGCCAAAGCACCATTAAAATTTGCTAGTAGCATCATCCCTACACTTAATGCGCCTATCATTGTCATGCCCCACTATTCCCAACAGGATGGGGTTACGTGGGGATTTCCCAGCTATTTGCTGCTCAAGGAGTGGGGTATTTGACACGTTCGTATTTTGAATAAACATACAAAATGCGGACATGTAGCATAGTGTTCTCTGTTTGGACTGTGCACCAGTAGGGGCCAAATAGGGGATATGTAGGGGATTTGCATGCCAGTCGTTCCCCAACCCCTGGGGCTTTGTAAGCCCCACTAGTGCAAAACCCTTCATTGCCCCGTGCTGGGCCGTGACATTGATAGGCGCATAAATGCTGTATACTGTATGAAAATTGCCACAAAAATAGCTCTCCACATGCCTACAAAGTCTGGTAAGTTTCTGTCCCACTATGGACCTATGGTAATGTCTTGCTGTGCCAAAACATTACTGTACCATGACTTCAAATTACGAGTCTGAGCTAGCATGCACACGCTATTTGCAAATAAAATTTTCAAACTCACAGCCATCAGTAGCTATGATTGTCAGCAGTGTCTCATACATTATTGTTTGTCTCCAAATGAAAATGAATATTGTTCTGAATGAGGTGATAGCTAAACATCTGCAGTGTATACTTTTGTGAATTGCCATCTGTGAAAATCTGATTTGTGACACACAAACATGAGTTGATAAGGTCAAGCTGAACCAGCCCACTAGAACTAACCACTGTCCTGCTTGCATGTTACATCAAAGAGAATGATCTTGGATGACAGGGTTTGTTTTTACAGGTGGCAAAGATCACAAGTGAGAAGGAATTGATGGAAGAGTTAAGAATACTTGAAGATGTGATTGCATCTTCTTAGTTCTGTGAAAACAATTTTTATCTCATCCCAGTATACCCAAGACAATCAACATAATAATTACTGGTATTTTCATTGAGTAATAAATTATTGTTGTTTTTTTTTGAAAAGTAATAACTACAATTATTAAGAGTATAATCTGTAACAACACTCAAGCAGCTGTCTAGCCTCGCGAGCAGCTGTCTTGATTTGGTGCATGACACAGATTATATACAGATTCCAAATAAGCACCAATCTAATTAGAATAAAACGGATCACGAATTCTCTCAAAGCAAAGAGTGTAAGTAGTTCCATGAGCTCGTACCACCTTCTGACCTTCTTCTGTGCTTGATACAATGTATGTAACTACAGGATCCTCAGCCATTACTTCTCTGCTTACTTCCTTGAAGAGAGGGTGTGTTGAAAAATGTGTTTTCATCCACTTGTGTAGTTCTTCAACGTCCGTAGCTATATAAACTAGGCCGCCCACTTTTAAGACATATGCATATTCAGCCAGCAAGGCAGGACTGATGATTCGCCATT
Organism: Haliclona indistincta; assembly: GCA_964017065.1. NCBI lineage: Eukaryota > Metazoa > Porifera > Demospongiae > Haplosclerida > Chalinidae > Haliclona > Haliclona indistincta. The sequence continues at coordinate 7,765,224 of OZ024788.1, read as the reverse complement.
TGTGTTTCGATTTTTTGAAGTGGGGGTCAGGATAAAGAAAGAATAGCTTTGAAAGCTGACCCTTCTTAAAGAAGTTAGGCAGGTATTTCATTGCATTAGTTCTTAGCACAGCTATATTAGTGTATGAACCCGGGTGTTGCTGACGAAGTGCCTGAATACGATCTTGGACATAGTCTGATACTTTCACTCTAATTTCTAGACCGAGCATTCTCACACGTGGAAAGAGAGGTGATATTGCAATCAACAAACCACCATACCCACACCCGATATCGAGAAACTCTACATTAGTATCTAGTACTGCACTTGATGGATACAGCTGGCTCCAGTCCATTTTGTCTGGGGAAACAGGATAGGAAAAGGTGTGATCGCTCAATGGGTTCGAATGAGCTCGCTGGCGGTAATAACGCTTCTGCGGTAAGCCCACATTTTGTGTGAGAGGATGATCATCAGCATGCTCAGTCGATCCTTGCTCAGTATCCATCTTGATTGGTCAAGATGACGTCATGATGACGCAAGCTTATATAAATTCCGGGCGTGTACGCCGACCTTTAATACCGACCGTATCATCAGATTCAGATGAAACTGCCTCCCACTAACAACAGAACAGCAACTGCGATCTAGTAGGATCTCATACCGCTTGCATCCGGAAGGATTAGTAACTGGTACCTTGCGCTTTAGTCAGGTGAGTTAGTGTTTTGTGCGTGTCACTGCCAAAGTGATCTTCAACTGTGTGTCAAGTGTTGATGCCCGGGGGTGGATCCCGCGGCTGTTAGTTTGCCTCGTTCTTTGCTAAAGTATGTGTGTTGTTGTTATCGCGGCTAGCTTCCATATAGACGATGATACCATGTATAATATACTCTCTCTACTGCAGGTGTGACCCTACATAATTGCCGCAAAGGCACACTTCTCTGTGAGTTCATTGAACCTAACTTACTATCAGTTTAACACCTGTGCTTTTCTATAAGGTGACACATCTGGCAATATAATGGCAACTACCAGTCACTATCATGGTAGACTGCCCTTGTTGGTGCTAGTTTTTCTGAATAGTATACTGCTCATCAATGCTGTGGCTCAGTTTCATCCTCCTGTGTACAGTCTTTCAGGACAGCGGAATTGTGATTATACTGGTAAGTGAAAGGGTGATTAGTGAAAGCGTTGTTGAAAACAGCAACTATTTCAGTTTCTAGCTTTCGTTATAAATTTGGTGAAGTTGGTTGACCGGATTACATGTTGTACATGTAATAATATTATAATTATTGTTGTTTGACCCAACTTCCTACACTTGTAACATAGTAGTTGCTCATGAAGTCATTTTTAATTGTTGATTGATATACAAGTGTATGTGACTTGTACATTGCAAGAAAGATTTAATAGCATCAACTTATTGATAAGTGTGGTTGTGAAAGTGTTTCGGTAGTGTTTACATTCCACGATAAGCAGTTTTTGACAAGACTAGCATTGTGCCCCTCACTTGTTTATCAATTTCTTGGGAAAATTTAAGTTTATTGTTTCCTTTTCCTTACTGTTTGATTTCCTTTTTCTTGAGAATAATGTTTTAAGATCATCATTGTCAGTTATTGCATGCATAGTCATGTTTGTGTGGGCTAGCCGGGAGGTTTACCTAACACCTAATTTGTAAAATGACCTATCTTATTCTCCCGGTCACATGCACTGTTGGATTGCACCACTCTGAGAGGATTAGGATCACTATCACTAGCAATGGTGGAGTAGTAGTGGTATAAATAGTTTGTGGTATTGTAGGCTAACAAGTAGCGTATGTTGGCAGTCTAGCTGTTTACGGGAATCCTACTGATTTATTGTTTTCACATACTCTAGATTATGTTTACAGATGTCCAATGAAGGTACAGCTTAAGCGAGTGAATTTGGCTGCATGAGAAACTATGCACGATACTATGCTAGCTACTCCTCCATTGTATGTTTTATGTCTGATCTCATTCCAACATCGCTCCTCATGTTTCTTGGCTCGTCTTGGTATCGGGTCACTCTAGCCGTCTCGTGTGTATCTTATTAGATAAACAGCATCATTTAGCTCTCCATATTTATAATGCTGATATCAGCAGCTGAACACAACTGCCTCTTATGTTGTCCATAGCTAGGACAAACACACTTTTGATATAGGTATATAATAGGCTATAATCAATAACCACGGAACATTTGAATGTTAGTGTGTACTGTAGCATTTACTACTGGAGCAATAATACCATGGATTGCCTGCCATATGCTGATCGCTTGACAAACAGGCGTTGAACTTTCATATTACTTGCTTTAAGAGTGTGTATTTACACTTGTCTACATGCATGAGATTGTCTTGCCTGTATGGAGTTGATATTGGTTTTTGATTACTATTAACAGCTGTCAAATAGTTGCCTGCCAGATCAAGTTTCTCTCAGCAGCAACATTTGCTTTATAATGACTGTGTTTCACTTTTGTGCTGTGCTGTACTGTTGTAGATTTCTGTTTCCTTAATTTTTAAAGCTTCTGCTTAGTGGATGCATTTGTGTCATACAGCATACATCTTGATGGGTTCATGTCACATACCTACTCCTCTGCCAACTCCACACTAGACAGGCATGTATGGAACAGTGAACTGAAATGATGATTTACGCAATAGTTGCAAACAAGATCAACTACCATATAGAACTTCATGCTTCAACAGTTTGTGTTTTTTAAAGCCACAGTGGGTTTCTCTGCTCAAACAACAAACATGCTTTGCTTGGAAACATGTGTACTGGATTCTTCACTTGTTTATTGGTAGTACATGTACAGTAATATGGAGCATGTACACTACAATACCACAGTGTACATAGTGACAATGTTATCACCACACACACATCAAGTGATGGTGACTGTGTAAATTCTATTGTTGGATACCACTTCCTGTCCTTCTAAGGACCAATACTAAAATTGTAGCGGAACTTTGCTAATCCAGAACCTTATAGATACCTTGTAAGGCTTTACTAAGACATAAGACAAAGTTTACTTAGCCCTCAAATGATATATAAGTTTCTTATTCTTCAAATGATATATAATAGTATCTTATCTATCATATACTTCCGTGTCGACCTTTTGATTCGGGTACTTGTATATATTGATAGCGTACTAAAAACTCGCCATGTACGATAGTTATTATCGTATTTATTGGTCAATACACACATTCATAATAATATGCACAGTCCTGTCGATCAGAACTGATTTCTTCCCACTGCCTGAGGATAACGATGGCTGTAGTGTGAGGGGTCAGGTGGTTGTAGTAGGACAGTGTGTGGTATCCCAATGATGTAAGACCAACATGAACTGGCTGTGTGCTTGTGTTCTCACACTACTGCACTGACAGTCATTTACAGAACTGTGGTGCGACCCAGTGGAACTTACATGTATTATTGTGTGTTATGAATTTATGACAGCTGCCATAAGTATTAGAAAGTATTGTTGGAGTGCTTTGTCTTCCGTACAGCACAAACAATCGTGCTTAACCGATTTAGAACATACCTTGGTCAAAGACTGTTGGTTGAAAATGACACACAGCGTGTTAATGGTCCATCTTATTTCATAATGGGATTTATAGAACAACAACTTCGATCTTTGACTGATATATTTCATAGTTTATGTTCAACCAATTCATAACTTTGTACCACAGCACTAGAGCTGAGGATGTTTGTCATTATGGCTGGTATAAAGGGGAGGGTCTTGGTTTGGCTGCTATTCCCAAGAGGGGTGTGATTGTTATTATGGTAGCAGTGAGCTATATTTAACTGTCTATATTTAGTTGTAATGAAATGTGGTGCACTCTAAGATACTGTACAAGATTTCTGTGTCAAGCACTTGCTAATTATTTGTTAAAGGTTATGTTTAAATTTTTATTTGTCATTTTGTTTACTGATGTTATTCATGATAGTTTCAATATTATTAATTCATATTCCTTCAGGAGTATATCAAAGGCTAGAAATGGTATTTATAGTGTATTTGTTTTATAGTGCATTTATTTCTTTAGACCGACCACACAACCACTATCCTGTTCTAAATGTCACTGCTGAGAATGACTACAAATATTTTGTGAATCAGTTCAACTTTGAAGATGCTCCCGATGGACAGTTTTTTATTGGAGCTGAGTAAGACAACGCATACACATGCTTACTGTGTCTATATGTGCCACCATTTTGCTTGTGTTTTAGTGCACATAATATCATTATTTTTGTAGGAATCAGCTACTTCAGATGAACATGAATGATCTTACCGTGAACAGACAACTTGATTGGATACCAGATCTGTCAGATAGTGCTACTGCTACTGACAACACAGAATGTATGATGAAGACTAATGTAAGTACATGTAGTATGATCACAGTGTATTGCATTATTTCTTTCTTTTTGACAGGCTGGTATAGCGTGCTCTAATCATATCCGTGTGTATCGTAAGGTCTCGTATCGTCCTGATCGAATGCTAGTTTGTGGATCATTCTTTACGTACCCAAAGTGTTCTACTGTTGGAATTGTAAGTATTATCATAGCTATTAACTTTTCATAAAACAGCTTGCATTATAAAGTAGATTAATTAAAGTTTGTTGTCAATAAGACTACAATATCTTGGCAACTAAACAATAGTTAGACAGCACAGCCGAAGAGCTGAGGCCCGTGACCCATAGTGAATGAATCGTGCATATGAACCGTATAGCTGGAAATTTTTGTGAATGCGCATGATAGAACATTTTGTGAATGATATTTTCGTGAATTAGCTCTATTGGGTTATCTTTGTCAGCTAAGAAAGACATTCACAGATAAATTAGTCTGTAATTCACGAAATTCGCGTAAATTTCATACGGTATTTATGCCTACATGCATCATCAAAATAAGCTTTCTTTGTTAACGGTACATGATGGACAAATGGCAAAATCATCTTTTTTTTTGAATTTTTTATAGAATGCATCTGGTATAGACACAACGTCAATGTCTGAACCTACTGAGGACACAGAGAGTACTGGGGTAGTCTCTATTCATCCACTTTTTCCTAATTTTGGAGAATTTATTGACAGTGAGTATTGGTATACAAAATTGATATTTTATCGAGTTGCTGCTTGTATTATTGAACTTAATTTCATGACAACTTTTTCATGCAGTGAATGACAGCGACTATCGGTATTTCACCATCTCCTATACTCGCAGTAACTCACTAGGCGGCGATGTGTTTGTGCTTGGTTACCTTAATTCTAGTATTGACAGTGAAAACAGAATCACTTTCAATCGTTTGTTGAAACAGTCCAGTGAAGAGTTCTGGTTAGCAGGTAAGTATTTTTTAAAGAGTGATGTGACACTGTTTTATTTAGCTGAAGGAGCTTACAGCCTCACAACTTCTTAGTAGCAGTCTAGTAATTTTTCTTCCTCTTTATGCATAATAATTATCAAGCCTGACTGCAATTTCAGTGTTTGGTGTCAAAATTTGTGACCGTCTCAAACAGCATTTTCATCAAAATTTTACGTTATAAAATTTTTACAGAATTTCTTTTTCTTTTTCTACAGTTCCAAATGTGTTCATTAACTATCACTCGTTTAACTATGACAATGGCAACTACGATGTCTACTACGTTTTCTTCAGAGAAAAGCGTATTGCTAACCCTAGTCTAGGATATACCCGTGTTGTCCAGATCTGTAAGGTAACCAGCGTATATGACTTGGACTAATGCATGCACATACAACAGAAAAAATTACTGTATAGTGGGACTTTTTGAAGGGTTAAAATTTATGCATGCACATACAACAGAAACACAAAAAAATTGCTGTATTGTGGGAAATTTTGAAGGGGGTGAATTTAATTTTGATGGGCGCCTATATGCCTAGATCAGATAATTATGATAACAGTTAAAGCACAATTGTTGTACAGCTGTTGACTTGTCACTTTGTATCATTTCTGTCAACAGGATGATCGTGGTACTGACATGCCTATTTCTGGATCAAGAATATTTTCCAGTTTTGCGAAAGCTAACATTATTTGCAAACGGTCTCCTCCCAGTGGACCTTCAGCACTTGGAGCTTTGAACATTGAGTATGATGTTATGAGTAAGTACAATACACAATAAATATGGGGTGGAGTTGTATTGAACGAGGGGGTGGATCCGAGCGCTGTATTAGACCCGCTGCAGCACTGATACGGCGCTGTACCACTCGTCGTCGCTGCTACAGCGCTCTAGCACCTAGCTCTGTCAACTGTATCAGACGCAATCTCGATTGCTTTATTCTAAACTTTAAATGATTTAGAGCATATCTTGGTCAAGAATCACCGTTTTTATATGATAAGGAGTGCTTGGGGGTTTCATAAATGCTACGATGTGGAATTTAAAGCTAGGGCAATGAATTCCAGATGCTTACTTATCTCTTTTTTTCATATCAGGAACTAATGTGCTTACTCCTAATCAGAGTCGCTATCAGGGTAATAAAAATTGGAACAGACTCATGTACGCTATTTTCACTGGACCACTGTAAGTATAATACTTTGTCTGAACTAGTTGTTCACTTAATTATTTCGATAGATATTCTTTTAATGGCACTGCGATATGTGTTTATGAAGCTGAGTTCAGTACTTCTGACAATGAACTATTAGGAGCATTTAGAAATCGACCACTCAGAGACGAGGGAATGATGACCTCTAGGAATGTATTGCCTGTGAGTACTAACACACAATTTGTGCTTGCCTACATGCAACAGCAGTCAAGCCTGGATTACTATTTCATCGGTATCCTGTAACTAATCGAATTTTTTTCAGTGTGCAGATGTTCGGACTGATGACACTGATTTAGCCATGGCCATCCAGTCATCTAGCATGGTGCAACAAGAGTTAACTAGAACAATTCCTCTCCTAGAAGTGGAGGACACTCTGTAAGACAGGATAGTTCCTAAGATCCGTATTCATCTTTAACAATGTCTTAGGGCCGTGTCACTTGCTGTGGATCAAACAAGTGTTGCTGACCAGGCAGACTTGACTAGAACTGTGCAACAAGACATTTTGTTTATGGGAACAGGTTAGTGCACATGAACCTATTCTAACTAGCTGCATTGTGTTGTAGAGGATGGTCGTATACTTAAGATGGTGCAAGGTACTGCGGCATCAGTGGGGGCTGACTCAATCCCTGTTATATCTGAGACTATAAAGGTTAGTACTAAAGGTGCAGATGTCTTGGTGGAATGCCACCATTTCACATACACAGTAAACCGCAGCTTCTGTACAGAGTGCTGACCACTAATTCAACTGTGCGTGTCTATAATGTTCAGTTCGAGTTCTGGGCACAGCACACGAGCGAGATAGCATCTATAGCTTGCTTACACAATTTCTTTAGACATGCGCTGGTATCCTGTAGTGAAATTCTAACCTATCAGCTTCTATGCAGTCAACTGTGGATAATTTTGTCTACGGAGAACTCTAGATCGCCAGCAACGGTCATCGATCGTTAGGTAAGCAAATTACGCCGTAACTCGAGAACGAACAAGTCTGCCACGCTGTTCTGAAGTAAGAAACGAACTAGCAGCCAGCAGTAGATAATTTTGTCTTTATAGAAATCCACATCACCAGCAACAGCCATCCAGGAGAGCCATCTACGCTGTAACTTGCGCAATAAGCTCTATAACCGAAATTCTTCAAATACAAATCTGAGCGAGCATCGATTTCTGTCTGTGTTACTTGTTTTAGCACTTAGTTACAGCAAGCGACGAGAAATCGTTGTGATAGACAGACAGACAGATGGTGCTTACATACTTGTGTCTTTGACACATATTTATGTGAAGACATGGAAAATCGAAGAGAACAGATATGAAAACGAAGATGCAGTAAACAAAAGCCTGAATGATGCCATTTCCTAAGTACAAATTGCTATAGCAACTATCACCAGTGTGATATTATTCTTCAGTATTCACTTGTATTCATGCATTAATTTGCTGTATAGACCTGTTCACACTTCAAAGCGCATTGAATTTGCTTCATTGAGAGAAGCGTTCTTTCATTGCAAATTCAATGCACATTTTCTGCGTTCGCACTACAAGTCAAGAAGTGAATTAGCCATTACCACCATCATGTGACTGAATTATTCAACCATAGTGCTTGACGCCCTCTTCTCAAGCAATCAACATCCTAGTCACTTCAGTAGTCCGTTCCGCAGTTTTAACCATTCTTGTGATTTACTTCCAAAGCACCTCCGTACGTGGTTTGGCTGAAATGCGAATTGCAGGAAGTGTGAATTGAATTCCATGTACATCTAATCTGAATCAACTTATTGGTTTGAGAGGGCCGGAAGCCTTATCTGTTGACAGACAAAATACATGTAACATAGCCATGGTTAACTGTTTCTCCTTTTTCATAGCTTGCTGATAATCATGTTGTTAGACAGATGCAAATCAAGGTATATTTTATTGTTGTTTGTTGCATGGCTATATTTTACTTCTTCCATCTGTTAAGGTTGTTGATGGATCTAAGTTTTTGTACGTGAGTACATTCACCAGACTGTACAAGATAGCTCTCTACCAGTGCTCTAAACACACCTCATGCCTGTAAGTTTATTAATGTACTACATCAACATTGTCAAATCACAAAAATTAAGCAAGCTCTACTGTAGAGTTTGAGCCTGCACCATTTTTCTTTTTTTTTTCAAATCCCTAAAATGAGTTTCTAAATTTAAGCTTAAGCTATTCTGAGGTACTAGGCATTGTGGACATGATAATTATTTAGTTAAAGTTAGTCATATTCTATGAGTGCCAGGTTCTCATTTTGGACACTGGTTAAAGTTAGACTGTTTAGTGTTTTGCACGATAATTTCAAGTTCTGTACTGTAGACTTTAGCTTACCTGTGCTATTCTGGTAGCTGAGTACTGTAGGGTCATTGCCGTACAGGCGCCGCACGTTATTAAGTAGTAGGTACATGCACTTATATTTCCACAGCAAGGAAATATGCACTTATAAGTGGGATGCGTCTAATAAAGAATGCTTTTTCCTCAATGTGAGAGTTGCAGCAAAACGTGCGCTAAACAAGTGAGTATGCGTCTATACGTGAGCTACGCCTGATAACGTGCCAGTACGGTATTTTCTCAGCACAAAATAATTTTAGTGGGACCTAAATTTAGTGATTCAATGAGCGCAATAAAAATGAATTGTTCAAACGTGCATGTTCTACAGTTTGTGTTGGGTGTGCTTGTCATGAACCTAAATTATGATTTTGTTGCTTCCTAGGGACTGTATAGGAGCACGTGATCCTTATTGCTATTGGAATACTACCAGCTCCACATGTGTTCATTACAGTGTTGATTTGTCTACTGTGGCATCTGCTGAAGGTGCTCACGATCTTCCATCAGAGTAAGATCAGAGTATTAGCTTATACGTGTATGTCAATGTGTTGCTATGTATAGCTTTTTGTGGTGATTTTCAAATAGTGAGCAGACGAAATACAAATGTACATGTAAATTGTCAAAATGCATGGAGTTAGCTTTAGCTCTGGTGCTCAAACGCGAAAATTGTTTTCGCTAACTACGTTTTTGTTTCCTATTCGTGAAATATACAGGCCGCAAAAATATTACGATACGGTAGATTTGTGTAGTGAAAATATGCCTGTATTGATTTAACACATAGGCGTCCATACCTGTTACTGTTTGTTTTTATAGGCTATACCAGAACGTCCACACAGGAGAGAGCAGCCATTGTGCAAGTATGTCCTATTATTTTGATAATTTTTTAAAAGGTTTTCATTACTTTCTCTAATCCAGTTCATCCCAGCTGTAGTAATATACAAGCATCTGTTAGCGCTCCTTCTAACACCATCAGAGTGACTGGCTGTACACAGTGCTCGTACACTGTGGGTGTTAGTGTGACTGTTGTAGGCACCACCTGTGGAGAAACTCCCATTGCTACTTCTGTTGCTTGCACAAGTGGTGAGACAGAGTAATAGTGGTGCATGTTTAATGTAGTTATACAATTTCTGTTGTTTTTATTATTAATGCTATCTTATTCAGATGATCTTCAAATCACAAGTCCTAACATTTTGGGACTGCAGAGGTGATTAAGAAATTTGACTCTTCTTTGTAAAGCGTAATTAATTTGGTTTGTATTTCGATGCAGGTATCGTGTCTCTGTTGTTGCTAGCAATGGATCAGATGTAACAACGTACACTAGATCGGTCACCGCTCATCCATCAGGTAATGGTTTAGAGCTTTAGAGTGTTATTGACCAATCAGATTTAAAGCACCGTGTCTAGTGCTCTACAGCGTATAATGACCCGAGTGCAATGCTGTAGAGCACGAGACCCAGTGCTTTAACTGGTTTAAAGTGCGACCTAGCCAAAACTAGCCTGGAGCACCTTTGAACTTGCATGGTATCATACTTTAAGAACAGATAGCAAACAGATAGAGGTACCTATTTTTCACCATCGGCTGAGAATTCCAGCATTTTAACGGTCCCTTGCATCATATGTAGCCACAACCTTGTTATGGCGGTTATTTTTGATCTTGGGCTACAATGATCATGTATAACACCATACTGAAGTATAACTTAAGGCAATGTGGTGTAAAGAGAGTTAATGACATGTGTAGTAAACATTTAGCACATGTTACTAGAAATAACGTTGAAATTAACTTTATTACTGTTCTATCACTACAGCGCCTCGACCTCTTGATGCAAGTGACAATAATATTTTGGATGCTCGTTCACTGAACTCTAGTCATATTCAGTTCCGCATCACTCTTGATGGCTGTCAACTCACAGATGTGCCTGATAGCTATAATTTTACAGTAAGCACTACTGCTTCTCTCTTCAGTAGGCAAAGGCACCGTTGTCCATACAAATTGTGTCACCGGCTTCACATGACACAATAGTTGGTGTCAGTGAGACTCCTCCCTGTGACACTCTTGGCACAGAGCATTCCTAAGTGTGACTTAAATATACACACATACACACATACATACATACATACATACATACATACATACTTGCATACATACATACATACATACATACATACATACATACATACATGCATACATACATACATACGTACATACATACATACATACAGTCATCTCTCTATAATGGAGAAGTTGGTCAAGTACTTTTTGTCCCTTACATGGAGGTGTCCCTTACATGGAGGTGTCCCTTACATGGAGGTGTCCCTTACATGAATGTGTCCCTTACATGAATGTGTCCCTTACATGGAGGTTCCAAACTGTATTGTTTTGTATTGTTATGCACATCAGCAAATTGTTTGTTTTATGGAGGTCCAGCTATTGGGAGTGTCCGTTGAGAGTACTGTATTAGCATTCCTGAGAAATAGAAGCATTCTAACCAAGCCTGTACTATCACAAATAGTAGCCTTGCTTTGCTCGGCAATCCGAGCACATTAGAGTCTTCAGAGCAATGATACAGCTAGCTGCAGCCTGCATACATCAGAATTTGGGTCTAATTCATATTCATATTGAATAAACTTTACTTGTGGGTGGCTTTGAATTGGGTACAATGAGGGTACAATGAACAATGATTTAGTGTTTGTGTTTCATGAAAATTATACAATTCTGTACGTATTTATATTTATTTTTTTCTCTCAGATAAATTACAACAATGGTGCTGGCACGATGGGCAGTGTGCTGGTTGATTATTCGAACAGCAACAGTGTTATTATAGGAGGATTCAGACCATGCGATGTGTAAGTTAACACGACGAACAGCTGATCAATAATTGTACTATTCTTTCATTTACAGTGTGCAGTACAATGTGATTGTCATGAACAGTGTTGGTATGACAACAACATCATCTAACGCTACTCTTGCTCAAGGACCGCCAACTGTTCCTCCAACTCCAATGTCAACTCTGAATCCCACGAAGCGGTCTCTAAGACTGACCTGGTCCAGTCCACCTATGACCAGTAACTTGTGTGATATTACTGGATACTCGGTGTACATTGGAGATGAAAAGGTGAAATTCATGTGTTTAACCAAAGCTGCCCTATGCTTCATTACTAGTGACAACATTGTGATAAGTTTCTTTCTATTATAGGTATCTGGATGCTCTGAAGTAACTGGTACAAGTTATACATTTGAAGGGTTGACACCATTCACTAGCTATTCACTATCTGTGTCGGCTTGCACTGCTGGAGGTTAATACTTGTTATTTAAAAATTATAATATTAATTTTATTATTATTTGGTATACTGTAGGTGAAGGTGTTCGTTCAACAGTTGTAAGTGGAATGACATTGTGTGAGGACCCATCTCCAGTGGGGTCTCTAATGCTGTCTTCTAACTCATCATCAACACTCCAGTTTACTTGGCTTGAACCATTATATACGAACGGATCACTTGGACCATATAATGTATGCTTATGAACTCGTATGTTACGTTTAGGCAGTTTTAACATTTAGTCAGCTTTAGTGGGAAAGCCACCAGAGCCTCACAGTAGTCAGTTAGTCAGTTTAGTATACAGAGCTGCTGCTAATAACTGATTATGTGCAGCAAGGAAACCAATATTCTCCTATTGTCATAATTATTTTGATGCTGAAGATAAACCTTCCTAGGGTGGTCTGCCCTGTAGAATCAGTCTGCATTATAGGATGATGTCAGTTGAGCAAGTTATGATAAAGTCTACGACTAGATTAACATGTATCAGATTATTATTTTAGGTACAGGCATCTGTTGTGTAATTTTAACTACAAAGTGTTTTTTTAAGCAGCACTCTTCTGACATGTTCAATACTTACACTTTTTAAATCTTCTCCAGGTTGAACAGTCTTGTTACAATTACACCACTTTTCAGTTGGATACTATTGACACCACTTCTGCTAATTCTGCTTTCTTGATCAGCGGCCTTCAGCCCCTAACAAGATGTTGCATAAGTGTATCTGCTGTCGCATCATGTATGAGCAATTCTCTACGCAGTAGCTTACGAACTGAATGTGGGATAACAAGCAACATACCCCCTGAGCCTGTACAAAACTTAGCGGTAACGTCTCCTAACCCTACCTCTTTACTCGTCACTTGGGATGTCCCTAACAATTACAATCGACCTGGATTGATGTATACAGTAGTGTATGATGGCACTACTTTGCAAACTGGGTATAATCATTTTTACATCTCTGGATTAAGCCAAAATACGGCTTACAACGTCAGTGTACAAGCACGCAATTCTATTGGAGACTCAATGCCTCGACTTCAGATGCAAAGGACGCTTGCTAATGCCCCAGATGCTCCTTCTAATGTGTTGCTGACCAGTGCTACAAATTCAATAACTGTTACATGGGATGACGATGAGTCAACAACCTTCAATGTCGCCTATTATCTTGTGCGAATGAGATGCAATGAGGCTAACTTTTCAGCAAACACTACTTTGAAATCAGCTACTATTGATATTGGAAGTGTCACTGGAACTCTCTCCTGGTGTAGTGCTCAAGTACAAGCATTTAATGCCATTGGTGGAGGGCACCTCTCTCGCATCGGACAAATAGTAATTCCTACCAATGTACCGACCACTCCTCGATGCTTTTTGGCTCAAAACGTATCAGAAACTGCACTTTTTAGTTTCACTGTCACTGATGCTATATCGTTGTCCAGTCTTTCTGCTCAATACAACATTACTAACTTGGATACAATGAATGCCGTACTGTCGCAAACATTGTCTTTGGAACAATACCAAATGAACGGACTCCGTGTTTCCACTACTGGACTTGCTAGAAAAAATGAGTACAGGTTTACCCTACGATTATGCAATGCTCATGGCTGTGGTGGATCCTGTTCAGTTAACTTTAACATCAACAATGTGAGTTGCTACATAGTGAAGCAGCATATAAATTATTATGGGTTTAGCCTCGCCTCCAGGTCACCTTTAGCTGGTTACCTGGTACTGGTGGTCTGCATTTGCATGAGATTCGCAGTAGAGATGGTCAATATCGGGAATATGGTATTGACAACCATAATATTGCAATAATGCTGAAAATTTGAGTCAGCTCCCTTTCGATTTCTATCCCAACTATCTTCAGTATTCCATGCAGTGTTCTTGGTTTGTCAAAAACGGCCTTTTGCCATCATTAGTACCGTAAATCTGGAAATTTTCAGCGTCAAAATATTTTTGTCGTTCGTGCTTGCGTCGAAAATTAAAATACGCGAAATTTAAACACATTAGTTTAATCAATGCGCACTATTGCACACCCGAGCTAACGACGAAAATTAGATCCACCAAAAATTTAATAGAATAAAATTTGGAACGCGAAAATTTCAGATCTATGGTAGTTTGGCTACAGACTACACGATTGTATCGAAATAACATCAGATGTAATTTCAACATTCGGTATCGTTAAATAATCCTGCATAATAGAGTATTGACATTGGCAATATTTCTAACATTATTGATACCATATAGCGGGTAATTTTGGAGGGTCATAATTTTTACGAATGACCCAGATTTTGCGTTTTGGCGAATTTAATTTTGGCGTCAAGTGCCTGGCTCACGTATTACTGCAATAGAAAAAGCAGATTTTGGCTAATTTTATTTTGGCGAATGCTTGACGATTCGCCAAATTCGCCAAAGTTTCCTCCCACCAAAATTACCCGCTATACGGTATATTGACCAACCCTAATTCACAGTAAACTGACTATATTGAAGGAATAACTATATTGAAGGAATAACCATTCATCTGTGTACCACACCCTTAAAATGCAAACACACTAGCTGCTTTCAACCCATGGAAGCACACACGATCGGGTTTGTCACTTTACAGTAGCATAGCATGTATGCAAAACTGAATAGCGAATGAGATAAGAAGAGGCTCGACTGGTGCACAACAGGTCTGCCTTTTGTAGTAGACGTGTTGTTAGCTCTCTGAGAGTTAGCAACGATCCATGCCATTCAGTAGCTTAACTAGCTTTATTTTCTTCATGTACCTTGCTCTGGCTTTGCCTTACAGCTTGGTAGCAAATCCATACAATCAAGTTATTCCTTCAGCAGTTGGCATCCTTACACACAGCACCATCACGCACCTGTGTACTCATAACCACACGTAACCACGCCCATAAATCAATTATTACGTAGTGATGACGTACACGATGGAAAAGCTATATTAGTGCAAGTATGGTTTGAGCAGATACATGTCATGCACATGTCCTAGTTATAGTGCAATATAGTCAGTTCTCCTTAATTGTTTTTTGTTTTCAGGTCCTTCCTCTTCCGCCAACTGATCTGTCTTGTAGCAGTATAACATACAACTCCATTACTGTGGAATTTAACCCAACTCAGCAGGCTAATATAAATTATGATGTAATATTTGGGACTCCCTTTTCTGGTACTATGACAGAGCGTACAACAATGTCTGAGAATACCCGTAACAATCTTCTACCAAGGAGCAATTATTCCATATCTGTGAGGGCTTTCGATACTGTAGCTAACTTGCTTGGCCAGGAAAGTGCTCCTATTGTCTGTCTGACCTCTGCTGGTGTCCCATCTGCTCCTTCGAATGTCAGTGCCACTTTAAACAATACATCAATTTACTTACAGTGGTTCTCTTCGGACAATTTTATGGGTGTAATTGATGGTTGGCATGTTGCTGTTGGTAATGCTATCGATGTTAACGCTCGTGACCGATTTACTTGTGACAGTTTATACGATAATGTAAAAGACACTGCAATGGTTATTCCAAATGCTGGGGCTTCTAGCTATACTGCAAACTTGCCAGATGTGCTTGAGTATATAGAAGTGTTGTTCTGTGTTCGGAGCTATAATACAGAGAATACGAGTTCTTGGACAATGGGTACCCGAACTGTTGAAGCTCTTAGAAGGGGTGCTCTTTCTCTATCTAATACTGGCTCACTAAGTAGTACCGTGACGGCTCTTATAGTTTTATCCATACTTGCAATCATTGCAGCTATTATAATTGCTGGTATGCTTGCTATTGCTCTTGTTCTACGCCGCAAGAAGTTGTCTCCTACTGAAGATATTGATGGCAATGACAATAAACACAACTCTTCTGTGGCTTCAACCCATTCTAAGGTTGCTGTTGGGTTTGTGAAGCGTACTAATACACCGCAAAGATTAGCCAGCAATGCTTCGACACGCCCTATAGTTGAATGTGACTTTGATGACTTTGCTGGTATCAAGGGAACAGAATCTGATAACAGCAGTCAGAGCACGGAAGAAAAATGTACCCAACCATAAGTTATCCACTTACAACCACAGTCTCTTTATGACCAATTACTATTTTTACACTGTTTTGTGTTTTCTCTTGTTTATTATTGTAGCTATTGATGGTAGTAATATTAATTTTTGTTAACTTGATCATCCAACTTAGCATGAACGGGGTAGTCTAGCCGTTTACAGAAAAAATAATTGTCATGGAACAAAAGTTACGACTATTTGAAAGAGTTACATGATACATAATCAACTTGCTAGCTAGCACTTCAGTGGGACCAGGGAAAACAAAAACACACGCAGCCAAATTTCAGCACTTTAGACAGCTGCATTTATTCGTCCACATTTTTAATTCATTTCAAAGAAAAGGTGAATAGCAACCAGTGCTAATTATATGGGATGAAGAGAGATGAAATTGAATTACGGGAAAAATAAAATTTGAAGAGGGAAGATTGAAGTGGAGAATGAGAAAGATGATTGTTTAACTTGAAAATTGTTAGAATTTGGCATATCTACTTCGTTGCGCCAAAATTATGAGGTTGAGGGAGGAAAGGAGTTGTAGGCTGTGGACCATGATTTTAAAATCAGTTTGAAGGCAAAACATTGAACAGATTCTAGGCCTGAGATAGTATAGTCAAGCTAGGAAGATGGATCCCAAATGACGGAACAGTATTCAAGAATTGGGTGAACCAGAGTGAAGTAGAGAGTTAATAAGGTGGAAGAAGTGCTATATGTTGATAAAAGTGGTGGAATATCAGCCCAAGCACCTTCTGAGATCATCACAGGGGGAACAATCAAAATAGGCCTGAGGGCGGAAAGAAAAGATCATATTCTTACATGTAGACTTTTAGCTTTAGAGATTTCACAGAGAAGATATCAGTAGTAGTAGAAGAAATGGGGTGTAACAGAAGAATGTCATTAGCATAAAATGATGAGAATTCGGAGTCAAGATCAGGGATATTAAAGAATAGGAGACCTAGAGGCTAGTATTGACCCCTGGGAGACACCAGACAGAACAGGCAGAGTATAAGATACACTATTGCCAACTTTTACTGACTGAGTTCGATTAGCAAGATATGAACAGAACCTGGAATAAAGGTGACTGGGATGACCAATAGAGCTAAGCTTGTGCAGTAGACCCTAATGACTGACTGAGTTGAAAGCTTTTCTAATATCAAGGAAGACTCCACAAACTGGAGTGGAGTGATCCAATGAGGAGTGAATAGCTTGGAATCAGAGCATCACTCGGCCTGTAACTCGAGTGATATTAATCAATAGCTAAGCAAAACAGTATAGGACACTTTAGTAGATCCAGATAACTAACTATGGTGCATCGAATGATGGTCTGCATAGTGCTCTACAGCGGTAATTCAAGATTTTAGAGACAGAATCAATAGAAGAGAGGAGGATGTGGAGTCAAGAGATAATTAATAGATCTGTACTGATGGAATATCCATAAGAACTATAGATACCCAGAAATAATTATTTTAAGTATCAAGTAAAATTAAATTTTCGAAGATCTTGCATTGTAATGTGAAGACCGGAAGTACGACATTGATCAATCAAACGGTGACCAAAACTGAATTTAATCCGAGATATCATTAATTCTGGTAACCTGCCACCTTAATCAAAATCGAATTGATTACTGTGTAAATGTCTGAGGCTATTGACCCTGTGGTGGTACCTTTCTAGTTCTTCGTTACAACAGGGATCTTCCTCGGTTATGTTTGACTATTAATTTATGCTGTGTTCGGAGAAAAAAACAAGAAGCACATGAACTTGAAGCACATGAAGAAGAGAGGGAGAAGGTGCCTGAGCAACTTACGTGCGTTTGATTGGTCAACGTCATACTTACTTCCGCTTTTAATTTGCCTCGCTCGACAGGCGTTATACAATTTTTTGTATGAATAATTAGCACGAAAGGCGTAACCTAAGTACGTCATTCATGACACACGTGACCAATATTGACCACGCCTTAAAGGTTTAGTTGCTGTTTTTCACCACAAGTCATGTTTCAGATTCTCATCATTTTATCGCTTTTATCGCTTTTATCGGCCGGTGATGGAGCAGAACTGGACTCACAAGCCTTCTCCAATGCTATTTTGAATATTACAACTAATTTGGGGGCCTCAAAGATGCAAGTAAGTATATATACCGTTCGTGAATAGTGTATGCTATTATTGTATTACGCCTACTTTTATAGTAGTGTGAGTGTTTTTCACATAAGGCAGGCGTGAGATAGCATGCTTATCTCCCAGTTGCTATATGTGATGCCTCCTGTTATCACAATGTGCTGTACCAAGGGCGTATAGAGAAACGCCCTTGGCTGTACTCATATCACTTCGTTCTTGATCAATGAAGGGGTTGCCTTTATCAACACATGACCACATTCCAACTGAGATCATGATCTCTTGATCATGCCTGTTAAACGTTCGTGATCAATTGATCACAGTTTTCTTTGCCCTTGATGTTTGGTCAAAATCGTAAATTGTTGCTGACAATTGATTTGTATATGGAGCCAAATTTTGATGTTGATCTAAATACTGATCTTGATTCCTGTTGTGTATACCCTCGCACAAGACACATGATACCCTCGCACAAGACGTGTATTGACTAGACGAATGAAGTGATGAGTGCAGCACTTCAGTCCTATGGTTTATAATTATGATCATAATAATTATATCCAGTAAGATCAAAGGTAAGATCAAAGGTGTCGTTCAGTGGTTATACCATTGGCAATGAAGTGACATCACATAGCAACACCGTAGCACTTTATTGAGTAAAATTACATGATTTACATCGCTGTCTTTCAACAACGCACTGTTGTTCGTCTCTGGTGACTTCTATGGAGGCTCTACCACCTTGAGCGCTTCGTTTGTTTAGTAACCATAAGAACAGTATTCTCGAGCATCCTGAGTAACAAAATGGTTAACCCTCAACATGGTACCTCGGCAATACGCAATATAATAATGTTGGGAGTTAATTTAAACTCAGACACAATGCAGATTCTGTTCACTATGAACAAAATTTCGTTAGCGACAAGGACAAGCAAATAACATAAAACTTGCTGTGAAGCATCATGACGTGTGATTCCACATAGCCAGTGACTCTCAATGAAATGCAAAGTACAGACGATTCCATCATAGTTAAAAAAAAAACTAATTTCTGTTGGATCCCCAGTTTACAATTAGTGTACCATAAGAATAATTTTTAAATTTCTTTTAGCAATACTACAGTAGCCTGGTATACACTGAATCACCTCGTGAAGTGGAAGACATTGCTGATAAGGTGAAATTTAACTGTACATGTACGTACATACATACAGCACAATTGTAATGGGATGGGCACTTGAGAAATGGATTGGTATGATGGTATTATAGACACCATCATTATGTAGTCTTGTGGGCCAGACGTCTGGTTTGACATCTGATTTTCGTGAAACCTGGCGTTAATCTAGCAGCAAGCGCCCACCAGTCTAGCTAGCAAGCGTGTAGCTTGTTAACAGGCTCTTTAGCATGCTAAAACTCTTACTAGACCAATACCAACCTGTTTAGCTATAATCACAACGTTCATGATTGTTGCCTGGAGCAGCCATGAGCCAACACTGAAGAAAACGCATGAACGTGAATCACGTAGAATGCACTGCCAGCAGCACCGAGAATAACGAAATGCCTAGTCTCTCGATCGGTCTAAAAGACTTCCCAGCTTTTAACAAATGCTTTTGTAGCATCAGATGTAGACTAGGAAGCTTTTGGGGTGCAAGGTGCATGTAAAATCTGGTAAAAGCACAACTATTGCGCATGTGAAAGGGCCTTTACTTGTGCTAGCGCCGTCTCTACACTTCTTGTTAAATTTTGATTTGTATTTACAATGTCTTTGTCTTCTGTAGTTGTCTGGTAGTCTTACTCAAACATTTGCTAATGCAAAAGATGCTCTTGTGAGATTGAAAAACAAAGTGGAATCTAGTTACAATTTGCGGCAGTTTGCTGATGACCCTTTACAGTGCTGTAATGTGTCTGGACTGACACCCAGCTATGAGTTTGTTGCTCCAGTGAGTTAGTACCTGACTCTGTCTTGCTGATGATGAACATTGTATCTTTCTAGGTTTCTGAAGAGTTTAGTTGTGATAGAACTTCAGAAATATCTGATTCATCTGCTGAGTCACTAGATGGACAGTTGTTAAGTGTGTACAAAAACAATGCTCAGAGTAGCTCTAGCTTGAGATGGCAGTACTTTGGGTCAGAGTATGGTATTATCAATCAGTTTCCATCCAGTAAAGCTGATGATTGTGAATCATATGATCACAGATTTAGGTAAGCTCTTTAACTTAAAGATCATGTCAAAGATTAACAGTTGTTGACTGCTATTGCACGCTACCTTAGTTCAATTTGGTTTGATTGTACACTTTTTATTCTTACCTTGCCTTGCCTTGCCTTATCCTTGCCTTGCTTTGCTTTGCCTTGCCTTACCCTTGCCTTGCCTTGCCTTGCCTTGCCTTGCCTTGCCTTGCCTTGCCTTGCCTTGCCTTGCCTTGCCTTGCCTTGCCTTGCCTTGCCTTGCCTTGCCTTGCCTTGCCTTGCCTTGCCTTGCCTTGCCTTGCCTTGCCTTGCCTTGCCTTGCCTTGCCTTGCCTTGCCTAACCTTGCCTCGCTTAAACAATTTTTGGGCAAGAGTTGTTGTGAGTACAGCTAGGATATCAACTGTTGAGTAGTTTGCTTGATGGTGCTATTGTCACTGATAGTCTAACATGCCAAGTATTCTCTTCAGACCTTGGTACATAGCATCTGCAACTCCCAAACCCAAAGATGTAGTTCTGGTCATTAAGAATAACATTTTTGCTACCGATGAAGTAAGAAGCAAATCATTTGAAGCAGCTAATATCATACTTCGAACTTTGAATCCTAAAGACAGAGTAAGTGACATCATGCATGTACTGTAAATTTGTGTATAGTAGACTAGTAGTTAAAAGGAGTATCTAACCTTGTCAAAGCGGACGATATTATTAAATGCTATATTTTCATGGTCAGAATCCATTACTGCATGGTCAAATTCATTTGGACTATTTCATTTGTAAATGGACAAATTTGCATGGGCACAATTTTTATATCGATCTACGGTAGTCATGCGATAG
The DNA here is from genome assembly GCA_964017065.1 of Haliclona indistincta. Classification (NCBI taxonomy): domain Eukaryota; kingdom Metazoa; phylum Porifera; class Demospongiae; order Haplosclerida; family Chalinidae; genus Haliclona; species Haliclona indistincta. The sequence goes on along the minus strand of OZ024788.1, from coordinate 7,743,947 downwards.
ATAGTTTTTATTAGAGAATGTCATGAATGAACGTAATCAGTAAAATATCAAGGTCGTCTTCTCCTGTTTCCTGATGTGTACTTGTACTTTATTACAAGAACTTAGTTCTTGATTTGATCTTTTAATTCTTTCAGCTTGCTGTGATGATGTTCAACACCAAAGTTACTAAACTGGTCTCTAATGGATGCTATTTAAACAGCCTATCACTGGCCACTCCACAAAATATTGCTGAGCTTCAGTACTTTCTTGAGACACGACCCAGTCCAGCTGGTATGTGTGCACGTCCTTATTTTTGTGCAAAATGGGTCGAAGAACCAAATTATTGACAGTGGAACATGTAAAACCATCACACTATTAACTCATTAAAGCATTGGGAAATTCGTGTACTAGACTAGTGCACACTCACACTCGATTCTGATCAATTTTTATACCAACAGTCCAAGCACCATAATTTTGTTTTAAGCAATAACATGCCTGATGACATGAATTCTTTTTGTCGAATGATTGTCTTTAGCGTTAGAACGCTTGAGAGCGTCTTTAGTGACTCATACATGTGGCGCTGGTAGAGCAAACTGATCCACTATGATCTACCTGTATACATTGGGTTAGCTAAGCGCCATGGTAACCAGATATCCATGGATTGAGTGCGGGTAGTGCAGATGAACCAGGCAGTGTGCAGACATGCCTCAAGGGTTTCAAACCCTTTGTATGGAAAATAAATATTGAACCTGGGTAGTGTAGACATGCTTCAAGCATTTAATTTAGTTTTTAAACCTTTGAATGTAGCTGAGTTGTAAGTATGTAAAATAGAATAATTGATGCTAATAATACAAGTCAATCTGCTGGGCTTACAGATGGTCATGATCTACTTGAGGCACTGACGACAGCATTCGGCTACTTTGTTTCACAGCCAGTTGGCAACTCGACCACTCAGGACAAGAATAGAGACAGAGGTTAGTCTTACTTTTGAGTCACATGTGACCTAATATTATAGCTTCTAAAGTGTAGCGTGATTGTGACGAGTCATCATTACTCTCTCTGCTCATAATGTCTGCCTTTTTCCACAGCTGTGCTACTATTTACAGATGGCGAAATTCTCCTTTCCAGATCACTTGAAATTGAAGTTGACAGTGTGGTAGCTAATCTTACAACCTCTCTGCAAGCCAAGATGTTTGTTTTTGCTTCAGGTACCCAGTGCTCTCTCTTATTCAACTACTGTTTATTAGGGATGCATAGTAGTGCGTCACTATGTAGGGATGAACGGAAAACAAGATGGCGGTTACAATACAATGTAATAGCGTTCAAACGCTGATATTTCCCCTGGTGGTGAATTTTGTATGTCCAAAGACACTTAGATCTGCTCTTTGGTGTTGCCCCATCCTCATAATAGCCATAAGGTTGCTTGAAAGTGTTACTAAAGCTGGAAACAGTGAAAATCGAATTTCGTCACCTTCATTTTCTTCTTTCTTTCTTTAGCGCGCCTAGCGCCTTTACGCAAGCAGTGCCAGCACAAACACCCACGAACAGCCGTGTAATTCTTCTGGCAGGTGCCTTTTGAACTTAGTTTTTAGCAAAATGACGATAAATTATAAATTCGACGAGTTCACAATCAGTTGTTAGCAAGTGTTAGGTGCCATCTTGTGATTGCGCATGTGACCAATCACATGAATACTAGAAGTAGAGTACATGCTAAGTATTGCCTTATAGAGAGTGCATATTGGAATCTATGTCTTCGAAATACAACTCAGCGAGTAAGCTCGTGTGAGATCATTCTGCTGCTGCTTGCCAGATAATATAACGGACGTTCAGAATTCTCTAAACAAGAGTGGGTGGGGCTCGTATGCTGTTCATATGCATGCATGGGTGAGCTAGTTTCAGTATGAGCTAAAAGAGACTCAGTACTTGCAAGAGTAAATAATAGAAGAGAGAGTATCCAATTCCAATATACCTGTCAAGGACACTCAGGAAAGTAACGTGACCAGCACGTGAGCAGATGACGTTTATCCGTATCAACATTCATCGTGTAAAGTCATGACTTAGTATGTGCACCTGCGATCGCTATTTACTCTTGGTACTTGAAATGTACTAAAAATTTGAAACTCACTGAAAAAGAAAAAAGGTCACAAAAAAAGAAAATTGAAAAAGATTTCTGACAAAATCAAAAGAATGTAGGATGAGGAAATCTACCACTGGGAACTAGCACAGAATGGTAACACGATTGACTGGATAATATACTATGGACTCTCAGTCAACACCAGCATTCCTGGCCTATAGCCAGTAAAGCAGCTACAGGGATGCATGTGTTATTATCCAGTCAATTGTGCTACCATTCCGTGCTAGTTCCTTGTTGGTTTACATTGTGGACCAATGATAGATTGCTGCATCCTTATATCCTTTTGATTTCTTTTAGAAATCTTTTTCAATTTTCTTGTATTTATTTGTCGACTAATGATTATGCCTAGCCATTCTACTTACGTGTTGCATGTGCTTTTTCTGTGTTTGATTTAACGTCCTTTACAGCATGCCAGTACATGTTTATTCTTGATAGATTTATAGAGGCCCGTTACTTATCATCATAATGATATGAAACATTTGGATGAAATAAGTTTCTCAGCTATAAACTTATTACAATATTATGATTCTGGTACATTTATTATTTTTATCTTTTTTAGGAGACATTCCTCATGATGTTGGTATATTTTATATGAGCATCACAACCAGTAAGTGTATGTGTCTTTGTTGTTTTAAACACAAGTACAGTGAAAGTGTGAAACCTGTGCTAATGGCTACCTGTAGCTTTACAATGAGTTTCACCCGCCTGCCTAATCAGGCCAATTTTACTGGCCCAAGGGTGACCAGATTAGCCAGGTTTCACTGTACCTACAAACAAAATGTGCCACCAAGCTTCCTAAAACTTACTTCGTTTGCTGAGTAGTACGTGGCAGTAGCCATGTTTTTTATGTGTGCCATAATTTTTACATCATAAGGACAATTGATCCAGTTTAAAACTATCCAAAATGAATTTATGTCTGGAAAGAACAAATAATTTTCTTTGCTGCCCAGTGTACTAACTATTACTCACCTGTTTTAAGGTGACGGTTACCCGTTTGAGCTAATTAATATTCACAGAATATAAATGTCTGTAGCAGCAGAAGGAAGCATGCTATAACGTTGTGATGGTACAATTTACTACATGTACTAATTACAACAGAATACAGACCTGGCTGCAATATTGATACATTCTTATTATTGTTCTTGTAGATCCCATTACTAAAACTAGTTATTTCACCGAGCTACCACTCATTGGTGATCTTCGTCTTAAAATGGCACAATTCTACCAGAGTTTTTCTACCAGTGCTGATGCCAGCAACAGTGATTTTGAGCCTGTGTTTTTGGCACCTTATTATGACCTATTTGGATTGGGTAAGATAATGTGAACCATCGATAGTCCATTGATATAATGTGTCATTGCACACAAGCACGAAATGTGTTTCCTATGTACATGTTTATTTTGCTGTCTAATTGATTTCCAGATTTACAAGGCTCCTCATTGCATGTATTGATGTTTGCTACATAATATTATAGCCATTGTTTTTTTGGTTGTTGATGTGCATTGCGTAATAGTTAAATCACACTTTGCAGTGTGTTACGCAGGTGTAAAAGCATGAGGGCATGGTCAATAACAGTCGAGACTGTTATTGGCACACCTGGGTGGTTTTATAACTGCGTAATACTGCCAGTGTGATCTAACTGTTTTAGAAGCGACCTCCAAGAACTTGTGCCCAACTGGCGTGCCTCAAAGTGTACGTTACGCAATATAATGCGCCAGTAGGTGACACTCTTCGAGTGATCCGATTGGTTGGAGGTCACCTGGTATGCCTTAAATATACTCATAAGTCTGTTTTCTTTGTCTTGTTCAATTGCTGTACTTGTTTACAGATCAACTAGTACTTACATTAGCCACACCCTGCCATCGTGATGATCCATCAGGTCCCTTACTGGTTGGTGTGACTGGTGTTGACCTCACAGTAAAGGACCTGTTAGCTGCTGTGGAATATTTCAAAGAGGGAGAGTTTTCATATGCATTTGTTGTGGATAAGGAAGGTACTAATTGTGTGGTGTGGTAGCCATGTCCTATGCTCACCTTGTCCACCGACCCATGATATATCTAAGAGAATTTACATGTCATAATGAACAGATTTCACAAAACCTTCGGCGTGTCATGCACATTGTAGTGTTAGGTCCTGGTTTGGAGCAGCTATAGTGCCAACCTGCTAGCTATGTAGTGCTAACCAGAAGACAGCAAAGTGCTGACCACCATGAACACGTGAGTAGGTAGCCATTAGATTATGTAACGTAGTAACTATGCTGTAGTGTAGGCTCTTTCTTAAAATGTCTATGCACCCTCCGAGCTGTCCTACAGTTTAGATGGAATCTACCAGTACCTAGGTAGTCGACTACGGGCGCTTTTGTCAGCCATAACTCGAGAACGAAAGCACTTTAGCAAAATCCATGAGTCACATTGCAAGCCATTGTCGTGCTTATCATGCTCATAGCCTTACCAGCGTGTAGAAGTGATCGCTTATCTCTGCAGCTTGATGGACAAAACGAATGAATGACAGAGCAAGTACCGTAGCCCTCGTGCATGCAACTAGGGTTAATTATAACAAAATCATTATATTTTCCATTTTAATTTACATTTGAAAGCTGTTTTGATTTGTGATTTCTGTGTAGTGCTAGTTAGTAATGCTGAATAGACAATTTAATAATCATACATGTACTTTCCATGCTAGGTATTACACTATTCCATCCTCAACTTCCTGAGCCATCTACTAATTACACTTTGGTGTATTTGGATATTTCTACTCTAGAACCACAGAATGGTTTTACTGAGATAAGGCAATCTATGATCAGGTGACTTCCTATTATTGCAACTACATGAATAATTATTACTTTATCTTTCAGCGGACTTTCAGGCTGTAAGGTGATAAATTCCACTCATGTGTTACCACGTGGTAACAAACAAAGTGATGGAGCTACTACTTTTGTGTTTCCGTCAAGTTATTGTTGGAGACCAGTGAGTGCTAGTTATTATTGTAGTTAAATCAAGTTATTGTTGGAGACCAGTGAGTGCTAGTTATTATTGTAATTAAATGCTCACTTGTACATAAAGTTCAGTTAGGGCTGTGCAATATGTGTAGGTTATAATAATGGGTCGTACGTCCCGCCAACATGTGATATAACTTACTTGTACCATGCTAAAGGCTGTTCTGATCTTGGGCACGTGACGCGGAGGGAAATACGACCCGTTATATCCCTCAAATAGCGCAATCTGATTGGTCAGAATAGTCTTAGTATGGTATATTGGAAAGTATCGCGATACTATACCTAAATCTAAATAGCTGTGTCAAGAGTAGCAGTAGCTTAGTGACAGTAAACAGAGCATGCAAATCGATGATGAAACATTTGCAAACCGAGTTGCAAACTAACCTCGCCTCATCTCCAGCTGCTGCAGGGGGTGTGCTCTGTTAGCAAGCTGCACGGCTAGCAAGCTACACCCCCTGCAGCAAGCTACACATTTAACGAGGCTTGTTAGAACTTGGATCCAGAGTAAAAATCAGAGTGCGCCGTCTGCATGTAGCTAGTCTCTGATTCATTCCTGACATTCGAGCAAATGTCTCAGCCCTTATTATTATAGTGGGCACCAGGGAGCTACAACGTTTCTTATACTCCACTAATATTGTCCTTTTCTGTTTTTGGTCAAATTTGATTAATTTGGCATTCCATTCCACGTTCTACATCTTATACCCACCCACCCTACAATCATTCAAACTGAGTAATAGCATGAGGAACTATGAAGTTACGGATCGATTTACAACGGCTGGCCTGTTTCAAAGCAGGCTGGTCCGTTTTAAAGCCATCCAGTGAATTATTTGCTCGATATAAGCATATGCTCTGCTACAATGAAGGTAGTTGTGTGAGTACTGCAGGTCATATCCTATTAAAATAAAATTCCACCTGAGATACTACACATGAGGTATAGCAACAGTAAAACTTAGCAACTTAAAGGTGGCGGCATACAGTTAGGGTGTGGCTACAGTAAAAAATCTAGCTAGCTACTACCTGAAAACAACTTGCTATCCATCTAGCCAGAAGACTAAACAATGTGTCATGTCGAGAAGATGTGTAAGCAAAGCTGTTCTGCAAACCCACCTTGTACGATCGCCAGACAAGCAGGCAGTCAATAATTATTGCAAATCTCTTCACACAGGAGTCTACAATCATGCTTTGTTTTTTACTGTAACATTACCATGCCATATTTATTGCAATATTCATGTAAAATATTATGATTCACCATCGGGCTGGTGCGTTAATGTTTTTAAGTGTGCCAGCCAATTTTAAAGCCATCAGCCTGTTTTAAAACGGTCTGGTTTGCAAAAGGTCTGTACGTTGTTCACTAGCAAAATTTTGTATTAGTTGTTTATAATAATTATTATTATTACTTCATTTATAGATTGAAGGCACTCCATTCTCTCTTTGTGTTGTGATTCCTCTCAACTCTGCCCGTCAAGGTCTCAATAAGTTACCTTCTTCCTCTCTTCACGACTACTACCATCGTATTGATGTCACTGCATCTCAACTAAATCTACAACTCTGTCAGCATGCCGGCAGCATAGCTACTAATGGTAAACAGTTTGACCATCTCAATTATTTTTTTGTTTTGGTGATTTGCCATGTGGTCATAGTTTAAATACATGTTTTTTTCAGCATCATCTGTAGTCAAGTTATCACCGGAATCATTTGCCCAACCAGAGAACTATCTACAGGATAATGAGACAGAGGCCAAAGTGTTGACACTACAGAATATTGTTGCTGACAAGAGTGATGCAATGCAGCTATTTAGAGTACGTATACATGTGCATGTATAATGTAAGTAAATTTAGAATTTTACATTGACCTTTTAATTTGTCATTTTGTGTGGCATTCGTTGAGGAAATACACCTTTTGAACTTTTCAAGTTGGCACATAATATGCAAAACAATATAAATTGGCAACTACTGCCACTGGTATGTGCAGAGTAACATGATCAATGAAATGTGGTCAATAGCAAACCATCGCTGAGACAGGTTGGGTGAGACAGGTATGTTCTTACCAATATCTTTGGTAAAGCAGTATTCTCGGCTAATACTATCTAGTTGTACTATATTCTCAAGTCCTTAAATGAATGAAAATATTAACGAAGTTGTATAAGAATCTGGCTGCCATGTAGTTCATGAAAGTTTGATCTGCAACATCTAAGCTTGTGCAGATAAAACTTGAAGAGTGCATGTGTTATGCTTGTTGAATGTTGCTTTGTTGTCTTGTATGACTTTGAATCTTCTTCAATAGATTGGAGTGGTTGACTCTATTGCTGCAACACAAGAGGTTAACAAGATATGGCTATCATCACTATTCACTGACCAGATGGTGTGGAAGTATATAGCTACCAGTGATGGTGTATTGCGGATTTATCCTGGCATAGAAGTAGTGCCTAAGGACTTTAATCCCATTTTGAGACCATGGTATGTAATGCAGACTGGCAGCATGTATTTGCCTCACACAGAAAATAATTAGCCACACCTTAGCTCACTCAATCTATATCACACGTGTCGCCATGGCAAACAACACAATGTTTCAACAAACCCACCATCCTTTGTGGGCTTATGGCAAGCTGAAGAAATTGCTGTGGAAAGTACAATTCGGAGGCCAACTGAGCTCTTTCAAAAAACTCATTTGGCAGAGAAATGTGGTGGAGCTAGTTGGGTTGTACCTGGTCTACATATCCACCACGGCAGTGGTTTTCAGCTTACTGCCGGTAGCATCACTGTTGACATGTGGCATTGTCAGTAAGTGCATCAGCTAACGCTAAGCGACTCTGTGGATCGTGCAGCCCTTGGGTCCTCCCGCCCTCGCCATTATAGGACATCTTGAATTCGAGACTGTATTGCACAATCAAATGAAAGCACTTGGCAAATAATTATAATATTATATCAATTACATTCGTAAGGTGTTCACACACTGTGTTCATGTACTCACGCAGGTATCAACGATCAGTTGCTCGACTAGGGTCTACTGCAATTACATCACCATACAGAGATGCTTTCAGTGGAGCCCCAGTGGTGACTGTCAGCAAAGCAATTCTATCAGAAAGGTATCATGTCACTTGAATGTGCAGTAGGGTGTGCCTATAAAACCAGAGATGATTATACATTGATGGTGCAGTTGTTTGCATAGCTCACTTTTCATATGGCATGTGATGTCCTAGTGACTAGTCAAATGCATTGTCTGAGTCAGTTTGACATTCCCTCACCACTATGTGGCTAATTATTATGAAGCAAGTGCTCAACTGTCATTTGCTCTCTCTGGATATACTTGGTGAGGTTATTACTTGCCTGTATTGACTTGTTCAAGAGGGTCAACAGTTTGTGTACTAGTACGTGTTGTGTGTACTAAAAATAATAATAATTTTGATGTATCACCTTATCTCTTCATTTTATCCAGCTGTAGCAATCTGACTAACCGCACCACAAGCAGTATTCGTAGTGACCCTAGTTGCTCTGTGCTTGCAGTAATGGCCGTTGATTTCACTACACCTTCATTGTGGATATTGCTACAAAAGTCAATATCACTATGTGCTGATGATAAATACAAGTCAGTACTATAATGTATATGATTATTATGTGTGTACATACACTATTTTACATGCCGAGGCGCGAGCGTATCAAAGGCGCTACCAGTTTAAAAAATAATAAGCGATCCACTGACACAAGTATTGGTACTGTGCTGATACTCAGTGTAATGGGACTTGCGATTATCGATACTCAATAATAGCATTTATGATCATGTAGCTAGAGTTGATCGCTTTGATTACGTCTTTAAATTTGTGCAAAGGCAGTGTGCTGTAAGCTAAAAAGTAGAAATAAATTCGTTTTTAAAGCAAAGAATCTGAATTTCAAATATTTTGATGGTATCAGTAGTATCAGTATCGGTGTTTCACTAAAATAATAGGAGAGTATATACATGTATGAATCCAGTAGTTTCATCGGCTCAGTTCAGATATCTACATGCTGTAGACACCACGCAAACGTATAGAGCAAGATACCTACTACAAACGTATAGAGCTAGATACCTACTACAAACGTATAGAGCTAGATACCTACTACAAACGTATAGAGCTAGATACCTACTACAAACGTATAGAGCTAGATACCTACTACAAACGTATAGAGCTAGATACCTACTACAAACGTATAGAGCTAGATACCTACTACAAACGTATAGAGCTAGATACCTACTACAAACGTTTAGAGTATAGTCTAGTGATATTGACCAATGAGATTGACTACAGCTTGGACTCTAAATAGCTTAGTATCCAAACCGCGCACTTAGTATCCAAGCCGCGCTACTTAGAAGCCAACTTGACCCAGTACAGGAATTGTTGGATTCATTCTCTCTGCATAACGAAAAGACTATCATAAACAAGAGCGACGACTAGTTGACACGTAGCGCAGATAGACGAGTGGAGGCGAGCTAGAAATGTTGCTCGCTTTCGATAGTTAGTCGCGAGTCCGCAGTGCAGTGCGCACAGCATGCCGTGGCAGGGGAGGAGTTTCAAAAGCCAGGGTGGAGTTTGTTATAGTGGCGCACATGGCTGGCGACCCAAAGAGCTTCTGTGTGGACAGTTTAATGCTAGAGGCGCTTGACTTACCGTTCGATTAACATTGACATTGGAGTATTCCTGTGTAAGAGTACTGCTGAGTGTTTTTCGCCATCGAAGATTGCCCTTTCTCTGTTCAGAACTACGTAAGAAACAACTTTAGCACGCCTCGTCTTTTCAAAAACAAACGCCATTTCTTTGTTTACAAAATCCGTCGTGTGAGTGTTGCTTAGCTACTCGTGGCTATACTCTAAAATAGTTAGACGCCTCGGCCAATGGGATCTACGCGGTTTAGAAACCTCGGCCGGGTTATGTAACGACCTCGCTACGCTCGGTCGTCACAACAAACCCGCCTCGGTTTCTAAACAGCGTAGATACCATGGCCTCGTCGTCTAACTTATATATAGAGCTAGATACCTACTACAAACGTATAGAGCTAGATACCTACTACAAACGTATAGAGCTAGATACCTACTACAAACGTATAGAGCTAGATACCTACTACAAACGTATAGAGCTAGATACCTACTACAAACGTATAGAGCTAGATACCTACTACAAACGTATAGAGCTAGATACCTACTACAAACGTTAGTACTCGTCATGAGCACATAGATACTTCCAGTAAAATTTTGCGTTGAAATCAGTTTCTGTAGCATCTCAGCCAACGGGATCCACATAGTATACAAATTCTCACATCACCATAGAATCCTCACTACGCACTTGAGTTTGTAGATCCTTGGGCTTGATGTCAATTAACCAACTGTTATGACTATTATTTATAGCACTGTTGGCAGAGGCTGACCGGCCTCATAAAAAAGGACGAGCACAATTTACTGTGACAACAGTGGGCTGGCACGCTGAGTTTTTGACCACACCCTTACACTGCTTTTCACACACAGTGCAGTGAATGAATTTGAATTTTCTTGTGTGCTTTTTATTTTGTCATGCTAATCATCTTTATCTCTTGCAGGTGTTTCTTAGTCGATGACAATGGTTATATTATTACTCATCCCGATTTATTCAACTCATCTCGTAGAGCACTTAACATTCACCTCACTCAACTGGTATGATGATGTACATGCATGTAATACTACTACCATAAATAGTATTATCTTGTGTGTGTACGCATACCTATTACTACAGAATGTTTTATCTCTTCAGGAACCTTATGTCTCTCAAGACATGTTATCTCTGGGCTACATGAGACGTGTATATTGCAACAATTTCCAATACAACAATGATTTTACTCAGGGGCCTCGAAGACAGTACTCTTACGAAATAACTGACATGGTGAGAAATTGATTTTTTTAGATACGTACTGTATAATTATTATTCAGCTTTTAACGTAAAGACTAGAATAAAAATTAAGAACCTTAAATTTATCTGATGTTTTGTGAGTCACATTTTATTAGGCATGATCTACTTACGTCTATCATGCAGCTATTATACTCACTAGTTTCAAATGCTTCAAATTGCACATGCAACAGAACAAGTTTAGAAGTCAGTTAGAAATATCAAAATGTCTCCGTTTACACAATTTGCATTACTGAATAATCCTTCCAATTCCCTGCCCACATAGAGTGCATGTGTTAACCCTTTAATTACTAAATTATCCAGCTGAAATTTTAACCTCGTAAATGCTGACCACTTCTCTCGTGAATATCTCGTGTGTCTTTTGTGCTACTGGTCTCAAATTTGCGTCCTTTTACCCCAGTGAGTAGCCGCAACTGCCCACACTCAAGTCGGTCGATATGCCCCTCCCACTTCGAAAGTGAAGCCGATAAAGTGCAATGACCTCGTCAAATTTTGCTCAAAGTTAGTACTTTGGGGCTGGCTGCTGAAAAGTACACACAAACAGCAGTGGTTTTGGTGAGTGCAAAATGTAGCCCAGATCATAGAGAATGCACAAAAATGTGTTTGCGAGCGCCCCGAAGCCATAAAATGTCCAAATTTTCTTGGTTGCCATTTTGTTTTCCCTAAAATGTTGTGAAATTTGCACTGAAGCCATAGAAATGCCATCGCCATAACGTTTAGCGCAGGGGGCGCGCCGAAAACCGGTCATTTTTTTGCGGTTATTTGTATTCTTCAATTTGGCTTAATTTTGGGATATTTTAACACTTTTTGATAAAGTTATGGTGTCTGAAGTATGTATGTCGCCAAAAGGCGACAATAGGGGTTAAAGGGTTAAAGTGATATCCCCATGCCGGCTCTGGTTTTAAAGCCAGGGTGCTGCTTGCCTATAAGGATGTAAAGCTACATGTACCGTATAGCTAGAAATTTTGGTGGACAAAATTTTGGCGAATGTCCCAGATTTTGCGTTTGGTGATTTTAATTTTGGCGCCCAGTGCCTGGCTCACGTATTGCTGTAATAGAAAAACAGATTTTGGCGACTGAATTTTGGCGGATGCTTGACGATTTGTCAAATTCACCAAAATTTTAGTCCACCAAAATATCTAGCTGTACGGTACTTGCTGTTGTACCCTTTTGTGCATCAGTGTTATTTGTAAGTGACACCATTGATTGTCATGTAAATTGTTGATGACAAGACTTTTGGTCCCACTGAGACAGTAAAGCACACTTGTATTATTTGTGGTTATTGGTTAACTTAGGTATTAAAGTCAACCAGCACCCTTGATGGTGGATCAAGCAACTTGTGTGTTTTCTATCAGGTATGAATCACAATTTACTGTACTAGATTATGTGAACTCTCTGTTTCAGATTGCAATGGTAGAGGGTACCAATGCTATAGCCATAGTTATTGATCAAGAACGCAGCTCTTTCTCTCGCTGTAAACGACTTCGATGTCTATGTGATCCTGTAAGAGACATGTACACTTCTTGCTTCATCTTTCTCTTTAAAAAATTATTAGCTTCATTATAATATTATGTACACGTCTTTCTCTTTCCTACAACTTCAGGAAAAGCCATGTAGCCGTTTGCCATCAGATTGCAAGTGTCCTTGTTCAGAGGATATTCCTTCCAACAACTACAATCCTTGTTTGGAATCATTCACTGGCTTAACGTAAGATATTATTCACTGGCCTAACGTAAGATATCATTCACTGACCTAACGTAAGATATTACAGTGTATGTGCACTCTTTTAGCAATTTAATAGCCCAATAGCTGTTGCTATAGCGTATCTAAGTGTAGAGGGCTTCTGAATCACTAGTTCCCTAACAACAGCAAACAGAAGTGTTGTAAACACTTGAACATAAACCATTCTGTAGAACTGAGTGCATTAACCATAATGTGGAGGGATTACTATATGAGATTTAATTCCACATGACTGAGCATTCTGACAATACTACTAAGCTATAGTCATTCAGTGTTGTATGTATTACTTGTATTAAAATTGTCTTTGCCCAACACTAGTGCTCCAGCTTGTCCAGTAAGATTTGGAAATAAAAATAAAAATGACGTTTTTGGTGAGACTACATTGCAAGTTGATGATTCCATCCCATACTGTTTTGAGCTGAACTGCACTACCACGTGAGTCATGGATACATGTGCTGCTAACTTAACTGTATCTACCGCGGGACTAATTTCTGAGTGCTTTAACTTCCATACGGCACGAACTTCCGTGCTTTAATAATTTTTAGAGCATACCTCTGTCAAAGATCGTCAGTTGAAAGTGACATGAAGCGTGTTGGCGGCCATCTTAGTGTAACAAATACCTAAGAGTGCAATATGAGGTTTATAGCATGGGCCGTGTCTTTGATCTTCGACCTAGGTATACTTTAAAATTGCTTTAAACACTCCTTACCAGCATTAGCTAGTACATATCTAGTTTTTATGTCAGTGTGATATACCATTTTTATACTTTATTTCCAGTGACTTAATTGAGTGTAAAAGTCGCCGTGGATGCTCATTCTGTCCTGTGTGTACTGAGTTGAATGATGATTGCAGGAGCAATGCTCTACAGTGTATGCCTATTACATCTTGTCCTCCAAGGAGTGAGTGTATAAGTATAACTGCGTTCTTGTAATAATCTGTTGTCTTAGCGTAGTTTTGTACACAAGCAAGCTTTTTATAGTTTACTTATTATTTCGACTGGTGTTATGTATTTTGCAATTTAATCGGTCAGTCATGGGTGTGGTAAATCCAGTAGTGCACTTGTATTCACTTAGCTTAATCATTCAATAATAACCACAACAAATGGCATCGAAATGCATGCAAAATAATTTGTCATTCAAAAATGCACTGTCTCTGGTGACTCTGTGCTACTTAGTGCTGACTTTAGCTATGGTATAAACACCTCAGACAATAGATTCTCAGTCTCAATGAGATTGAGCACTTTTTAGAAGCTAAAATAAACGCCCGCGTGCTGTGTGCAGTGATCGATCCATCGTCTAAGCTATGAATGTTGGAAGTGTGTACTGTGCGTCTACATTTATGTTTCTATTCTCTGCTTTAGGATTTCCAACTGTCAGGCCGTCCCCATCAAATGTATCTTCTCTTCAATCCTCGTGGAAGATAATTGCATCTGTTTTCATTGTGTTCTCAAGTATTTCATTATTGATATCCATTGTCCTACTGGTTGGAATAATATTGATTAAGAAGCACAATCGAAATACTGCGTTATCATGGAGTGATGATAGCAGCACTAAAGATGGTATTACAGCTATGTCCCTCAATCCAGTCTCGCGATCAAGTATTTCTGAAAGCAATTCACGATCTGAACGCACAACAAGTAATGCAACCACTGCTCAACTTTTAGAGCTATCATCGAAAGGGTTCTCTGACCACTCAGCTGTAACCTCTCACAATGCAACGTCCATCGATGAAGAAGCGTCCAGTTATTCGCCCTCCCAAATCACTAATTCACCACCAACTAGTGGTTTGGGTGCTAGCAATGGTATCGACACCATTAGTGAACTGATTGATATGCGTACTCATGCCAGTGGAGCAGGTCCACTTCATAGTAACAGTATGGCATCAACCATGTTTACTACTGGAAGCTATGATCCCTCTCAAGTTGGAGGTATTTGGTTCTAAACAAACAACACGATCATTAATGTTTTTATCCCAATCTACATGTACCACACCCAAAATCTAAGTTTCTATTATTGTCATGATTGATTTATAGTTCTTCATCAGCAACAGTTTTGCCATTTTAATTATTATTTTTTTATCATCAATAATTTGTTTGCCCAGTGTTTCGCCAATGATACACAGTTTAATAATAAACATCTACATGGACATCAGTTAAAACAGTGGCTACAAGACGTCACAAAACTAGTGATTCTATGTAGTGATGTTGTTATGTTGTTCCACTGGCAGCGTGAGGTCGATCTTTGGTTTGGGAGGTATCATTGAGGAGTACCTTCGTCCCTTCAGACCAGCAATGTATGTCACAGGCTTAGGTACGCTAGAGCTACCCTCTGTAGTGGTCTGAGTCCATTGAGTTCTAAGGAACAAACATTGATTAACTGACTAACTACTTTTAAATTATTATTATGTACTTTGGCAGGTTGACTTGTGTAGTGTTTTCTCTCTTAAAGTGGCTGAGGTCGGTCTGAACTGAATGGGTGATCTTCCGACGAATATTTGCCTTTATTTGTAAATAGAAGGTGAAATAAAATTATTTTGCCGTCAAGTACCTTACCAGTTTAACAGCCTTGCGTCTTAGCTCCCATTCATTCCATTCATATGACTTAACAATGTTGGTCTCCATGAAGTGTGTGTCTGTCTGCGTACCACTGTCACACTTGGTGATTGGAGGCTTAAGTGCATTACCAGCACCGCCCTAAGATAGCAATAATAATTATACTACTTACAATACTACATGTACTTACCCTGATGCCGGGAGTAGCACCGGAGAAATGCATATGCATGTCTAACAACTGTATAAGCTCAGGTGACCTCTTACCACATTCAACTGCTGATGAAAGGAATCTATTCAGTAATAATTTATAAGGCACATGAAGTTAATAATAACAAGCATCGCTAGAGTAGTACCTATCAGGATTGCTAGCAAATGAGTCCGCTGCCTCTTTTGAATAGAATGCATAACATCTTCCCTTGTGGTTGAGCACGCCTAAAGCTGGAACAGCAGGGATTAACAACCTATCATGAACAGTGAGGTGGTAGCCACAGTATCCCTTGAACTCTAATGGGAGGCGATCAAAGTCTCTAGTTCCCTCAGGAAAGAGAAAATCTGCTTTACGATGTTTGTCAGGATTAACACGTTGTCCTGATGAGATGATCTAAAGGATTAGGAGACACTTTATACATTTAAATTTCATGAAAAGTATTGTACTCATGATAATTTGAACTTACTGCAGCATTCCTCTCTTCATCACTTAGTATGGTGGTGTTAGCAAGCAGTGCCTGAAACCCTTCACCTTCCACTAAACCAGATGCACTCTGTTGATTGAATGTAAGTTAAGTGCGATATTACAAATCTATACGTGCCTTGGTAAAAGGTTTCACTCCAGATATTAGTGTACTAAGTACACTCAGCAGTACTACCTCATCTTGAAAACCTGACCATACTCTACTTAGAGATGAAAACAGCGGCTGAGGTAAAGAGACAATGAGTAACACAATAGATAGTGACATTATTATAGTTCTATGCTGTATTGTGACATCGATAATACTCACATATACTTGTGATGTTGGTACAGCAGTTTTAGCTTGTACTGTTTCCCTCAGCGTAGCCATGTACGACTGGAACTCCTCATCTAGTTGATCCAAATGAGATGCACACATCACTATGTCATGCTGTAATAGAATAAAATCAGGAATTCAACCCTTGTGCACTACCAGATTTTTTGTCGTTTGCTATGAAACTTTACTGTTTTGTGAGCCGCACATGCATGTATATGTGTACACTTAGTATCACCATAATGTTTTAAAATGATAATTTAGATTCACCATCAACACTTTGATATATGATTCCATCTGTCTCATGTTGATGAGACTATCTTTCATGAGTGATACAGGTGGACAAGAGGGAGATGGTGGTGTAACTGACTCCAGCAAGCCTAGCAAGACACCTATACTATATTTTATAATAATACTGCATTAATAATGATACTGTTGCCGTACTTGTTAATTGATGTACTAACAGCAAGGTTCTTCTCATCTCAGCATCAACTGCATTGCTGGTAGAATGTAGGGCATTGCGTAAAATGTGAGGCACTAAAAGAAAGACAAAATAGGAGAGATAATGGTCGATAACAAAGAGCTGAGTGTGGTCAGCATTACAACAAACACGCTAGAGAAGTTTGGACAGAACCATAGTTCAACAGAAGCAAAGTTGTTGTAGACCTGTTATTTTCTCGTGCCCACCATCATTGCATTGCTCATTTCTTTAGTTCACAAAGGTACTAAAATGCTTGTGCAACAAGCAACAATCACACACACGTACACTAAATTAATTGTATGTTCTCTTGACATAGGCTAATGCAACAAAGTACAAAAACTCACAATCATCAACACCCTCCCCTCCCTTCCCAGAATCTCGATTGAATAACCGGATACCAGTGACAATGCTAGTTAGCTCTTTCAACTGTTGTTCTTTGTCAGGTCGAGGCAGTGCCATGAATGAACCCAGCTCAGTTTGTGGAAACACACTCTGCAAAGCAGCTATTGAAATGAGTATTAAATCATGTGAAAAAACAACAAAATAACACGGCTGAAATAACAAGTAAAAAACCTGTGGCTTCTCTGACTACTCCAATGTCAGTAGGTGAACCAAGACCAGATTGAAGCAGCACATAGGAAACAATCTTACGGTATAACCCTACAAAATATTATCATTGTGTAATTTAAAACCGCACATGTTTATGATGTAAATTACTGCAAAAAAAATTATGCAAATTTTGTCATGTGCATTACAAGAGTATTGCAATAATGATTCTGAAATTGGCAATGGCAATTATCAGGTTCTGATGAATCCTATGACATTTCTACAAACAGTACCTTCCAATTCTTCTCTACTTCTTGCTCTAGCATCAGTGATTTCTCTAACTACAGCTTGTAGCCTCACCTCCAGCACTCTATGGTGCTCTTGCAGAAACTCCTCTAAAGAAACAGTACTCAACCTCTTCAATTAAAACCGGCAGCATGGTCATTACCTCTTGTAGAGTAGTTCATATCAAAGTGAACTTGCATTTTAATGGTGTCCAGTGATGGTGAATCAACCACTAATAGTCGGCCAACGCATGCCTAAGAGTCGTCGAAAATTAGAGTAGTTCATCAAATAAGATTGGGGCATAGTTAACCTGAATCAACTTCTGCACATCTTCCTTGGTGAGTGTACGTTCAACATTGAAGTCATTGTCCGGATCCAGTACAGCAGCTTTAACCATGAACGCAGCTAATGTCTCTGAAACGTTTTCGCCCTGGCTGCTACATTCTAGACATATTTCACGAATGATATTTCGTATAACACTCTCAGCCTGAGGGTTGCCAGAACCAGAGCTCATGATCGATGGTTAACTTTGCTGTCTCCAAGACAACACCTGCGTTCTAATTAATGCCCATGTGCCGGTGTAGGCGTGGCTGATTTCAATTTGATGGCGTCAGCAGCTTTTCCAATAAAGTTCGAATTCAAGGGTATAGATGAGGATCAAAAAGACGAAGAGGTCAGTATACAGGACATAGTTTGGGATCCTATGTTATCAACTGATTGGAATAATCAAAGACCCACTAGTGAGGCGATTGTTCGAATAAAAAGGTATTAATTGTTGTTTTATAGTACATTATCGTATAATTATGGTTATGCAGAGATCTTCAGGTGACTTTTAGTGATCCTCCACCAGGAATATTCGTGGTTCCTCATGAAGATGATATTACAAAGGTGATACACCAGTGATAAGCTTTATTAGTTATAATACGTACTGATAATAATGAATCGAATTGAAGAGTTTGATGACGCTATCTTGTTCTTTCTACAGTTGAGTGTTCTCATAATTGGTCCATTTGATACTCCGTATGAAGGTGGATTCTTTCAATTCCTATTGCGATTTCCTCCAAATTATCCATTCTCACCACCACGCGTAAAGTTTCTTACAACTGGCGATGGGACAGTCAGATTTAATCCAAATCTTTATCGTAATGGAAAAGTTTGTCTCAGTACATTAGGGTACGAAGAAAGATTAATTACTGCATGAAAGAGTACTTTGCAGATATTAAAATTCTGTTCTCTCTATTAGCACTTGGCCTGGACCACAATGGACTCCGTCTCAAAATCTTCTGAGTGTTATTGTGTCTATACAGTCACTCTTGAATGACAAACCTTACCACAATGAGCCTGGGTTTGAAAAAGAAGCCCGTCCTGGAGATGTTGAGAATTACAATAATGTAATTCTTCATGAGACACTTAGGGTAGCTGTGTGCGATAGGTTGGAGAGAAATTTAGCATCACCTGAGCTGATGTGAGTTATTGTGTTCTGTTTTATTACCGTCTTGTGATCTTGTTACTTAGGGAGGTAATGCAGTGTTCCTTTAAACAATACTTTGACTACTATAGCAGCACGGCAAAGAAATTCTTGAAGTTAGATGGGCAACCAATGCTGGTAATTTTTTAACTATGAATGCAAATTGTAGCATTATACACAGGCAGGAGTGCATGTTGACTGACGGTGCTCACTCGCTCCTAACTCAGCATAAACGTTTCTATAGCAATAATTATTACTATTATCGAAATGGAGACTAGTTTGGCACTTATCAAACAAGCCCTCAAATTCTGTACTTGCACGTTGTTGAGCATGCACATGGGTTGTGATTTGCGAGGTTTTTTAAACGCATCTTACATAATTCACCTATCATTATTGCTAGAAATATTGGTGGGTAGATTAGCGAAACTGCCAAGTTTGAAGCTACCAATAAGGGTTTATTTCCAAATCTCCAAAATATTTAAGTACAGTGATATTATGATAAAATTATTGCCTGATTTTATACAGGATCCTTTTTCTATAAACAAAGGCAAATTTTGTTTCTCAAGAATTTCTCAAAGACTGGAGACACTTTACTCCAAGCTTAACTAGATTTTTCATTATTCTGCATTATTAATTTTTATCACTGAATCTAGCATTATGAATTTTATGACTGACACACTCTCATTCATGTGCTTTTGGTGCATAGTGTACAACCCTGGGAGTATGTTCAACACCACACATGCACATTATTTACAAAAACAACATGTTCATCTATTACAAAACAGGATTGTACAAGAGAAATGGAAATCAAAAATCTACTCAATAAAATAATACTGAGTTATAATTTGAACTTAGCTGATGCCTGATGTAAGTGAGAAAAGAAGAAATGGAGAATGAGTGAAAAGGAAAGTGTGTATTATAGTACAAGTCATGGAACAGAATGAGGTAGTACTTCATTACTTCCAGACTCAGATGACAATGGAGAATGTAGTCCAACATCCTCATTGCAGTTATTCTGTATTAAAATCTGTGCACAATCTTCGTGACCAGCAATACGAGCACAGTATAGAGGAGAGTGTCTGTGAGAGTCCAGCTGGTTTACATCAGCCAATTTCTGGGAAAATATGTTGACATAAATTGTTAGAGTCTACCGTACATAACCTATCAGAATACAATGTTTAGGATGGAAGAAGGTTTTAACATATACACGGGATATAAGTATGGTATATGAAAAGGCACACTTTAGCCTTTAGTACGGCACGAGTAAGTTACATGACCCGTCTCAGGAAAGAGCTTGCACTCTTGAAAGCACCTTGGTTAGACATGCTGCACAACAAGCCTGCATGGGCACATGTGTTTATGTAATCTCGTTCGTGATGTGATCATGCAGTGCCTAAACGTCATTGGCACTCCTTGTATAAAGCTGCTTTCTGCTTCATTTTTCAATCTTAATTGCCGAGCGCCTTAGCGCGAGGCAAATAATCGCGACGGTGTGCGGGGGACTGGAGCGTCGTGCGTTTTCTCAGCATTGTTAATATGTATGTATATTTAGATCGATGTCACGCTTAGGAATGCTAATCAGGGTTACGGCGAGGGTTCATACTACGTATTATACTGCGGGGTCACGGGATCGCCTAACCCGGTTGCGTACTGATGAGATAAGAACTTGTGGGCTGAGACCATGGCGGATTAGATCCCAGAGTCTACTCCTGACAGAGCCAAGTGGCTAGCTCAGCTCAGGAAGCCGGAGAAAACAGAAAGCAGCGGCCTGAGTCTAAAGCCACAAAAGAAGCAAGGCACGCCATCAGCAGTACTACTAGCAATACACGGAACCGGCATTGACTCTTAGGTCGTCTGACACGAGTCCACGAGGCCGAAAACAGGAAGCTAGCTCGCTGTGTCTGTACCTGCCGGCCGTCTGATGTCGAGCCCACCCCCGAATTTAGCTGGTCGATTATAACTACTTAATAAACTCAGCGCGAGGCATTCATGCGTATTCGTAACTCCTAGTAATAATAACAAGTATTCTTTACCCATATCAGTAGCTGTACGAGCACAACACGCCCAAGGTTGCAAGCCACATGAAGAGCAGAACCACCATTAAAATCATGATGTTGATAGTTGACATCAGCTTGAGTGGCATGAGCAAGCAGGTGAACACATCGCACAGGATCATTGCTTTTTACAGCATCCAACAATTCCTATGAGGGAAACACACAAGAGGTAAGACAATGAATAAAAAGCAAAGAGGCAAATTCTGCCCGTCTGCCTCACGGCATTTATGCTACACATATGATTTACCAGTGAAAGTGGCTGTTTAAGATCAGGAAGTTCTGCAAGATACTCTTTATCAACATATTTTGCTCTTATAAACCTCTCCTTTTCTTCTCTAAAAGAAACATGAAATATTACACCCAAATGACCAAGAATTTTATAAAAAACAATTTATAAGATAAACAACATGCCTTGATGCCGAATGAATTGGTCTGTTTCTTGTCAGCTTTGCTTCGTATATTCTTCGTGAAGCATCATTACCAATTGATGTCATTACAGCCATTAGCTCTGGTCTAAAGATAAAATACAGTGCACACTGTGGAATACATGACTTGTACATGTAGAGAGCCTACCTCCACTCATCTAGGTGTATGGACCGAACTCGAGATATGTGTGATCCAAGGTTCCTGTGCACACCAGAACATGCTATACAGACCAAGGAACCGTGATTTAGTGAAGCCCACTCTGGACCTGAACAGACAAAAATAATGAGTAAAGGGCAACATGAACAAGGGGCTGTCTCTCAAACATAAATAGGGCAAGCCTGAGCTAATTTTGAATAGCACTTTATACGTGTACAAGCATGTACACAACGCCCCATCATTATAGCAAGCCAGCGTTATTTTTAATTCTTGTGCCAAAAGTTCTGATCTTTGTACTAGATCGCTTCTGAAGGAGTGTGTCCTGTAATCTTGTTTCATGTAACAGGCGGCACCATTTATTGTGCACATGTCCTGCATGTTAGGTTTTTTGGACGACTTAGACAATTCCGAAAATTGTTGAACATTGTTACAGTCAACGTGAGGCTCAATTATAATCAGGCTCACCCGAATTATGTGCATTGTCTGTATTTGGTACACTCACTTGGTGAATTGCAGTCAGCACAAAAGTCATTTCCTTTCACAGACAGTATAATCTTACTATACTCTTCATCGCCCTGGTAAATAGAATATTATTATGGAATATGCACTCAAAATTTCAGACTCAGGACAGCTTAATTTTTCAGTGGTTAATACAGAATTGCTTAAAACATGGGATATAAGCTCAGTGACTTATGTTGCTCATTCTACTCAGCATCTACATTATTGAGTTGTCTGTGCTACAGTAATTAATGTGTAACTCTGCTGGACAAGCTTTGTTTGACCAATGCAATGAGCTATGAACATATCTGTTTGAAATTTTCTATGGGTTGCTTGCGTAAGCACTCTGTAATTCATACTGAACACATTTCGCACCTCTCTCTTGTTTGGCAAAACAAAATCTTCAAGACACTTCTTGATCTGTAGACCAATAGCTTTGGTCCATCCTAGCATCTCCTCTGCATACTGAGCATCAAATGTCCATACTTTGCCATCGAGTGAGTGTACATTAAATACTGATGTCTCATTGTGAGCTGGTAAAAGAACAGATACAGTATAACAGGAGAATTGATTAGGTGAGAAAATTGAGCCAATAATAATACCAACAAAGTATTCAGGACAGATCTTGCTGTGCCACAAGTAAATAATATCCATGACGCTGAATGTTATTACTACTTATAGAAATATTATAGAATTACTAGAGCAATATGAGAAGTGACCAACTGCATAGTATGCATTCTGACACATGGTCAGACACTTTATATCATAAATACAGTGTAATACAATCTCTATAAACAAAACAGATACATATACTACTAACTTTCACCAAGATCAACTTTTCCTCCAATACTACGCTGTCTTCGATGCTTACTGGGTGTCCGTCTCACTTCCCTTCCTTCCTCACCACTTATCACCATACTGTTTCGATCTTTTCTCCCTTTCTTATCGCCCTTTACTAAGCTTTCCTGACTACTTTCCACTTTAAGTGAATCTGAAAGATCCTCTTCACTGTGAAAGATCGGTCCTAGCTTTGGTCGTTTACTGTTCTTCTTGAGACGAACTTTTGCCTGGATTTGGGCTCGAAGGAGGGTCATTGATCTTTCTCTCTCCTCAGTCATCTCGGGAGGTTGATACAAGTTGCCCCTTGTTCTCAGCTGTTTCAGAAGGTATGCTTCATCCATACTGCTGTTTCGATGGTGTCCCTTTTTAATAGGGAAAAAAGACTGCTCCCCAAGCAATCGACGAGGCTTGCGTAAATCATCTCTCAGAGGTTCATGGTCACTGTCACCGTCCTCAGACACTGGGCTACGTGGTTCTCGAGGCAGTCGACTTGGAGAAGGTGGCACGACTACAGCAACAAGATCACTGTCCCCACCATTAGCAGCTGGGTTACCACGAACTAAACTACTTTCCATCGAACTAGTAAAGCTAGACTCAATGTCTCCCTGACTATTTCCTCTTGGGTCACCAATGACAGAGTTCTGCGGTGGATTACTGGGAGTCCTGGCCACTGGCATATGCTGACCTGGAACCTTTACAGTGATCTGTTGCAGACTGAATTTCTTGCCATGAATTTGATTCATGTAGTCCTGAAGCAATAATAGAGCAACATAATGGACAATGGAAGGAAATATGAGTGTTGTACCTGGATATTTGGGTAGTAAGTCAGTTCGGTCTCACTAAGCACAAGATACTTCTTTTTCCACTCATTTCTAATAGCTCCAGTGCTCTTCTTAAATACCTGGCCCTATCAAATTAAGACAATGCCTACTTCTGCTGTACATAAAGTGCTGCACTGACCTCTTTTACAGGAATGTGTCTACCGGTACCCATGGGAGTACCTGCATGCTTTTGTACTGCAACATTTCCTTGCTTCTGTAAACAATATAAGGTGAGACTTGAAAGCAACTGCAAATACCCATAGTCATAGTTTTAACAAATTTGTAAGCTAGATACAAATTTGATGAGTTTATTATACCTGCTCACACTGAATAATGTAGCTACACACAGACAAGTTGGTACTACAATATCAATCTTCTCTCCTCACACAGCTTACACTAGAACAGCTTACACTACAACAGCTTACTCTGTAACAGCTCCAATGAGTTCTTGGTAAGAAGTAAGTAGTCAACAAAACTTTACTCCAAGCCATTACACTAAACAGACGGTACTAGCAACTAACATACAACTGTCTAGTACGGCAGTTATATCAAACATTATAGACACGCCTACTAACCACAAGTGTCAAAACATCCCCTGTGGAATGTTATAGGCTTTCGTACAATTAAGCAATGCTATACAGATCAAGTAGGAATGCCATTGGGCAATAAGCATGCCATTAAGTGAAACAAACACAGTCAAGTTGCAAGTGTTGCCATAAGCAATATCAATAGGCAATTACAACACAAAGTGTCTATAATGAATTAGCAAATGACTGTAATAATTATATGTCTTACAATGTATGCCCTCTGCTTTAAACTGTGCTCTTAGTATAGATGCCCTTAGTGTGGAATTTTATGAAAAAGGGTCAATGTTTTAAACAACAGCTCTAGAAATCTCGTGCTTTTCTACAAATCACTGCATTTTCTCAATTCTATCAATTCAGCTCTACGCTTCCTGTTAGTACTGCAAAAGGTACTACACACATTGACATAATTTATGTCTTTGACATGTATACAAAAAACTAAGCATGCATAAAATAGACTTCTTTGTTTTAGGAATGCAATTTATCTAATCTTATTACCGTGGTAAAAATATCATTTTCCAGTGTGTGTTTCATTGCAGATAAAGTAAAATCAGCATCTTTTGACTGTTGCACATTCTTTTACACTACCGTTTATTCTTGTAAGAAGAGCTGCAATGTGTCCTGATTTACAAGCTTCTAAATCTAAATGAGTTGTAAGTCAATTTTATAAGCTTAGCTTGGTTCTTTAGTGCCTGAAAATCTTCAAACCTTCTTGTTTACAATGGTGTAGTCTGAACATACCTACAGCCTGACTTACAAGCCGCTGGAGTAGCATCAAGCTAGGTTAGTAATCGAATGCATGTTCCTAGCCGTTTATGAAGTCGGAGTATATCTTACACTATTAGCTGCAGATGCATTCTGCACTTCAAATTACAGCTGGTTTAGGCTATAGTGTACCGTTGTTAATCCATGCTTTAATGCTATGGGCTAGAATAAATAAACATATAATTTATAATTCATGTGTTCAAGCAAATCATACTTTATAAAACAGCTAGGAATAACGATTCTACTACTTGCCTAGCATGCTACTCTTAGATCTACCACTCCAGTGACTTGTAAGCCGCTGCTACACCAGAAACGATTATCAGTCATCACGTGTATGTATACAAGCTAACTGTAGAAACGAGCCAAAATCACAGATTCTAGTCGATCAAGTCTCTTGCCATAGCAGTATCAACAGACAAGAAGTCTCTGACTGTCTAGTTTCAGCAATTACAAAACTGATGTACACGTACAGTCAAATCTATTTTAGAATCATGTGCGGGGAGTGTGCTTACTCTCATTATGCGCTCCTGATCAATATGCATTATTATTAGTGCAAGCAGCCACATTATGCCTGAATGTCAGTTAGTTTAGTCGAAAAGGACTTACAGCATTAAGAGCTAGCTAATCAGAGACCAAGCCTAACTAAGTTCAAGGGGCTGCTACATATGATGCACTGTCAGTATTGCCTGTGCTACATGATTTAATCAATCAAAGGAACAGTGTTGCATCTAGGAGCTGGAATTCACAGATACATGTACTTGGCTAGCCATGTAGTGTATAATGAACTTTCACAAGGCCCTGGTCTAGCTACTAGTCAGATGTCCCCTGAATATTCGCGTTCACAGAATAGTCAGGGGACATTAGAATACTATACCTGAGGAATTTAATTATGCAACGTAGATTTAATTTTCTTGTGTGTGACTAACCGCGATGGCACTGGGTGCAGCTGTACGTTCGCAATCAGAAGCAAAGGCAATGTGTACTGACTCGCCACAATCGCCAGATGGCATAGCTAGTACTCTGATACGCGAGGTTATGCCCACATTACATCATCACTACATTCTTTGTAATCGTTCTGCAATCTGATTGGTTCTGCAACTATAGTTGCAGAGGTATTCCAATGTCCCCTGACTATTCCATGAACATGAATAGTCAGGGCATGTCTGACCATCTAGCTACCAGGTGAGTGACTCATTAGTGTCTTGATGATAAATGTATACCTAAACAGTGTGTACAACACTGGTCTGGATAGGAGGAGGCTGAAAACTTTAGCCTTTGAAGATCCAGATCATTAGCATAAGTATAATAACTATGTCTACAATGGGATGCTGTCTACTAATTACATGTACAGTAGCTATGCTTACAGGAAACAGTGGTGACTTTCTTCTTGATCTTTTACTAGCAATGACAGGTGACAAAGCTGATGCTTGAGGAGGTGATTCATGAAATTTGACAGAATTGACAGTACCAGTGGAACCAGGAATAGGAATAGATGAAGTGAGAGGAACAGAGGTAGGAATGGTTGGAGAGGGATGAAGATAAGACTGTTGAGAGAGAATGTATCTCTTGCAGGCTGTGAATGGGAAAAGAAAGCAATAATAGTCAAAATGAAACTTAACAAGCAAGACTTACCATCAACAAACACGTTATGGACTGAACTGGGCTGGTTGAGAGTACAATTTTGTACACGACAATTGTCAATGGCATTGGCCACTCTCCTGACTTCACTCTCACTGACAACCTTGTTGAGAACATTGTCTATAGAAAATTCATAGTGATATATTAATAGAGTACATTTAGAATTCATCTACTACTGAGAATATCATTCTAGCATGTATAGGAAAGCTTTGATCAACAACTGACATGTTCATAAAATATCCAGAATAGTATAGAAAGAGATCATGAAGAAAGAGGCGGTTTACTCAGGACGCTTTGTTCTTTATGCACTCATGAGATAAGAAAGGCAATCAACAAAGCACTTCTGCTCATGCAGGACTATTCTTATTGTGATGGCTGCTAATAATTGATAGCCATTGTTCTGCCTCTTCTATGTGACTGCATTCGAATACATCAATTATTGTGCCTCACTCCACAAAATACCTAATTATGGCAGTTTGTGATGACACACACTTAATGATGAACCCAAAACATTAACCCTTCATGTGCCTGTAATAGTCATGTATACACACACAATGACTCACCCACTACTCCAACCAACACTATGAGCATATCGGAACAATCTAAACGATGCTCTCTAAACTGTTGATACATTTCCACAAGTGAATTAAGACTGGACGCACTGCTGTAGCCAAACATCATCATCAGTATATCGGCCCACTGACTGAGGTGTTGTGAAGACTGGCCAGTCTCTTCTCGAATCATCAACAAACATGGCTTGCCACCTACATGAACCTTCAGCTTATAACGACCATCTTAAGAAAAAAGTTCAGTGAATGTAAATCCATACTTGTTGACCCAAAACCTACTTGGTTCATCATCGCCTATCTCTACAACACCTTCATGAAATGCTCTGATGAGTGAAGTCTTGCAACTATCAGGAGTGCCTACCACACCCTGGAATATAGCAAAACAGTAATACTAACATAACACTCAAATATCATACCAATCTGATTTCCTGAACATCTCGTGTGATGATCCACTCATGGTTCTCATGATATTGCGCTAGAGAGACAAGACAGTGATATTTTGACTAGCACAGTACAATAGTGGCACAGCACATGTAGACTGATTACAATGTGGATAGTAATCTTTGGGGATTTTTTTATTATTTTGACTCCAGCAATCAAGCATGCATTATGAAAAATATAATTCCTAAATAATAATACCAGCCATAGGATACAAGCCATAGGATACAAGCCATAGGATACAAGCCATAGGATACAAGCCATAGGATACAAGCCACACGAGGCAAGATAATACAGTTTGGTTGCTGACAGACACTTTTTGATCATGAATCACTATGAATGTTAGTTACACTTTGATCTACCTAACTTCAATAGGAATATAACAAGTTGCAAAATGTAGCAGATTTCCAAAAAAAACATGTGTACTGTTGCCATTGACTGTACAAATCAGATGTCATTATTAATATACTTAGTAACACTACTACCAGTCTAACACATATTGTGATAGTAAACGGGTCATCACTCCCATTTGGTGGTATAAACAACAATGAACACGCTACACTTTCAGAACATTGCCTCCATGCATGATACATGCATTAACAAGATTTTGTCTAAACATAATAAAATAGCATGGCAATTTGAAGTTCTGAGAGCAAGCAGTTCACAGATTGCATGTTGTTTTGTAGTTGTAGCTTCCAGCAGTACATATAGTGGCTATGACAATATCGCAACACATCTGGTATTAGTGTGTAGATATCAGATTTTCAGCTTGTTATATGTGTGTTTGTATGGTAAAAACAGATATCTTTCTCTCTCCTAAAAAGACCATGTTCACTAATACAATGTTATATATTCGATTAGAACTGCCAAGATTTCAATTTCCAACTTAGCAACTAGTGCTAATACTTATAACCACATTGGCACATTACCACAAACAACACCCATCAACCACAACACAGCATAGACAATAATAAACAATTGATTGAAAAACTACAAAAAAGACAAATCCCATGAATGAATCTTCATTGCCACAAAACATGCGACATAAGAAGGCTGCCAACAGGAAAAGTAAGACAATAATGACATTGCCAAGCATCCTGAGCAAAGAAGAGCATTCAACTGGTGTTCATGCTCTGTGTAAACTCTTTTTGACACATACAGGCTCTAGTTATAGGCATAAGCAGCAACTAGCATGAATACATTAGCTTAGGTGTAACCAGAATGCAGCTTATCAAACAAGTACACACAAGTACACACTGACAGGCAGCGAGAGTGGCAGCACACTATGCTGCCATGAAAATTTGCATAACATGGAAAACAACATCACCCTACAGTAACACATTGATGAAACCAAACACTGAAACCTTGCTCAGATGAAGGTTCTGACTCTTATGTTGTCAAGGTAGCAAGAGTGACATGTTGTCATTGCAGTACAATGTTTAAGTTCCTAATATCAGTCTTGCTTCCACACATCCACAATTACTCTTTGAAGTAAGCATGCATGTCAGGTAACTCAACAAGGTTACCCTCTGTGATTTCAGATACATTTAATGACAGTTTGACCTGACTGTCCATATTAGTGAATTTACATCGAGGCATTTTCGTCTCACTACCTGGCAGTTGCTACCAACACAACTAACAACATACACCAGAAAAAAACACTGCGAAAGAAACAAAATTTCGCAACATCACACATTAACAAAAGACACACTCATGGTGATGTGTAAACAAACAATATTTCTAGCACGGGAGTAAGCATGTTACCATCAGCAGTGTTGGATAATGTGTCTGAATTGACTTCACTATCTATGAAACACAAACAGCAAAAGTGATGTTCTACAGACAGCACATGATTTGGAAACAGACAACAACGATAAGTTTATCTTTGGATCACTCTAATCGCTTCGTCATTTTAACCTGACCAAAAATAATTGTTCTTGTTAAGTGTATTCACAATAACTATGCAACAGATTCTGAAATTATATCTATGAAAGCACTTTCTTTTAACTTCAACGACAGTCTGAAAATGGTGAACAACAAGTGTCATCGTATTACGTGCTTGCATCATCATTTGTTGTACCACACATCTTAGTGAGTACTAGCAAACAAAGCAATACAATAATATCACAGGTGTATACAGTGACTGCACTTTCGTTACAGTACAACAAGGAAGCCATTTCCCCATTGTGACACATTCTGTGAATTACCTTCAAGTAGGTCAAGTTGGTTGCACAGAGCATACCGAGATGCATCGCCAATATCACGAGCCGAGTCTGCAATGACTCTCAGCTCAGCCAAACACTGATAGAACAAGTAGTAGTTGCCAACAACGTCGTGTATATTACATTCCTCCGATTCAGGTGTGTTCAATCCTCTGTCCAAGTCAGTTGCACTCATTTTACTGTAAGAATCAAATTATGACTTGAAAGTTGATGACCATACACATATGTGTGTGTGTACATGCATGTATTGGTGGTTTTTGTGTACATGCGGGTTTGCGCGCTCGAAGAACTGTCGCAACTAAACGCTAAAAATCAAACTGGAGTACACTTCTACAATACATGTATGTACATGCAAGCGTCGTGAGAAAGCGATCTGGATTCAGATATGACAGAGGTGGCCAGGAGTTGGCTAGCTATTATATATAGTATACTGCGAAGTTCACATGAAGAAAGTTAGACAGATCGACACAAAGAATAAAACTACTTACCAGAGCTCTGGGTAGATTTCAAGCCTTCGAGCTTCTCAAATAGCAGCAACCAAGCCAGGAGGTTCGAGGAGGTCAGTCGAGATGGTGATCGCCAGAAAATACAGTAGTTTTAAGATTACGGAAATAACCGGAATATTACTACAATGGCGCAATGGCGAGGGGGCGAATCCTGCTTGGAAACGCAGCCTTGGATGACTATCAGTCATGATGAAAAAGATTACCTTATCAAAGGTCTCTTTACGAAAGATTCATACAAGCTGTTGGTGACGGACTTTGCTAGTGTGTGGCAGGAAAATTTGGAAAACAAAGCACTGCTAGATCGCTCAAAAGTGAGGTTTATTTCTGGTATGTGCACAGTCTATCTGCTAAACATGAATGCTTACTCAAAGTCTCAATTAAAGTATTTGTACATGGTCCTGGGTCCATTATTAATAAATTTTGTACCATGTAATAGTAATAATTATTGCACATTGCCTTTCATCACTATAATTGCTCTAGAGCAGTCCTTAAATCCATTTGTGGATGTACCTCTGCCAGTGATACTACAACAGCTTGATGTAAGACTACGATCACCTCAACAGTGCACGTTCACCATCGAGGTCGGTATCAGCACTCTTGTTTGGCAGGCTATTCATTATGACTATCCATGCAGATTGGTGAACAGTTTATTCTGTCAGTCGACAGTCCATTGCAAGATGCCAGAGGTCCTCACTACCTGTGGAAATTTAATTGTTCTGTTGCTGATTCCCAGATTGTGTGTGTGTGTGTGTGTGTGTGTGTGTGTGTGTGTGTGTGTGTGTGTGTGTGTGTGTGTGTGTGTGTGTGTGTAAGTTAGCCTTTCAATTGACAGTCTGATCTCTTCCAAATCCATAGCTTAATACTCATCTAGTGTCTCCACTAATGTCAGTCACTGTTGAACTGCTCCGCCGCCAACAGGAATTAGTGAACATTATAGCCAGAAAGGACAGGGAAATTAAGGATTACCAAGACAGTGGAGCAAGGGTGACAAGAAGTAAGGCATTTTACAAGTCAAAACATCCACATCCAGCATATGCCCATAAGCAATGCATGATGTCCATGAGTACATTGATTGATTTTCTACAATAAGTAACACTTATAATAATGATAAAATTCACAACTGTGGACCATAATTCTTCTAGAGCTTCACTAAAGTAGTAATCTGTGATATACAAACAGTAGACCACTGTGATAGTAATCTCCTGCTTATATCTATTACATACATCACTGAACTGCTGCTGAACGTGCACCACAAAACAAATGGTGAATTTCATGAATGTTGTGAAATATGCTGTCAATTTTTTAACACGTAGAATAAGCTGCAGCACTATTTTTGTGAATTATGTTGACTATCAATTGCAAAATATAGCCTAAGGGCTAGCCTCGTACCCAGGCTCTTGGCGTGGGTGGTGAAAAGTGAGAGCATTGCAGGTACATATACCAGATTTTGAAAAGCGCGGGATAATATTGAAAGACACCGCTCTCGCCCCGCCTTTATATAAATTGATGCTGGAAAGATTTTTGAGATCCAACCACGCTCAGACAAGCTGCTGCATCTACTTGGCTGCTTGTCCAGGTACACACGACCAAATTGTGAGCAATTGGAGATCTTTCTAGACATAGAACACTTACATGTACTTTGTCGAAATCAGGCCAAAAATTGAGCCGCTCATGGCATTCGATATGGCTCGTAACAGTACAATGCTTCATCATGGCATGCTTAGCCGGCCTAAACACTGCTGCTTCTGTGTTTTTTCAAACTAACAATGAGTATCCTGATATAAGCAAGAGTGCACGGACATCAACTGTAGTATACGGTGTAACCATCAGATGGTTACATTTCGCACATGCATTGCATACCAGGCTCTTTTTTGCCGCCCATGCCGAGAGCCTGGGTATGAGGCTACCTAAGGGCCTTCAAATATAAACTGTCTATACTTATGCCTTATAGTTTCGCAGGCCAGACATTCCAGGGTGGAAATGTCTGGCCCACAAGATTTTATGTCTTCAGTACCCAACAATACATAGATTGATTCACAATATGCATGTATGTATGTTGTTAATAATTATTAGCTAACCACATAATCTACGTATATGCATTGCCTTGCAAGTTTTATAGCACTGGCTATTATTATACCTTCACAAATTCTTGCCAGAGGTATGCATGCAATGTATCCCAGTGAATGCATCCCAGAGTTAAAA
The DNA here is from genome assembly GCA_964017065.1 of Haliclona indistincta. NCBI lineage: Eukaryota > Metazoa > Porifera > Demospongiae > Haplosclerida > Chalinidae > Haliclona > Haliclona indistincta. The sequence continues at coordinate 7,711,142 of OZ024788.1, read as the reverse complement.
ATTCTCTTTTTTTTATTTAGAACATTTGCAAACGGCAACATTTGATTTTGAAACATTTAATCATGAAATGGTGCTATCAAAAGTGAGAATGTCCCAATGTGTGATTCAAAATAATTATTGTGTCCGTAATTAGGAGTTTGAAGATTCTGTGAATCGTCCACTAAAACTTATTAAAAGCTCTGATTGGAATAACTTATATAAAGAAACAACATCCTACCAACACTGGCAAGCTACCAAACAAGGTACAACAATGTACGTGTAGCTAAAACCGAATGCAAACACTTGTCCATCGATAGCAGTGAGTTGCTCAGATTATTGTCTTACTCTTTTGAAGGTGTTGGTGATAATGCCGAGGTAACTAGTACAATACCCAGTTCCTCTCAATCAAAATCATCTACAAGACCAACTGACTCTCCAGAAAAGGTATAATTAAGTTTACTTAGGTCAAAGACGACACTTGTGCTTTGGGTACTGGTAAAACCAGGAACGGGAAACGAGGAAACGGGAAATGGGAAATAGGAAACGGCGCCATTATTGCACTAAAAACTACTAAATCCTAAACCCAAGACCCTAAAAACCTTCGCCTAACAGCACCCAGTATGGATCTAACGGCGCCAGTATGGACCTAACAGCGCCCAGTATTCGCCTAACATGCCATAATAGTACTGGGCGCCATTAGGTCCATACTGGCGCCGTTAGGTCCATACTGGGCGCTGTTAGGCGAAGGTTTTTAGGATCTTGGGTTTAGGATTTAGTAGTTTTTAGTGCAATAATGGCGCCGTTTCTCATTTCCCATTTCCCGTTTCCTCGTTTCCCGTTCCTGATTTTACCAGTACCCTTGTGCTTTACATCCACCTGGACATGTGAATACAGCATACTGTCTTGATCACTACCTTCAAGCTGACTTGGTCTCATACCAAAATTGATTAAAATTGGCACTATGTTACTAGAAATTAATGAAGCTTGGTCACACACTATCATTGTAAATGCCAAAGAATTAATTTGCTACCAGGCTTGCAAATGTTGCTGGCATACCCTTAGGTTTCCGACAGGTTTGTAATTGCTATTGGTTACCATAGATACTGGAGCAATGAGTAAGCATGGTCAGGTAAACGGCATATGGGATTACGGTTGCATAAAAATCATTGAGTTCTAGGCCAAGTCAGCTAAAAACATTACTATATTCAATTTTTTTCTCAATAGCAAGAAAAGACAAGACGAGAAGCATTAGAGAAACAGATTGAAGAAAGTAAAGCTAAAGGAAAGAGGAAGAAGAGGAAGCTGATGTGACTGTCACATGGTCATTGACTGACTGTATTAACAAAAAACCATGTTCATGAACCATTGTACTAAATCTCCAAAGCACAAGTTGAGCACAGCTAACATCACACATATCCACAGAGTCATTAACACATAATAAACACACACGAGTTATTTTGGTAGGTCTCCTCTCGACGCCAATTGCTTGAGTGCGCTACGAAACTGATCATCATATCGTGGACCAAGAGACCATAATTTTTCTAATTCATACTTGTTTCTTGCCTCAGGTGTCATAAAATGGACCACAGCATTACCTTCAAAAAAATAAAAACCATTTGACATAAACACAAAATGGCAGAATATTTGAAAAAGTGTTCCTGCTATAATATTTATATACTTTATTCACAATTTGACTAAGGTAGAAGTCAAATTTGTTTCATACATGATGTTGTCATGCTTCCATACCTCGCGATTGTACGTGTCAAGCTTAGCTGCTACCGTAGGCCCAGTATTTTTCACGGCACAAAATTACTTGGTAAATTTTTAGCGGGATACAAATATAACAAGAGCAATACAAAATTGCTAAATTTTATGGATTTATTTTTCACGTATTGTTGTTATTAAACGCGTGTAAGATAGCAGCTCTAGTCTACGGTATTATTTTTGGGTCATTTAGAACTTTAATTAATAGCTACAATGTACATGTATGCATTTTATGAAAACAGCATGTTGTTACTTACCCAAGTCAACAGCCATCCAATCATCACTGTCTCTTCCCTCAACACATGCTCTCATTCCTTGACTCATCTTAACATGCTTCATCTACAAAAAAAACATGTACCTCTCGTACTAAAGCACAACCAAAGAAATTGACACTCTTATCTGAACAGTTGAGTTCCCAAATTCTCAGCGTTCAACTATAAGCGTGTCTACTAACCTCATGAGCTACTTGTTCAGCCATTCTTAAGAGATGTCTCCGACTAGCTCCAGTACACACCACAAAGTAGTTCACATAACACAACTCTTCTGGCACTTTGATCACACACACGTCTTGTGCATTTTCTTCATTCAGTAACTCGACAAGTTCTTCAATATCCATTGCTCTTGTTCGAACACTTGTTGACTTCCTTTCATCACCTTTACTGTAACCTTCCTCATATGTTTTGATACCTATTTTATGTTTTTCTACATCATCCAGTAGTTTTTCCAAGTTGTATTCTTCACTTAATGCTTTCTGTGACGACTGAACAGAGGAAGAGATGTGTGCTTCTTCTGATTTGTCATCATCAGTAACTTGGGATTCGTTGTTTCTCTCGTCATCATGCGATGTAGACAGACCACGTGGTCTACAGTCGGCACGGAATATAGAACAGTAGCTACTTCCTGACTTAACTGATTGTATTCTGTTCGTTACTTTTCTTGCAGATCTGTAGCCTCGGCTCAAGGTTCTGTTGCGTACAAGTAGCGAACGTCTCACGAGTGCTGATGCCATTCGAGTAGATGGGCGTGGCTGCATACAAAATTGCATACACAAAAATTATTGTTGTCCTCAGAGCTAAAATAATTTGTGACAGTCTAGTGAGTTACAAAAACAAATCCAAACCTTTGTACTACAGTGCTTGAATAGGCATGTGACAAATAGTAATGCATACGACAAATACTAATGCCAATAATGTGCATGAAAGCCACTAAAAGTGTGTCTTTTTCCAGTTCTAATTGCCATTTCTCTTAAATCTGGCAATGCCTCTGGATGATCTAAGTTAAACTTCTGCCGAGCTTCTTTTTGACTAAATGGACGAACTGCGGTTGATGTGTAGTAGCCAACTGGAGCTGAAGCTGGCCTTGAAATCTCTGAATATAGAAAACTTTCTAATGATGGAGATCTGGCTGCAGCTGGTTCTTGATCAACTTCGGCTGTCCTTAAATTTAGTAGCCATTCCAATTCATTTTCTTCTCCTTGACTAGATTTGCAGTTTTCATCATCTGTTTGAGTAGCTTCATCAACCATTATGCAGCAGGATCGTTGTGCATGAGCTGTTGTGTCTGCAAGCTGCTCAAACATAGTTTCCTGACTAATAGCATCAGTAGTTGAAGGTCGATGTTGCTGTTGAGGTGGCAAACTGCAAGAAAAGTTCACTTTTCTGCTATATTTGCCTCGGTAGTCTACTGCTGAGTGACACCGTGAGGTTACAAGTGAAGTACATTGGGAGGTATCATTAGATGAGCAGGGGAAGTGGTCTTTATACGTTGTACGTTGTGTCATTTGTTGGTTCACTGCTGAGAGTGCTTGGTGTGTACTGACAGTAAGTGGTCGAGAAAGACTGCCAGTACCAGCACTTGAACAAAACATAGACCTTGGTGCTGGATAGGTTAGAGACCGCTGAAAAAAAAAAAAATTCATTTTGAACTATTTGGCTGCAAGTTACAAACCTGGTGATGCAAGGCTGCAGTATGTCCACAGGTTGTCTTAGGAATTTGCCAATAGACACCTGGTTTATTTTCAATTTTAGGTAGTTTCTGAGAAGAAAAGGACACATCTTCTATTCTCATTCCTCCTGAAAAAGCCTTCTGTTGAATTGATGTCTGATATTGTGCCTTGAAGCTGAAATTACGAGTAATATTATGGTCTGTCTGTGTCGATGCTTCTCTTAGCAGATGTTTAAATTCTTTCTCATCATGAACAGTTGTAGCTATTTTCTGACTGGATAAATCTACTTCTCTACAGTCACTCTGAGTGTTTGGAAACACTGCAAATTGTGATATGTGAGAGGAAAAGGGATGGTTTTTGGGATATGGTAGATGTGATTCAGAATTCCTGTAAAAAAAGCAAGTTGGCTACGTCAACTACATGTGCGTCTATATAATGTATAATGTAGTTTTTAGCCATACAATTGTACTGCATCATTCATCATTATATCTGTGTTTTTGCTTATTAATTTTTATACTAAAACTTACACTACTTGAGGACTTGTGAGTGGCCTAGGTATTCTGTAATCAAGATAAAATGTAATGTCTCTTTAAAATAAAAATCATTAGAAGTCGAGCTATAATTAATTATTTATCAGCAACTTATCATATCAAAGAGCGTATAACTGCAGATCTACGAAAATAAAATAATGAGTTTCTATTGCGCAAAAATAATAGCTATAGAGCTCTAGGACAGCATGCATTTAAGTGTGACCATATTGGTCGTCATAGTAGCCATAGTTTACCAGATGGCATAGTAGGTCCAGCATCTGAGCTAGTACCTCATTGTGAAGAATATGCTGATCATGGCTTGTACAAAAATTTCCCAATAAGAAATTTTTACGTGCTGGGTGGCAGAAATACCACTGTTATTTGAATATGGAAGTTCCTTGGAATGATAAGCTTCTGGCTAAATTCGTATTATGAACACACTTACATGTCATCCCATGGCCTAACATCACTTCGCTTGAGAGCAGTTCTGTTGTACAGCTGTTCAACTGGAATATCTCTAACAAAGAAATGAGCAATTACAATGAAAAGGTTCAATAGCAACTTACTTGTGCAGGAAAAAACTGTTATCTCCAAACCTTTGTACTCTTCTGGTGACAAGATTGAGATGAGGCTGTTCTTTTTGTACGTTCTTCTCCAAGTACCCATGATAACTTGATAAAATTTTTAATGCACCATTTGAACGTGATAACTAGGTAAATTGCTTACTGTGGGTCACCGATAGTGATTCTGTCGAGATAAAGTGGTGTCCACAGTTGATGGCTTTGGAAGGTGGGTGACAAAAGTGGAAAGCTATATCTCCGTTGTCCTTTATTCGACATTGCGCAAGTCAAAGAAGCGACGGATTTTCGAGGCAAGTGTCAATGACAAAACGAGCTCCACCCAAGCACAAAATAACCCCAAGAAGTAAGTGTCGAAACGAGCTCCACCCATTATTGATTAACCCTTTGTCAAGGGCTCTTGGCGCGCGGCCCACTAGCTTTATCTTTAGTTCCTCGTAGCTGACCCACAGAGAGCTATCTAGCTGGTCCTCGTCGTTGGACATAACCTTACTTTTGTGCTGCAACCTGACAACAGCAGTTATAATTATATTGCTCAATGGAAGAGGTCGCGGTAAGCTACATTATGTATAATACATGATTGTACATTTTTAATACTTTTTCGATACATGTACCAACCCTAAATCTCTTGCATTTTGGTTAAAATGACTTTAATTATACATGATTGTATTATTAAAAATAGATTTGGTGATAATAGATTATTATTGATAATCATCATGTATTTCTTTAGTCTGAATCTGAAGGGGAGACGTCACCACTTCTTGTTTCTTCCAAACGGCGGCAACGAATTGAGAGTGATGTATCTCTAACAGATCATCCCGTTCTTCAGAGCTGCAGCGCTACTTCTCATAATCCTCACCAGTCTACCAGTAGCATAAGTTCACAGGAATGTAGTGACTTTGCTTTGGAGGATGAGATTGATAAAGAGAGGGCTAAAAATCAGCGACTACAGCGAGTTATACTAGCCTCAGATAGCTCGAGTGAGTCTGGTGAAGGTATGGTACAAAAAACAGGAACAAGAAAAGTGAAAAGACTAGGTTAGACACAATGGTGTTATTATAGCTTACTTTACCACTTATTTGTAGGATCAAGACAGCGATCTAGTCTCGGCATCAAAGGCAATCAATATCAGCATTCTTCTAAAGCACTCATGTTTGATGCGCCGTCTGTTGATATGTGTTCACTAGAAGAGGCCGAGGCAGTTTCAGAAAGCTGGTAAGTTTCTTGCATTATCATTCAGTGATGAATGCCATTATTTTTTTCGCTCACTGGCCATTTTTTTGCTCATAATGTGATCATGTCTCAGTGGGCAACGAAGGTATACACTATAGATATGATAGTCTGCTCATTTGAAACTCAACAGCTACTTGCAACTACTATACATGTAGTTCTTGTGAATGCATGCCATGGACGTCATTGCAGAACCAGTAACGGTACTGCAGAACTTTTAGTTATAGCATGGTTGGTGTAGTAGTTGCTACTCAGCACTATTCATGTGCACTATAGTAACAGCAGCTGCAATACATGGTTTAGGCAGTAGACCAACTTTCATCAGGCAGGCAGGCACTCAAGCTCATAATTAATCGTGCACTTCCTCTTGCTCGCCATGGCTAGTTGGCTATACCCAGTTCCTTATCGGTGATGAAGAGTCATGGCCATAGCACTCAACACAAGACTCTCCTAACTTTTCGAGATTTGTTTACCTATAGACAGCCATTGCAAGCATTCTGGTTTCCATCGCGTCCATATCCAGCTGCAATGCAACCAAGAGTATATAATAAGAAGAGTGTCGAAAGTATCACAAAATCTGTGTAATCTGTGTATAAAGTAACGTGAGAAATCGCTTTAAATGTGTTCGCAATTAATTTTGTTAGTATTATGTCATCTGCTACGTTTGCGAGTGGACGTGGCCAAGCATCAGACGTCATCGAGCCCGCGTTAGTACAGCCATCGATCCGCGCCGACCACACCTATGGAGCGGCAGGATTCAGCGTCATTCAGCTCACGTGCGTGTCACATTACTTTATATACAGATATTGTACGCAGGTATGCTACGTTCAACCTCTTATTTTATACTCTTGATGCAACTTAAAAAGGCTTTCTCTGTGTTGTTTATTATTAAGCTAGCAAAGAGCTTTGTTGTAAAGAAATTTTCACTTTGGCATTATTGGTTGAATATGGTACCCAGATGAGTTTCTTACTCTAGGACAACTGTTGCCATGTTTGGGTATTGAGACTACCATTTTAAATGGTGCCATTCCTTACTCCACATGAGCAAATGGAGGCCTAAGTCATAAAAACAAACTGTATAATATCAGGTTTTGTCCACAGAATATAGTTTTTACCATTACCTGTGGGTTATGGTCATCAGTTAGATGTAATGGATGAGTGCATGCTGATCTTGTCTACGTAGTCAATTATTCAACTTGGTTGGAATTGACACCCACACGCATTGCCAGTCTGTTTCTCTAGGCTTGGTATAACAATTAAATATTTTGCCGATGAGGGTTAGCAATGAATTTGTTGCCGTTATTTGTGTAGCTCTTCTCATGGTTTGGATGCCTCTTATTCAACTCTGCCAAGACCAAAGCAACCTCAGCCATCTAGAAATACAAGAAATCAGACATCTGCTACTCGTGCTCAGGCCAAGCCTTCTCGAAAACAAGGTTCTAAAGCTACAATTATCAGTAACAGTGCAACTAATATGTACTCCTTTCCTCCACAAATTTATCTCAGATGTGAAGCAGGGCTTTGTAAGTAAAAGGAAGAAAATGAAAAGTGAAGTAATCAGCAGTTTCTGTAACAACCAAAAAGACAGTGATGTTACTAGTCCATTGTTGTCACCAAAACATGGATTACAGAATGATAAGACCAGCACAGTTTATGGTCAGCATAATCAGACACTGGCCTCTTGGGAAAAAATTGCTTTTCTCGGTGGAAAGTCAACTAAAGGTCCTATGTTGTTTGCTCATGAGCATCTTCAGGATAGACTACATGTTCAAGAAGGTAACAATTTTTACTATTTAGGCGATTTAAAGTGATGGGTAACAATATAAGCTACAATTTATCTCTATGACACAGCAAATTGTCATATTACAATTGTTTAAATGATTTAGTAACAATGATTGTATGTTCGGAGAAAAACAAAGTGGCTGCTTGTTGAGGCACTGTTTGTTTATTACTCAAAATTCATACTACCATCGTAGTACAAATATGAAATGAGAACTTTATTTTGTCCTCTACTGTATAGTATATTATGGGCTTGATTGCATATACCTTGTTTTGAGGCTTTAAGTTGTGGTATGTTAAAATAATTTATTAAGGTCAATTTATCAACAGATTGGATGGTTAAAGCTCGCTTTATCTGGTCACAGTGGAAGAAGCAATCCAGAGAAGCTCGTTCTGTATATACCGTAAGCAATAAATAGTACATTACTTTTTGATGATTGCCATGTGCTTTAGAATCACATTCATATCTGTCACCTATGTATGCATAGTTCTGTTGTTACATTATGACTGTATTTTTTTAGGCGACTGCTAAACGAAACAGAATGGAAAGATCTCCAAGAAATGTATGATAATTAGTTGCTTCTATTGTTTGTCAAATGTAATGTACATTCGCCATCAGAGCAGCTACGGTTACAGTATTTGTTGTTCATTCCTACTGAAAAGGACGTCGCATTAGATATACATTACTAATAGTAGCAATCATAATAGCAAATAGCCATGGGTGTGTGCATGATTATTACCCATAGTACCCATTACCCATAGTGGGGTGAGCCTGACACACAACTTGCAAAGCTTACAACACACATGTCAGCAGTCTCTGACAATGCAAGAGCCCAGTTCGAACTTGTGTCAATTTTATTTCCTAATGTCAAGCTGAGCATAGCTGGCTTTGTTTCTCGTTATGTGTCTGCGTTTGTGAGTGCGTGGTTGCGGCATTGTCATCTATTGTGCATGATAGCTGTGTTCTCAGGAACGTTGGAAGGACAAATGCACCACATGTAGTACATGTACTTTGTCATAATCATAATAATTATAGAGAATGCCCTGGTGATTATTATACTGTAGTATTCTTGTTCTCCTTTTAGCGACATGCTGGTCATAAATTTGATCCCGGATCATCTCAGGAACATACTTCAGTGTCTAACTTCATCCCTTTTTCTCCGACTAGTAGGCCTGTTGAAATGACTGCTACTGGCACTACTGTCCAGTCTACCTATCAACCCTCCCCACTGCCCACTAATACAGTGCCTCCTGTGACGCAAAGAGTGACTCAATTAGCGTCTCAATATTTTCAAGAGCACTCTTTACCCGGTGGAATGTCTTTTCGTCAACCATCTTTCGGAAATTGCAATATGTTTTCATGTACTGAGATGAGCCATGCTCAAGGCATTATGGATACCTCTCTTTCTTGTCAATCATTGCCGAGTGCTGTGTCAACATGTCCTAGTAGATCAGTTGGGTTACCGGGAGACTGCTACGATGGGTCAGTTTCTTCGTTTGCTTTAGCTTCATCAGAGAAGGATAAGTCAATAAAAGCCCTCCTTTCTTCCACAAATTTGAAACCTGTTTATCACAGCACTGCAGAGGCCGCTCATGTCTTCTCAGGTGTATCCAGTGATGACCCCTTATCAAAGCAATCTGTCACTCCCACATTTAGTCTGCCACTAAGTGTTACTCGGGTTACTCCTGTTGAAAGAACATCTTTAGTTTCACCTTCAACATCAATCCCGTCTCTGCTTTCTCAACCAATGCTTCACCAAAGCACGTCAAAGCAGCAATATTCGATTGCTGGCACTCGGTCAGATGTGTCGCATCATGGATTACAAAACCGACCTCAGTCTTTAGCTTCTATCGGTTCCAATATACAATCTACTGCTAACTCATATTCTATCGCTACAATGCATTTTCACCGCTCGTCAGCCACTGTCCACCACAAGCCTACAACCACATATTCATCTGCTGGCTCAATGACGAGTGCGTCTGTTCAACAAGCTGCTGCTTTTGTGCCTACAACAATTTCTTCCCCAGTAGACATCTCCAGTTCTTTTAGTCCATCAATAACCAATCCCTCATCTACAAGTGCTTCATTCTCTCCTACAATTCCAAGTATTCTGGCATCATCAAGCAAACCTGATGTACCATCAACTTCAGTTGGGTTAACTAAAGTTACTGATGAGTGGAGAAGAATACTCTTAGAAAGAGTGAAGGAAATTGGCATTAAGAAGCAGGAGAATAAGAAAAATAAACCAAAGTCTAAGAAAAAGCAGAAGCAATCCTCTGGCTCCTTGTCTCAAGCCAGGATGAGCACTGGAGGATTGTATTCGCCTTTTGCACAGTCTCCTAAAATGTCTCCCACTACTGCATTTCCTTTCTTTCCAGAAGTTTCTCGAACTCATACATTTCCACTCAGTACAACTACTGTGCAGTCAGAAAGTATTCCCTCTTCGAATCCTTCAAACAAAGTGTCATTTTCTATAAATGAACACAAATGCTTAGTAGCTGATGAACCTTCAGAGCTTCATACTATAGTTCCTGTTGGTCAAAACATAGCACCTCCTGCTACTGCTATTCCAAATTCTATGGGAACAAAATCAATTTCTGGTGAGCAATACACATAGCTATACATGTATATTTAGACCTAAACTGTCATAATTGGCCATTAACAATCACAAATTATCTACTGCCTATCCGCAATCGTTAGATATTTTTCTTATTAGTAATTCAATGGGTAATACTTTTCTGATTTGGATAATGTTGTTGTGTACATGTGACGGTCAAAAGCCTGCAAGGGACATCCTCTGCGGCGGGGAGACATAACGTCACAAGATTTCTTTCTTGCAAATCACTTCTCAGAAAGCTCTTACACGCATTACTTGACGTTTGCGAGTGTGAATAAGCACTAGCCAGCAATGCAATGCTTGCTACATGTATGATCACGTCAAAGCGTGTTATGGACGTGTAACGAGAATATCCAATCGCCCAAGAAAAGTGGGGCAATTGGAGCATGCGTAGACAGTCTGTACCAGGCTCTTTTCTAAGAAAGAGCCTGGGAACGAAGCTAAGTGTTATAGAGATAAGTTACAAAAGTTATAAAGGGCAATGTGTAGTTGTGAAGAGCGTGCATATTGTTTCAGTTTTAAATGATATTATTTATTTTTTAGGTTCGCCACGCTCCACTAACTCCTCTCCACTTCTTTCACCATCCACACCGGTCACTCCAATTTTCAACTCTGCTTCCTCCGCCCACAACTATGCTGACCTAGAGCGACACTACTGGCAGTGCCTTGTTCAATTAGAGCACCTCAAGCAGTACACTGAGATGGTTCACCAGCATCTCAAAGAAGCACTTCATCATCAGCAAATTATGCTTCTACAGTCTGACAAGTATCAGGAATTTCTACACAAGCTCGTACCTCCAGATTTGGAACCACGGCAACTCGACAAACTCAACCACTCAACTGGTAGTCTACCTAAATACGAATTTGGGGGAACATTTGATAGGCCTATTATGAAAATAATTTCTTGATGACTAATATTTTTGTTGAGTTTCGATTGATTATAATTTGGTTTTGATGCTTTTAATGATGAAAAAATGAATGAACAGGAGTTACTGCTGAACATTACACACGATCTGCCTTCTTAAGTCCATTTCAAATTGCAATGTACGCAGAAGGCTATAGAAATCACAATTATACAGGCTACTAAACAATAACACAGGCAATACTATTATTATTACGTCTGCTAAGTGGAAGTACAAACTTAAAGCAATACAGAAAGGCAGGTTTCCTTTATGAGGAGTAGCTAGCTGGTAGTACGGAACGAGAGGAATTATTTTGTGAAAGGTAAGTAGCCTCCCTAAAAAAAGACCACACTTTAGGAAGAAAAATTGCTAGTGATCAGATAAACATCTATGTACATGTAGTTGACATAGAAGTAATTTATAATATTTGTGTTTAATTTTCTGTGTCTATAGTCTGTGTTACTGCCAAATGAAATGAAGACTCCTCTGTCTGGTTTCTAGTATTCTCTCTCAATGCTTGACTATTATCATGAATATCATCAAGCCCTTCATCATCATCACTGTCAAGCCGTGTTATCCTGCCATGCCTTGCAGCAACATCTTCTCTACATCTGTGAAAGATAGTATCGTAATAATTTAACCCTGTATATACTGCTATGGGCCAATGTATGAACCGTTGTTTGATGCAATGAAGCTGCAATGAGGTATCTGAAATTTATAAATGTACTTGTGCGTGGACGGCATTAAAACAAAGCCACCATGTCACATACTATACACCAAACAAAGCACCATTTATAGTGCTATCAGCAAGCTTGGTGGCAGTCTATTCAGTAAGTTGTTTCAACAACACTCAAGGAGAAAATTTATGAACCTCGCGCTTCGCCACAGTTCCCTATGTTGTTTGTCTTACTGACCGTTGTGATGAGCTGTCATCTGATGAGCTGTCATCGTCTGATTCATCACTCAGGAACTGACTCCTAGTGGCTAGTCTAGGTTTCTTAGCAACCACTCCTACACAAAAGATGACAATGAACCAAACAGCTAGAAACATTAACGTACTACAAGGTGATGATGAATGATTGCTATCTTGTCTCCTTCTTCGCTTTTTCAGCATAGCCAGAGCACCGTCTTTACTAAGCTCTGATCAATATACACAATGCAGTCATTACACATGACTGATTGATCAATACACTGCACCTTCATCAGAGCTGTGATCACTGCTGTGATAAGAGTGATCACTATGATTACTCAATTGATCATCATCTCTGGGTGATGCAACAATGGTCAGTTTGTGAATATCGTCATCTTCTGAAAGAAAAAATCATGTAATAATAACAATAAAAACAAAACAGAACACCATCAGAGCTGTCTTCTAGTCTTCTCTTAGCTGTACTAGCATCCCCTCTCTCGGAAATTAAACTAGACCGTTCTTCCTCTCTGTATTGCAACTTTGCAACCATTTCTCTCAGTGATGCAGGACACATTGAGGCAGGAATGCGCCAGTATACCTCCTATTATAATTCATGAGTGCTGATCAATTCTTTGGTCTTTCTTTCAAACCTGGGCATTGGGAGGAGTCAGTCCAAGTGAGCCCATGAGATCTTTGAAGTCTTGTCTTTCAAGAGCATCAGATACTTCCTTCTCCATGGCAACAATGCACATCTCCTCCCATTCATCTAGTAACACAGTAAGTGTATCTTTGTCTAACATTGTAACACATACCATCCACTTCTCTGTCTTGAGCCTCGTCACTAAGATAAGTCTCCAACCAAGAGAGCGGTTCAGTGAGTCCATCACGATGCAGTGATTGTACTAAATTCCTTATACTCCCTAAACAAGTAGCATACATAACCACTGCATGGGAGCGACTCACTAACCAGTAGTATATTGCTGACTAGTTACAACAAGTGGAGACTCCCGTGGAATTAGTTCCTCTTCTTCCTCCATCCTAGAGTCTAGATCCATATCACTTTCAGGCGTCCTTGCTGTGTGGTACAATCTATAGCATGGAGTGATTGCAAGAGCTTCACTTACCAGTTCTTCTCCTAGTACTGACGGCTGTAAGCAATCCTATTGTCACCAACTGTTGGCGTATATCACGTAGACTACGGCCTGTAATGGATAATAGAAGTGCAGTGAGAAAATTAATAAAGGAATGTCAGTGCCGGTGTTTGCCTTTATGCACTGGCACCGATTGTTATAATACGAATACCAGCACCAATGCACTGACCCAATGCACAACGTACAAATTGTCATAACTAGACTGTGGTCTAGCTTGGTTTGAGCAAACCAATTGTGGAAAGCAGACTTGGTAATTTTCAAAAGGTAAGACAGTAAACAGCTGGGTTTTGCTGATACAGTGAAACCTGTCTTAAGGACCACTTGTGTAATAATACCACCTCTATATTTTTTATTAAGACCACAATTTTCGATCGTTTTATACATGTACATGATTTTATAAAGGCACTCTCTATTAAGACCACAAATTTTGGTCTCAAGGGGGGTCTTACTAAGCAGGTTTCACTGTACACATGATACACTTCTGAACCTAAAATAATGCTAAACAGACTGAATGATAAACTGACCAGGAAAGTACTGAGCCACTTGTTGTACAGCCTCTTTCTCATTCTCCTGATACTGAAACACAGACTGAAGAGTGAATAGGTCTTCATCTGACCACACCCCCTAGTACGTTACCATAGCCATAATTACATGACACCAAATAACATGCAAATTGTATTGCCTTCTGTTTCTTCTTGTTAAGAGCTTGACGAGATTCTACTATACCCATTGATACTAGTTGAGAGGCAATCTGGAAAGATAAAAGAAAATCAATAATAACTCTAAAGTATTTTGACAAACTATTTTTCTAGTCCTGAGGTGATCTGATGGCAAAGCAGCTTCAATGCACCCAACTATGTCTGAAATAATACAATGCTCATAAACTCAATAAGTAGTATTTCTAATAGTCTCTTACCGGTTTCATCCTTAAACTCTTCATACAGTGCTCTCAGCTCTTCCTCCTGTTCTCTAGTCCATACAGCTCGGTTTCTGAGCCGCTCCCTAAAATTACGATTGTCTAACCGTGACATTATTGAAATGTCTAAACTGACCTTTCTCTCTCTAGAGTGCCATAGCCCATGGTTACTTCATAGCAGCTACTCGAAGTCTTCCAAATAAGAAGTTCAGCAAACATCAATGGATTAGTACGCGCCATTGTAAAAAACTTGGATACAAGATAGCTACAAAATTTCTGCAGCTCCTGAATGAGAGAAAGAAGAAACGATGCAACAAAGTTACTCATGAGAGACAGGCACCTTGTATCGTGGTAATGGCGATTCATTGAGTATAGCTGACAGTATCCTGAACACTGATACCTGAAACAGCATGGGAGCCATGTTGTGACGCACAGCTATCCTATGGAGCATCTTGACTATAGAATGGTTCAGCTGGTCTGAGTTGTCACGGTAACCAGCCAATGCAAGTGAGTACACACGTACTATCTTGTTATTAGCAAACCTACACATATGAACAAACATACTAAAATAATGTAACTATACAACTCACAATTCAGTGTATTTCTTCATGTCAAATTCAAGCTCATAAGAACGAAATATTGGTTCCTGTGATTCGGCTTCCTCTTCTTCATCTGCAGACCAAGATGCATCATGGCAGGCAATGGATGGATAATCGAAAACAGCATTTAGGTATCGTAAATGTAGAAATTCATTGCGAATGCTGTTTGATCGCAAAATTTAAAGAATAAAGCAATCTGAGACCAAATCCGTGAAATATTAACACCGTGAAAATTACAATGTTTGCGGTAGGTGCATGTGTGTACTACCATCTGGTCTGTTGCTTTCCTCTTCAACTTGTCTGGTTAGTGGAATAGCTGTATACAGTTGGTAGAGAGTACAGTAATATTACACAGTTAACTTACACGACAAAGGATTCATGAGTAATTCTCTCAATGTGTCTAGTTCCTGTGATAATGTCATACCATCACTGCCAAACACGTCATCAGGCCACATCTCTCTATACAAGTGAGTTAAGAAAGGTAGAGAATAGAGATGAGGCTGATTTACCGTGATGCTCTCATCCATGCTATTGCTCTATTAGGGCAACCATTACACAGCATCTTGTAGACATTTGTCATGGCAACTTGCCTGCAATAAATGAATATAAAGTGTCAAACAATAATACCCCAATCAATCTTCCGACATTGACTACAAGATACCAACACTACATCGTTATCAGCATCACATGCTCACTTCTGCTCATCTCCACTCTTGTCACTGAGAGGATCAAAGGGTATTGGTAGCTCATCAGTAAACTCTGCCCTCATCAACACACCCTCCAGCTCTTCTTTCACTTCTTCCCACTTTGCTAGTACTTGCTCTTCAGTCAAAACTTCTGTGACCTCTACAGACGATTTCTTCTTCTTTTTCGAGACTTTTCGTCGTTTTTGAATAAGCAAACCACCACTCGTCTTGGAATAGTGTTCCATCAGTGATAAGTATGTGTGAGTCATTTCAATAACATCATGAACAAATCGCATCGGCTGAAACATTTCATAGCGGTTGCGCAATAACGTCACAAAGATCTCTCGGTATTCAGGATGATAGAGTATGTTGCTCAAAATGACTTTTGAATTCTCTACAATAGATTGATCGTGTGATTTGGTCATTGTCTGTATGTATATCAGTAGCTCTTTATACGACTGGACTGCATAGTGTAATCTATAGTAACATGACAAGATCATTATAAGCTGACTATGACTTAGTAAAATACATTGACTACAAATTGGTTTCTGATAGTTCTTGGAAGCTAAGCCAAGTTATATATTTAGAAACTTTTAGGCTATGATTTAGCTCTGCAAAACAGAGTGGTACATGGCACAGATAATGTCAGTTGAGCAAGTTGTCAGAAAGGTGACTCATGAACATGAATTTGAGGAGAAGAGTATGGTCATGGTGGCTGTACAAGATATTGTGTTCACATGCTGTAGTGTTTGATGTTTGGATCATAAAAGCACTAGACTGTTATCCACCATTGAGGAAAGCTCTTTGCTATTGATTGTACCACATAATTCAAACACCACTCCTTTGTGTACAAAAGTCTGTTTCTAAACAGCATATGCATGGTGTCTACATAAGTTATTTGTAGATACTATTCTGTGTGTGGTTTTTGGTATTGTGCTCTTTGTGGGCATTTTAGATTGATGTGTCAAAATGCTATAGCTGGATTTAATGAGAAACAAGGATTCAAAGCTCAACTACTTCATCGCATTGTTTGTTGGTACTATTCCACACAAATGTCAAAATTAATGTGGTAGAGACAGCTAAAAATACAGTAAATGTAAAACCTTTACCTCTGAGACCAAGCCAAGGCATCTTGTCTCTCTCTCTTATGCATGACCATATTCTCATAGTAATTCACCATCAGTTGCAGGACATAGTGTAAAATGGGTAACTGTAGTGTCTCACTGTATAATAGTACGAGAAAATGATGACGAGAACAGATTGACTGACCTGACAATGTCTACTCTGAAGTTGTGTAATCTACTAAACTCCATGAAGAACCTGAAAACATAAATAATAGTCAAGTAAGTTCTGACATCTCCACCATAGTATGCAATGAACTTGTGCTAGCTAGTCAGTCATACCTCATAGCCCACAAGTAGTATGTCTCGTCATTGTCCATAGCCTTCAATCTGTTGATATTATCCTGGCAGACAAATTTGAGTGACCATCACAAGCTCGTGCTTACTTTGACAACTCTCATGAGTACATTAAAACAACACTCCAACAACTGGATACAAAACTCCTTCAGTACAAGCCTGTGTGATCAGTCTGTAAGTCAGCACACATAGTAGACACAACATCACCTGATGCTATATGTTGATAATCGTTCTTTCGGAGGGTCTGGAGCTATCTTCTTATTCTTAGGAGTGCGTCGTGGGCGCTTCTCGACATCCTGAGAGTAACTGTTGACAGCTACATGGAAAATTAGCTAGAGCAGTTACATGTACATCACTGTACCTGCTAGAGGTTTGTGGTGCACTCGCCCTTTCCCAGATATTGTTAGCTGTTCAGTGACTACATATGAACCCCCAAAGTTAGAATGTCTGTTTCAGAGATTTATGAGCATAGAAGAGAAAATAATTATTCACTACCTGGTTCCTCTCTGAATATTTCTCTTGTGACGTTGTGTGTTCTCTCTCAACAAAAGCTCTTCGATTCTCCTAATAGACACGTGTAGCAGTATAATAATTACCACGACTATAACTTACTCTTCTTCCTTTTTCTTCTCTTGGTGAGTGTGTGACCTGCCAGCGCAAGCTAGGTTGCTAGGAGACTGACCAAAATGCTGTGATCCACAACAAATACGAAGTGACTAAATATACGTACCTGTTGCCGCAGCATCAGGAACACAATCTCCAGTATATGCATACACCACTCCGTCTATATAAAAATTATAATAGATACAAGTTAGTTTTTATAGCTGTAGACCACACCCACCTCATTAGGATTGCTCCCTAAAAACAACAGCAGCTCATCGATTCCATTGATATGCAAGTTCCTATAATTATAATGTTATTATTATAACTAAACGTTCATAATGGTTGTAAACATACCAAATAATCTGATCGTGGAGACTAACATCATCATCTGTACGCTAAATCAGAATAACGAATAATTAGCTGTCTGCATTTGAATGGTAAGTTTAACCTTTTCTTCTTCAGGTGCAGGAGAAATGTATAGAACATTCCGGATCAGTAGTAGAATACGTTCTATAATTACGATATCATCGTCATCACGATCGTCCCAATCCTGTAACAGAATGATAAACTAGTACCACACAATACTGAAATGTGACCTTTTGACAGAGCTCAGCCAACACTGTACCCAGTGTAGTCATCACCCTCTCAACTGCAAACTCCTGTTTGATAAGAGAGAAAGGGCCTGATTATTAATAATGTTTGCAAGAGCACTAAAAACACTCTGTATCATAGAATTATTTGCTCTGTTATATTTTTGCCTTATCTTTCAGCATTCTTGCTTATTCATTCAGTGAAAAAAATGTATTAGTGATGGTTAGTGTGCATGTCATTCACTTCTTTATATTCTCTGAGGTGCCGGTTGATTTCCATCATACACTTCATCCCATCAGTATCACGTGATCCTGGGTACTGCTCCCCCAGACACAGGTAGGCTGGTTGAGTGAGGTTGACTAGTAACCTGTAGTCGGGTTGCATTCAAAAATTGTTACAAGGGGGTGAAGCATGTGTTGATAAAAATTGGGGGCAAGACGTTAGAACAATACTGGTATTGTATGACTCAAGAGGGGGCAAGAATAGTTAGCATAGTACAGCAGGAACACACTAGTATTAATGATAGCGCCGACAATTTTGGTTTAGTTATTTTCTTGTGTCAGTCTCCTATACCATTTGATGTTCAATCATTTATAGACAGCTACACTCTAACTGACAAAACATAAAAAGAAACAATTTTGGTAAATTTGATTATTTGGGGAGAATTGTTCTGTTTTCAAACTTTGACAGAATTACATGTAGCTCTAGATACTCACCTGATCACATCATTACGCAATCTAGTATCATCGGCATAATGTACCAGCAACGCCATCAAATCCTGAAAGAATAGATAACAGCAAAGTTCAACACATACTTCACTGGTACGTCCCGTAATCATGTTCACACTAAGGCAATAAGAATCAAACTATGAAGTGCAGTGTGATGTTGGACCAATCCACACACTAGATTAACCACTAGCTGTCAGTCCAGACTAGAACTGTGTGAGCAATTTGATCATATGAAATCTGGTCCATTTGGTGTACAACTAATGTAAGCACAGTATCAGCTACCAAATACCACAATGCAAGCTTATCATACAATTATGCTAATGAGGACTTATACAAGTAATGCACCTATCAATGTTAAGCCCCACTACCCCCCTCCCGGGCATGGGTGGGGATTTGATAGGGGATTTGAACGGTAGCTAAGCCCAAGGGGTGGGGATTTTGAACTACACGTGCGCAAGGTGAAACCATAGATAAACCAACAATGTCAAATCCCCACTGTCCCCATGATGGTGGTGGGGATTTGACACAACAGCTTGCCCTGGGGGTGGGGAAATTGATTTTTGGTAAGATCAAAACCCTACCATGCCCGGGAGGGGGGGTAGTGGGGCTTAACATTGATAGGTGCATAAATACTTTGGTGACACCCACTATTTCATTATAGCATTTGCTTACTTTCTGCAGAACTTGAGCTTTCCCCAGATGTATACGTACTTCACACTGATCATTATCGGATCTCAGAGCTCGAATGAGATCTTTGATACATGCTGAGGGAGAAGTGTGGCAGTAGTGGCGCTTACAGAATTTACTCAGTGCACACTTACCCAGGCATTCGTCTCCACGAAAGTATTCATCTCCATCTCGCGTACCTAGCGCACTGTACGTAGCTACTAGCTTAAGATCCTCAGTTGCAGTAGACATAACACTAGACTCTGCTAGTTCTAGATCTTCCCGGGCCTAGGTCTTTTTAGCGCGTGAGCGCACGTGACATATTCCCGCGAAAATGAATAATTATTGATCAGTACTTTTCAACATTATTATTATCATTGATTTGTAGGATAGTGAGAGTAAGAGCTGGTTGGTACAAAACCAGGAGTGAAAAATACTGGTGGTGGATAACCAGGTAGAACAAAATAAGGGTTTGGAGGATAAAGACCAGGTTGTGCTGATGGTCCGCTATCCTTATCAGTATCTTGCTTGCTCTGATCTTCTCCACTAGCAGACGGTTGGTTTGTTGATGGCTTGGGCAACTGGTATGATGAGGGTGGAGCAAACTCGCTCAATCTCTCATCTTGTAGCTCTTTTTTCCTCTTCCTGATGGGATCCATTTCTATACAATGTGCATGAACAGCAAAATTAAAGACACACTATTACAACACAACACTTAAATCTTACAACATTTTAACAAAAACGCAAGAGATTTAGGGTTGGTACATGTATTGAAAAAATATGGAAACAATAGCAGTGTAATGCTACCAAATTAACGAAAGCAGTTAATTTAGGGAGGCAGCATTACACTGCTTTTGTTACAATCCTTTTTATTTCAAATCTTGTTAACGTAGTTTCTGTGTAGGTTTTGTCTTGAATAGCTCACTCGCCACGGCGCTAGGCTGGCTGAAGGAGGAATAGAAGATGAACAAACGGGTGATCACGTGAACTCTGTTTTACCACCTTAGACTTTGTTTCTGCTGTCTCTTTGGTATCGAAAAAATCATCTAAGATGGTTAGAATTGCTTGAAACGCATGTGCGGCGAAGATACGAGCTTGCGAATTCATAATTTTGCCTCCTGACAAGACGTCATATTGTTTTTTGTGGTACCAACATGTTTTCCTGACAGACTTAATGGACTCATTGCAAGCACTTACCCATCAGCATGAACACCAGGTGATTAAAATACCGTGACATTTTACGATAGAAAAGAAATAGGCGATTAACTCTTTTTCAGTATCTTGTTTGCGTGCCAACCCTAAATGTGCCATAACTACTGCATGAAATAAAAGGACAATTCAGGTACAGCACATATCACACACTTTTTCCTCTATCCCATGGTCTGACATGGTTTGCTCTCTTCTCTTCTTCAGCTTTCTCTCTGGCTCTGATTATCTCCTGAGCAATAATGTCTCCTATTCCTCCTGTAGTTAGAAAAACACATGAGTATCCGCCATCTTAGTTGGTCTCCAACAGGTGAAAATACAGCAGAAGAGGACACATATGAGCAGTTTATTTGCTTATACATAGCACTCAGATAGACTTAGAACATAAAATAACTGAACACATCTTCAGTTCAAGCTGTTATAGATATCAGAACAAACAAAGATTGATATCAACCTTATGACAACAAAAATACTGCAGACAGATTATTTAACTAGTAGTGTGAGGTACAGTTTGTAATACACCAGCATGTGAGTTGACCTACTGAGCACATACCTTCATCACTAGCTACAGACTTTTGCTCAGCCCCACTGTTAAAATCAAATCCTGCGATGTCAACTTTAATTTCTTCATCGTTGTTCATTTCTTTTCCATGGTCAAGTTTGTGCTTTTTGATTTTAGCTAATCTGGCGTCCATTAATGCTTTTCTCTTTTCTTTTAACCGTTCTCTCCTTTTTCTCTGATCTACAGTCTATAAAAGGCAAACCATGAAGTTCACAATGTACACAATGTACTAGGCTAGTAATAATATTGACCTCATCTCTTATGCTATTAAGCATCTGTAGCTGTTCCTTTCTCCTATCCTCTTCACTTGCAAATCCATAGTAACCAACACCATGAGTACGAATCTCTGTAGGGAGATAAAATAGTACAGTGGAACCCCTCATCTCTCTATACACTTACTGAATCCCAAATAAAATAATGTATAACTAAACCACTGACCAGAGGACACCCTCTAACGGACAATTTTGTTGGTCCCAATGATGTCCGCCTTAGAGCAATGTACGTGCAACCCATAATACAGCACCCTAGCCTCGTACCCAGGCCTATCTCCTCACTAGCGCCTGGGTACGAGGCTAACAGCAACCCATAATACAGCAATGTACGTGTAAGTAAGACTAAGTGATAAGTGCTAGTGTAACTAGCCTCCATGTTGCACTGTCTGATAATGTATCGGGCCTTCAGATTTTTCATCCATTTCCTGTTCCCAATCTTCTTCTCTTAAACGATCCTCAGGCAGTGGTGACCTGCTACCAGAACGAAGAGGAGATGGAGGACGGACATGTTTCAATTCACTATCCAGGTTCATCATGTGAGGCAAATCTTTTTTCATGCACTGCCGTGAACGTCCAAATGAGTCTGTATATTCAACCCTGAAGAAACGACAAGAGTCACAGTCAGTCACTATAGATTACGAAAATACTATAAAGTCGAATCTTGTAGTAGAATTTCATACCATTCTTCATCACTTTTTGGACGTGGGTCGTTCTTTGGTTCTATTAGAGTCTTTGTCTCAATATCCTCACTTTGTTGTTGTCGAAGAGAAACCTGCAAGTGTATAATGACAACACAGATCGAATTCAAGGTGTTCTAAAGCACACATGTTAAAGCAAAAAGGCACAGAAGTTGATAGAACCATTTTTAACAGTACAAAAAATTTGACATAATTATAATTTCTCTAAAGTACCTGCTCATATATTTTTCGTTGAAAGTCAACCATGTATCGTGGATCCAGTCCCTCCTCGTCGTCACTGTCGTCTAACCCTTCACCACGATGGAGCTTGTCATAAAGAGCTGCTTTAGCTTCAAGTGCTGCCCTATGATAAAGTAGTGTGTGAAGTGGTAATTTGACTACATGTAAATTGTTATGTTACAATAATTATCGTAAACATAATTTTTTTTAATGCTTTTCACGTTTTAAACTTTTCACCATACATTAACTTTTATATCGAAGCATGAAGTTCTTGATTTTTAAAATTTTTTTGGTTAGCAGTAGCTACTATCAGACCCAGCAGACAATAATACAAACATTGATACTACCAATAGGTGATCGTGTTATCCTACATCTCAGTGACCAGAACTAAGACTTGGATGATTGCCTTGACTGAGTGACTACATACCATAGGAGGATGTCATCAATGTGCACTGTGCAGCAGACTTTAGGCTCTTTTATTTCTATACAAATTCTGAATACTTGTGCATCTTAGCAACATGGTGATGCTGTCAATCGTGTTGAAAGCATCACCATATAAGGGGCTAATAACCCTACTCTATGATGAGTCTCTGAGTATCAACCATGTAGTTTAGGTCTCACGGGCCGGAGCTTTCAGGGAGTGGAGTTTCAGATTGGAGTGCGTAGGGAAGTTTGGAGACTCCTGATAGGTTTTTGTCAATATCATGATACCAACAACAGATTGCAGGGGTCACGTGAAGATGTGCGTTCTACACGATTTATTGCTTGAGCACACAAAATTGTAGCACTATAGCACTCTGGTAAGATGTTCTCATCTCCTTCCAAGCTGGCAATCTTTTTGTCAATAGAACTACTCACACTTCATATAAAATGTGGCTGACAAGAGGCTAGCTTATGAAGTTGGCGGAAAGGAACTGCTAGGCTTGCTATTCTCGCTGTGGTAAGCCCAAGCGAAGGTGAGGACTTGAACAAAGAGTGCTAAAAGCATACAGCTGTCACTTCAGAGCGTTCTGTACTGCTGCACACAAAAGCTGGTGCACCATTTATGACCACACTCTATCATGCAATTAATTACACATGAAATCCTGACAAGAGTCACCCAAAAGTCATGCACAGGTTTGTCACACGAGACTAGCTACATGTATAACCTGTGTCTGAGGTTTTGCTGTAAAACGTTACTCACTTTGATCTTGCTAGTGCTGTCTCCTCTTCAGCTGATATTGCACGGGTATCCTGAGTTGCTTTCTTGCTGGATCCTACAATACGCTTTACTTTGCTACTAGTAGTGCCACCAGTTGGTTTGCGCCATATTGACGAAGTCTTTAGAATTAAAACATAATAATAAACCAGTTTTGTTTTATGCCTAGTCATTTACCTTGTCAGACACTTTTGTGACTGGAAGACCATCACTCGAACGAGTTTTGCCGACTTTCTCACGTTTGACCTCTTGTTGCTTGCGGTAAAGAGCAGCTTTCAAATCTACAAGCTGTAATAATTTATTATGAAGAACAAATAAAAAATTGCACTATAAGGTTCCTTACCGAAGCTGCATTTACATGGATCTTCTTCTTTCGTGCTAAAGAAACATCGTCTTCCTCATGATCGGCCATTTTGGCTTAGAGCTCCACCTTATTATTACAAGCCGCGCCCACATTCGTGTTTTGTGATTTTGTCGTGTTTATGCATGTGAGTTGAGAACTTGAAATAGTACAATAATTATAAATTATTATAAGAATGAATTTGGATTAATTAGTGGATCCTTTTCGTTTCTGTAACGGTATGTCACAACAATGCCAGCAATCTAAAGAAAGAGAAGTTGAGACCATTATAGCTACATGACGGAGGAGTTGCAATATAATGTGATATCAATAATTATGTGGACTAGCAATTAATATATCAACTCATCTGATACACTATCAGGTCATGCGTGAAGCAATGATAATAATGATGCTGATTAGTATATCATTACCATTACCTGTGATAAGCTGAACACTAGTCCAAATGCCCCGGCTATCCTGAAGGTCTTGTCAACTGCTTCCTTCCAGTCAGTATAACATGGTTTACAGTAGGGGCATTCACTGTCTATGCCTGGCAGAAGATCACTAACAACAGCAGAATGGCAACACATCTATAGTGTACAAAAGTACAGTCAACAGCAACTACGGCATTAGTACATACACAATCACCATAATACCAAAATTATAGGGTGAGAAAATTATGAACGAATTTCTTGCCTATAATAATGGTTACTGGTAACTTACTCCATCAGAATTGAGGACAGTAGTGTTGCATGAAGGATGACTAGCTTTTGGATCAAGCAAGGTGTTGTTCTGAGTGTCATTTGAGAATCCACAACAATTAAGAGCATTCTGAATGGATGTCTTGTCATTGGCATCCAAGGAACGCCATGTCTTTTGCAAAAACTGTTCTTGTAAAGTAGCTGGAGCAGCCAGGACGGCAACTGATACACTGAACATGAGCGCCATGGAAACACCTAAAACAACCATGTACTGTGTAATAAAAGTTAAGGAAAGGACATGTTTTACGATGATTATTTACGATGACACAATAATTATACGTATGCCTTATGCACACTCGGTTATTAATGCAAGGACAATCACCAACTTAGCAAGCATTAGAATTATACACTTGGTGTCTAGTGTGATAGAACAATACTGTTTGGTTTTGCATGCATTATTATAGCGACGGCAAAATAGATACATGTACAACTGTACCAAAATACAAAAGACACCATATCAAAATAAGGGCACTCAACTCACTGTTATCAAGCTTGTTGTACCTTAGGCACAATGCCAACTACCTCTCATAATAATACCAGTCAATAGGGAACATAGCTTATTTAGCCACCACATGGCACAAGGAAGAGAAGAAACCGCTTTACTGAAGAGAATAACAGCTAGCCAGTGTATAACAATGCAGTATGTACTAAAGGATGCTAGGATAATAAACACATACACACATCGTGATAAAACAAGAGAGACAGGTATTAGGATACAAAGAAGAGGATGATCTGATGATGCTTTACAGCTCCTACTAAACCAAAGACAGCAATCAACACCAGAATAGAGCCACACACTGCTGTGCCTATTAGTATATGGGGTTCTGAGAAAAATGCTAGAGCTTTAGTAGCAATTACAACTCCAACAAGAATAAGCCCAACCGTCTGTACATACAGATCAAGAGAGAAGAAAGAGTATAATAATAATACTTTCAAACTAGTTTTGAAACTATTTCTCACCGTATAAAACACATTGAGCAAAACCAGTGTCCATCTTAAACAAGTAAAAGAGCAGAGACGACCCATATTTGACTGCCACTAGACTGAGAGCTGATGCTGGCGGGTGCTGGTGGCTGATGATCTGGCAGGCGATCGAGGGGCTGGGTCACGAATTAATAGTTATGACGTCATAACCAACAACGCGGCAGATTTGACCTTTGCTGTTTGTAACTTTGTATTATGTACCAGATAACGGTACCGTATCATCAATAGTATAGTAGTACAAGTACTTATATTGTAATCATATTCCATGTATTCACTCCGTACTATGCTAGACTAGCCCTCTGCGTCAATCTGTCATTCCGTGAATATCGTATCAATTATTTTCTACAGAGGCCAAATTCAGATTGTAATGCAGAAAATAATAGACGAGTCGATTGCAGATAGCTTTAAGCGTCAGAACCCCACCACGATAATATAGTAACGTTGATGTTGGATACACGTAGACTAGACTCGCTCAGGCTCGGGTAGCATTCCATGCCCACCGCATTAAATTACTGTGACCACTTTTGTAACGATTCCCGTAATATCTGTGGTCTTGTTTATCTCTGCACGGCCCTACTTTTTACTGGTGAATTCAGTACGTGGATCCGACTTCTCTGCAACTAAGTGAATTCACACGGTGCAGCAATGTCTCGCTCTATGGTGGTAAGTGCAAAGTGTATACATAGGTGTGCACGGTAAATGTACACTATCGCATACTCCCCCACCTCCGTACAACCACTTCCGTGTTCGGCTCTCTCACTGCCAAATCTGTAAACAGAAAGAGGCTGTTCGTTGCCTGTGTTTCAGAAGAAGACTGTTCGTTGCCTGTGTTTCGTTAGAAATTAATATCGTAAAAAGATGTCTAAACAGCTTGTGAGTACTGTGTAACAATGGTGATCGTGTATGCTCTACAAGCGTGTGTGTTGTAGCGCTCTATGGCGTATATTATATAAATCTAGTAGCTCTAAACTGTACACATGTCTACGCTGTTTTTCGTTCATTATTCTGTTCTTTGTCTTTGTGTAGGACCGTATTACAGAAGACCAGAACGTGGGTGAGTAGTTCTCTCACCTCCCACACCCCTTTTCTCTTCCCCTTATATAATGCTCACCATGGCTGTGAACTGCTTCTGACCCAATTTGGAAATTTTATTTCACGCTTGAGTGTGTTTGACAACACTTCTATGTTATGAAATATTTAAGATAATTATGGCAGCAATGCTATAGCAGATGTTGTATGTTTTGTACTGGTGCCTTATGCATGGTGTCAGCTGTTAGCAGATGACAACTCTATAGTTGACCTATAGATTGCAGTAAAAAGCTGAACCACCTATTAAACACAGTGTGTGTGTGTTTACTTTACTTTGATGAATGAAAAAGTAAAATGGGCACAGGTCATGAGAGATGTATTGTAGTAACTTGACATAACAACTGACAGATGTTCATGTGATATAGTATCTTAAGGATGCCATCATAGAGTGCAGCTACTATTTCAACTTTTGTGCTATGAACATGAATTATCACTGTTGCCTGATATGTACACAGTTTACATAACTGAGTATTCTTTGCTCAACAGAGTACAGAGATGCTTTCTCTCTTTTTGACAAGCGAGGAGATAGCAAGATTGATACTGATCAGATTGGTGATGTCATGAGAGCTCTTAATTTGAATCCAACTGAGGCAGAAGTAAAGAAAATTATTCAAGGAATTGAATCATCTTCAGGTTTGTAAACATAGCTACTCATAATGAACGGTGTTGATATCACTAACACATTCCATTAGTTGACAGTCACTGAGTTTGGTAACTAGTATGAATTTAATGTTTTGTTTGCTTCAGGTGCCAAGCGGATATCATTTGAAGAGTTCCTTCCAATTTATCTTTCGGTATCTCAACAGAAAGGACATGGGTCAATGGAAGACTATATTGAAGGTCTAAAGGTTTTCGACAAGGATGGTAATGGATTTATCAACTCAGCAGAGCTTCGCCATGTCTTGACAAGTCTTGGTAAATAAAAGTACTTCTGTGTTTCTAAATTCAATACTTTTGGTCTGCTTTGGTGGTGGGCATGGTTGCTAGGTAGAAAATTAAGCATAGTTTATCAGCAAGTTCAGGCAAGTAGCCCACTGGAATTGCTGCTTTCAAGAAGTTTTATACCTCGTTGCTATTGTCAACTCCTACTTCACTGCCTACAGTCGATTTCAATTGTGTTTGAACATGGCATGTTCCGTGAAAGCACTGCGTAGCCCTTTGTGTAGCTCTGTGAGACACGGAACCTTTTAGATGAATTGTAAATAACAGACAGACGTCACTTGAACTGAACAGTTTCCGTGGCCTACACAAAGAGCTACGCAGTGCTTTCATGGAACATGCCATGTTCAAACGCAATTGAAATCGACTGTACATGCTAAGCATAATAATTTAACATAGTAAATCACACCTGGTTTGGCCTATTTTGTGAATCAACTTGTGTGTATTATAGTATGAAGTAGCCTTTGTTTATGAGCTCAGAATAATTAATGTCAACTATGTCAGGCATCTGAGGTTAGGTAGCATGTACTATTAGCTATGTAATCTGCAGTGTTGTGGTCAGAAAGCAACATTTACCATCTGTATCACAGGTGAGAAACTAACAGATGAAGAAGTTGACATGCTACTGCAGGGAATTGAGGATAGCCAGGGTCAAGTGAACTATGAAGGTACACCAAGAGCAATAATAAATTTATGTCACCATGTACTGCTGTCTTTCAGAATTTGTCAAGATGGTCATGTCTGCATAATCAAGTATCCCGAGCCAACAGTAGCTGACCTACCTTACAAATAACACTGACTAGTTGTAGCATGCTCATATGATATATTAGCTGCATTCCTTGTTTGCAAAATGTAGTGTGTCATAATTTTTTATTCACAATAATAACTTTGAACACAGAAGTCATACAATTAATGTCCCGCTTTGCGCACCATGCAGTTCTTGATCTTAACTACTTGTAACTTGGCATGAATTACGTTTACCACAGCCGGACCGCAGCTGATGCTTGTGGCCACTTCTGTGTAGACCTGCAAGGGACCAGTGCGGAAAAATAGAGATATCGTGGTCCAAAACATCATTAAATATAAACAAGGCATACACATAAGTCAATCCCACCATTGTCTGTCCTGGAAGAATAATTAGTAGGCTATTTTATAGAGACAGAAGAGAAATGTGTCCACCTGACAGTAAAGAGAAGGAACAGAATACAGAAACAGAGAGAATAAGATGAACAACTAAATATACAAGAGTAAAATTATTGTTGTATGTGATCATACATAAAGATTGGGAACAAATCCTGGAATAGTTAAGAGCGCAAACTACATTCGGCACAAAATTCCAAAGAAACTTTGTCATTAGATACATGGAGGCACACTCCTGCAGCTGTTTGGTCATCAAGTCTAGCTCGTTTGACTCTACGTCTAGAACACTCCTCTTCACAGGGGTCAGCCATCTTACCTAGGGAAAATGAGCTGGTCAGATGAACACCTTTTGAGGTAGGAATCTTCGCTAACAATGAAGACAGTTTGCTCTGATTAACAAGTACAGATTTCAGGTACGCCACTTCAGTCTCAAGCCTAGTGTTACATGATTCCAAATTACTGCACCGCTGCTTCAGGCTGCTCACTTCAGTTCTAAGCGAAGCAGCTTCTTTCTCAAGCCCGGAAACATAAAGCTTCTTTTTTTGACGGTTCTGTTTGGCTGCCTCGGCATTTTTGCGATTTCTTTCACACTGCTTGTCTGATACTGGTGACTGAGACGTTGATAGTGGAAGAGTACAATCAAGTTGAGGGCAGCTAGAGAGACAAGGAGGTACTTCTTGACTGTTAAACTGAGGCTGAGAAGTGAGGGAAACTGAGGAGGTAGCTGGGAACAGTGGAAGTGAATAACCCTCACCCAAAGCTTCCCGAAAAAATTCGGTTGCATCAAATGGCGAGGCTATTCCAGATTCTGCGTACTCACTTGGCTCAGAAGCACTAGGAGAGGAACTGCCAGCATTGGAAGATAGTATCAACATACCCGAACAGTCCTTTGTTTCTGCTGATGACATGTCGAGATAGCTGCTGTCCACGCCTGGTTCTGACAATAGCGCTTCTAGAGTAGTGTCTGTGGACAAAACATCCATTGGATTCAAGACAAATACGCCGAAGAGAACTACCTGACAAGCTGACACAGACGCAGACCTTTGCTTAGAGAGCTAGAGGGCCGCTAATTTGGTAACGTTATGCTGACGTTCTATAGCACATGCGCAGATAATTACGGTAAGTTTATCCAGATCTAATTATACGAATATTTATAATTCGGATACTACGTCTTGTATCATGCATCACCAGCTGACATCGATGAGTGGAGACTGACTTTGACAGAGCAAGAAAGCTTAAGGCTTGTTGCTTTCTTCTTAAGGCGCTGTACAGTCCATACAAGTAGATTTGTCTATGTTAGTAAGTGCTACACCACCTGCACTTCAATATAACTTACTGTCATGTGTATTTGTATTAGCATTAGTTCTCCATTATGGAGCTGTCTCCCATTGAGGCTTCAAATCCGGCTGTTGCTGAGAACTGGTGCTACACTCATGTTCAGGTCATCAAGTTTTCGTACATGTGGACAATTGACAATTTCAGTTTCTGCCGTGAAGATATCGGTGAAGGGTTAAAGAGCTCTCCTTTTTCATATGGTCATGATGACAATTTAAAATGGTATGAAACGGTCTTCTAACTAAAAGTGTAGAGCCTTGTGATGAACATTGCTGAATGTACTTGTTGTGTATCATAATGAGTGGATATTTTCGATTCACAAAAAAATTAATAAGTTACAGGTATCAGTAAAAACTGTATACTGTGATTGACAGCTGATGTTGTGATTCAGCTTGAGCAGCTCTGCAGACATGCCTTTCCAATAAACACATACCATTGTGTTAGCTCGTTCTTCAATACTGTAGGTGCCTCAGAGTAAATCCTAAAGGCCTGGATGACGAGAGCAGAGACTATCTTTCTTTATACTTACTTCTTGTGTCTGGAGATAAAAGTGAAGTTCGTGCTAAATTCAAATTTTCTATTTTGAATGCTAGGAAAGAGGAGAGAAAAGCTATGGGTAAGCTATAATTAGTTTTTCTATAGAGTTATGTTCTCAGGTTCCTGTGGGAGGTGGCTAGTTGACACTATAGCTGAAGATGACATTAATTTTAAAAAGCCAGGCATGCCATGTGATTATCGGTGGAACTCTATTATTATTAACAATGTTACCAGTACAGTTACAGCAATTTTATTACTTCTTGCGAGGGTAAAGCGTATAGCGTAGACTGTAAAGCGTGGAGCACTAATGCGTTAAAATGTCATTAAGTCTTTGATCATGCTTCATTGTGTGAATAAATACATTGACTGCAAGGTGACGCTTTACACTCAAATCTTCCTTACAAGGAATAATAAAACCGCTTTAACTGGTGTTGCTTTATTGTATTGATGTGGGTCTCGTGTTGTTTTCTTTAGAGAGTCAAAGAGCGTATCGGTTTGTCAGAGGCAAAGACTGGGGATTTAAGAAGTTTATTAGAAGAGAATTTCTGTTTGATGATGCTAATGGTCTTTTACCAGATGACAAGCTCACCATATATTGTGAGGTAAATACAATGTATTGTTGTTAACATGTGTAAGTTCAAGATTGTGTAGGTTAGTGTAGTGTTGGATGCTGTTAATACAAGTGGAACTACTTACGTTGCTGGAAAAATAGTACCTGACTGTAACCTCAGTACAGACATGGCAACACTTGTTGATGGCAGTCTCTTTTCTGATGTAACCTTGGCTGTTGGTAGAACTGAAGTCAAAGCACACAAAGCAATTTTAGCGGGTATGTCATGCAAAAATTAGCTGAATTTGCAGCTATGATAACTCATTCTTTGTGTGATTTGTCTATGCATGCTGTGCACTCAGTTGTTGTATATTTTTACAGCCCGTTCACCAGTGTTTTGTGCTATGTTTGAACACAGCATGGAGGAAAGTTTAAAGGTACTGCTCGTGAAGAACCACTTGTATTCACTCGTTCACTATTATAATTTAGAATCGTGTGGTAATTTCTGATGTTGAAGAACCTGTGTTGATGGAAATGCTCACTTACATGTACACAGGCAAAGCTCCCAATCTTGAGAAAATGGCTGATACTCTTTTACCAGCAGCTGATAAAGTAAGAATGTTTTCCAAGTGACTGGTACAGACTGTACAGCTGCATACAGCTTGTGGAATGTGTTCATAATCTGTGACAGAGGTCTGCCAACTAACAATGCTTATAAAATTAGTGTAAATCCTTTAATAGTGTGCCTGAGTAAAAACTAGCGACAAGTCGCCGATTAATTTTGTCATGCAGCACAAACAAGTGTTTATACAGAATGTGCAGGCTGAAGCTTCATCCTTTTGTACTATAATTATATGCCTGATAGCATAAACGCAATACAGCACATGAGTTTGTATTGCTTGAGATGCTGTATATCACTCAGCTATCTCTCTCTCTCTCTCTCTCTCTCTCTCTCTCTCTCTCTCTCTCTCAATCTGGTGTATGCAGCTAGCACTTTTTTGTACACGCAGTTTGTATTTCTTTTTCTCTAGTATGCTCTTGAGAGATTAAAGAAAATGTGTGAAGCATCACTATGTAACAGCCTCAACACTGACAATGCAGCCGATACTCTAATACTAGCTGATTTACACAGTGCTGAAGAACTCAAAACAATGTCTATTGAATACATCAACAGGTATATGCATCCATATTCACATTATTCGCCAGATCTTTTTATATAATAATTATTATAATTATATGATGTGCTTTCTATAAATTATTCGTCTGATAAATGAGATAGTTAAACTAGTCAACACCGGATGTATATTTACGCACAGGCATGCCTAGCTAGCAAGATGGCATGTGCTCTATGTAGCAATAATGGACAGCGCTGACACTGTAGCAGTGACTCCAGTCGAGTCACCCACCCACACCAGGCAGTCATCATTATGTCTCATCGTGCAACTCAACCTATTGGTGTGGTGTCTCACACATTTTCACCAGCATAATCAGGGACAAAACAGAAATTTGTATTATGGGCCGACAGTCAGCTCTTGACACTCCCCAAGATCACCATACTGGTACCAGTGCCTGTCGTTAAACTGACCAAGCCATAGTAATGGCAGAACTTAAGTTACTAGCCATCACTGTACATGCCTATAGACAATGTGTAGGGTAATCAGCACCCACATGCTGGGAAATCCAGCATAAACATAATGTTGACCATCTGACAAGCACCAGAGCCATCCCTTGATTTCCCGCCAGACCTTTAAGATGGTTAACTCTTGGTTAAGTTAGCTCTCGACTTCTTCAACTCTTGGTAATGGGTTATGAGTGCAAGTGCACCCATGCATAACTCTCGCACTACATGTAGCATGCAGCACATACGACATGACAAGTTAACCATTAATGTTTTCCCTCTTTTAGCCAAGTGTCAGAAGTAATGGAGACCTCAGGATGGTCCAACTTGATTTCTCATCATCCCAGTCTAGTAGCCGAGGCCTTCAAAGCACTAGCCTCACAGTCAATGCCAAGAAAGAGACCGCGTCTGTCAAGCTAACAAACACTGACTTTGTTGTGTTTATTTGTGTTGCATATGAATTCATTTCCTATTGTGAGAAATGCTCACGGTATATCAGTGTGCATAATACAGGTATCATTTAAGTGTACATGTACGCGCTGGCATTGTGCAAGAGATGAATTAAGTGTCTATACATAGATATTATATTGCCTACGGACTGGGATTGGACATCGACACTGGGCATTTCCGTGTACACAGCGCGTTGCGCCGGAGGTCAATTTTGCCCTTGGATACGGCGTGGTTCTGCATGGTTACAGTATTACTTAATACAAAAACTGCCCGAATCAAAGGCGTTTTGCAACGAGATAACGCTTTGTCTGCATACAGATTATAGCCTAAACCATATTCGAATCATCGAACAGTAGCTCCAAGGTATTTAATTTATTCGGATATTTGTCATGTTGCGTCCAGAGGTACACAAAAAAGGTCACTAACAAGTACGAATTCTGCACTGCAGTATCGCCCTAGGCGCTGAAAAACATGCCTACACCACATTGATCAACGTGAATAACAATTATAAAGCTACAGCGTACACTAAAAACAGTTCGTATTTGCAGTAGAGGTACACAAAGTTCACGACTTTCTGCTCGCTAAATGTATTGCGGCATTTGGGTCAAGCGCAACGCGGTGTGCACGCACCAAAAATGTATTGTAGCGGTTTTATTACTTCTTGCAATGGTAAAGCGTAGACCGTAATGAGTGGTGCACTAATGCGTTAAAATGTCATTTAGTATTTGATCATGCTCCACTGTGTGAATAAATACCAGTGTCTTGACACATTAGTGACTGCAAGGTGACGCTTTACACTCAAATCTTCCTTGCAAGAAGTAATAAAACCTCTGTAACACTAACACATACAGTACTGTCTAGCATTGATAAATTAATTTTTAGTCTTGTGAATGCATGTAGACAGGTTTAGATTGTTTATTGATCCTAATCTGAGCTTTCTTGAATTTACTTGCTTCAACGTAGTTTTGAGCAACATTTACCTAAACGGAAAGTCATAACGATAAAATGATTTGTAGTGTTAGTCTCAATACTAGTGTACATCTGTATGCCATCAATTGTCTGGTTATCTAACTTGTGAACTACAGTTGCATGCTTACCAGTCTGGGATATGGGTTTTGATAGTGAAGTGCTGCACAAGTTGGAACACGTGTACCATTAGCAGTAAAGCACGTACAGTTGGTACTAACCAATATCTAGTCTCGCTCGACCCTCGTCAAGGCATTGTCTAATCTGTTGAGTATCTGTAAGCTAAATAATTGTCAACCAACACTCATTCTGTGAACACTACATGTATATAAAATACCATTTTGTTCTTTTTAAAGAGTCTCCTAGCTTCGTCTCTGATGTATCGCTGTTCCATTACTACGCTAGTTTCAGTAGATGACAATCGCCAGTGACTAGCAACGCGAAAAATTCGCCTATAGAGAGACAGAACTTCACCTCTAGTACTCATCTTCGCAATAGGCGGAGCTCAATTTGCTTACACATGCTGTATTAGTACAAAATTAATTATTAATTTTTATGATACAAGTGAACACAATTTTACTAGCAAACCAGTAACACATGGTCAAAACTGTCCAACATTTCTTGCTTTAAAGTTTTCAGTCGTTCTGAAGGCACGTTCGACAGGCAACTAGATAGTGAGGTAACTCGTTCAACTAATGGAAGCAATTCTTGAGAGAACATTCTGGAAGAACTTGGTGGTTCATCACATGCAGTCCTGTTAATTTTATGACTGCAATCTTCTCCTAACAGGTCCTCTCTCCATTCTAGCATCCCAATGACCACCTCGTTGACGTCCTTAGGTACTGAAAGAACAAGTAGCACTTTAAAGACACAGAGCAGTGAGGACAACGCCTTGGATCGGAGCTCCTTATTTCTGGCACACATGTTTGTAATGAGGATACCTAATCAATAGACAAGAAAGAGAGTTTAAATATATAAGTAACAGCCTCAGAAAGTAGAATTTGTTCCTGCATAGACTTAGCCTTACTATATATAAAGTAAAGTAAAAAAGCTTTAATAAAAAAACTGAAAAGTGTAGGGATGACTCTTAAAAAAGGAAAGGAACAAGATGGGATGATGCTTGCAAAAGTAAAGGAACAAGATGGAATAATGCTAAGCTTTCAATTGCAAATGTAAAAGTCCCAAGTATCCCTACATCAGCGGCTTGCTGCGACGCAACTGACAAATACGGAATCCTCTTCCTATACCTTCACAATCGTCGATTACTTCATCGGACTGCGTCCTCCAAACACAGCTATCTGCAGCTTATTTACAACTGTCAACTACTTCATCGGACTGCGTCCTCCTAAACACAGATACCTCTAGTTATTTACAGCCATCAATTACTTCATCGGACTGCGTCCTCCTTCAAGCCGCTGATGTAGGGATACTTGGGACTTTTACATTTGCAATTGAAAGCTTAGCATTATTCCATCTTGTTCCTTTACTTTTGCAAGCATCATCCCATCTTGTTCCTTTCCTTTTTTAAGAGTCATCCCTACACTTTTCAGTTTTTTTATTAAAGCTTTTTTACTTTACTTGTTCCTGTTACTTTTTTGATCACTATCAGTTTGAACTTATTAGTTGTATTCTATGATAGATGTTATTTCATTTTGACAACTCTGTGAGCAGCAGTTACTAGTCTAGCAGATGTGAACGTGCACAGCTAGGGTCTGGAGAGTAAGGAGTGTAGTTTAAAATAATGTTTAATAATTATTACCAATCATTCATTGAAAGGTTTAAAATAGTAAAGAGGTTAAGGACGCAGACAGCAAAATATCAAGTCCAGGTATGATTTGACAACATGATACTTGTTAGTACAGTAATGGATGAAGGAAGAGACTAATAGTGACAACTCATCAGGGGGCGGCGACTCCAATGTACCCTGTACTTGCGGCCGCGACCGGGATCAAATTGGAATCAATGGATCAAGATGGTTCGTTGGTGGCGATCAAAGGATCAAGACAGTTCCTGGGCTGATCAAAATCAAAAATTTAACTCTACTCTAATAAGTTTATAAATCATAATCATACCTGTTTATAATGCTATACAATGAGTTATGACTCTCTGTGCATATGCTACGAGACCGTACACAGCGGAAGTAGTATAACAGTAGTATAAAGCGGCTAGCTAGCTACTCGTCAGGCCACTCCCACTAGGGTTAAACGGTCACTCCTACTTATTAACATTAATATTATTAGAGCTCCTCTGCGTGCCTGTTTGCCATTGCAGCTGTTCTTTGCACAGCCGTAGGTACGAATGGTAGTTAGTATGGTACAGCTAAGCATGGGTGTTTGGTGTTAACTTGCATGTTTTTGCTAGAACTGGTGTAGTACGTACACGGCAGACTAACAGTAGGCTAGGGAGGAGCTTAAACGCGCACGTGCGCGACCAAGATCAAACGATCAAAGTCGAAAATCTACAGCAGTCAAGCGATCAAGATCAGATTTTGGACGATCAAAATTTTGATCCCGGTCGCGGCCACAAGTACAGGGTATATTAGAGTCGCCGCCCCCTGACTCATGATGCTGCAAGCCTAATAGTACGAGCGAGCACGCCTAGTAGAACCTTGTTGATGTCAATATCACACTCACAGAGGCTTCTAGTCCTTTACAACTTATCTGCGTGGTGTAGGAACCTTACTGTGCGTAGAATCTTGCTGCCGGGCTTAGAATACTTCATCACGTCTGGGTATGTCAGTTTTAACCCGCCATCTGAAGCTTTAACGAACAGATCAGTGTTACTTAGGGTATAGTACTGCTCTAGACAAATTTCATACCTCTGGCTTGCGCGCTGAAGCGTCCAGAGCAGAGACAAAACGCAGTATCGATCGAGATAGCTGCAAAACTGATGTGGGCGGAGTTAATGATACGAGCGTCAAGAGGGTTAAATATTTAATGGCGTCTTCAGTCCAAAACGGCCCAAAAACCATGTTTTTCAAGGATTACTCGCTTCTGGTAGTGTTTAATGCCTATCTAAGAAGTAAGTGCACTATTCCAGATATATACACGTACAATTGTGCAGGTTTGGTAGTGATTCGTTCACTCAGGACAGTGCTAGGCTCGTTCAAAGAAGAAAGAAAGAAAGAAGAAGAAAGAAGATGAACAATTCGCGTGGGCGGCGATTTTAGTTTACCACTTTAGAAACGTCTGTCAGCTTCGCCAAAGGTATTTCCATGCTCAGAACAATCGTCTGATCAATCCTAGATGTCTGGAATCTCGAGAAA
Organism: Haliclona indistincta; assembly: GCA_964017065.1. NCBI lineage: Eukaryota > Metazoa > Porifera > Demospongiae > Haplosclerida > Chalinidae > Haliclona > Haliclona indistincta. The sequence goes on along the minus strand of OZ024788.1, from coordinate 7,673,420 downwards.
CGCTAAAACAGCGAAGATCTGTGACGGCTCTCTGAGAGTCGCCATCTTGATTTTCGTCGTCAAGCAAGCAGTCCCGGCGACTTTCATAGACTTCCTACAAGCGCTTACACTTCAGATTCACTTAGAGATAGTTAAAATGCAGCAGAAATGTATAACAATAGAGATATGTGCGAAAACTCATTTTCACACATGAGTAGCCGCCATCTTAGTTCGAGGTCATCCCTACATATCATTGCCGATCGGCAATGATAATACCCACAGGTACAGTACAATGCCTGGGTATGAGACTCAACATTATAATCAATGCTGTATAGAAAACAAATTTGACCTGCATGTGGGCTATTATTATTCCAGAACAGTACTCATACCATGAGAAGATAAAATATTCTTTGCATTGGTGAGAAATTCTTCTGAAAGAAAAGAAAGAGGAGGAGAGCTCAATCCAATAGATTGATCCTTGCTGTCCACGTCAAGAATGACCACATTGAATACACCTGTAGGTGGATTAAACTATTCAGCTGGCAAAAAAATAATGCATATTTTATTTTTTATAAGTAAGATTATTTGAACCACAGGTGCATTGCACGATTTAAAGCTCAAGGGCTTGGCCAATAACGGTCAAAAAAGTGTGATAATGCACAAGCTGAAGGCGAGTGCATTGTCAGTGTTCGAGACCGTTATTGGCACGCCCGAGTGCTTTAAATTGCGTAATGCACCGCCTAGAGTGGTCTAAATGTTTTAAGGTGGTGGGTGTGCATGAATGTCATTAGCGAATGACTTTTTGCTAACTGTATTTCTTTACTTTCCGTACAGGTCAGAATAAGCCACCTACACTATACATTTGTACTATTGAATAGTTACTGTACGTAAATATGCAGTGCTAAGAATAAGAATCAACGCTTGTAGCTCATCACTAAAAAAACGCGGTGGTTTGTGACGGCTCAGTTCTACAGATAACATTCTATCTAGCTATTATTCGCTACAGAGCTTTGTTATTATACCTGGTCATTGTACTATGCATGGAAAAGCCGTTCCTCAGCTTCTAAGGCCGTCAACCGAACGATCATGTACGCCCACGCCCACGCACACTCTGGCGAACATAACATGAGCAAAAAGTTATCAAGATTCAAACGCATGCATAGAACCACGAAGAACACCAGGCTGCACACTTCGAAGCTATCATCAGATCTGGAATTTAAAAAAATTGCGAACATCAGGTGTCACAATAAAATTGTGTATAAAAATCCGCGTACTTTTATGGAGACTACCAAAAGTTGAAAACCACTATGTTATCTAACTATTCTAAATATTAATAACTAGCAAAAATTCGTATATTTGACGCACATTCCAGTATTTTCATATGAATAAATTTTTTATTATAATTCCTGTACCCACCACCTTAATGCTCACTGCATGGCCTTCGCGTTCTTGTGCTAGGCTGGCGCCGACAAGTGTGCATGATGCATGATTATCTGACAAACCTTGGGATGAGACATCACTTGCAAGCTTCTTCACATACTCAACACCATCACCAACATGAACTGTTATCTGAGCTGGTAACCCAAACCACTTGCTAGCCACATCAACCATCTTGTGATCTTGTTCTACCACCACCTGTGAAAACTGCATAAAAAGGTTTAGTTAGTGCAAATCCCCAATGATTGTACTGCTAGCCATGAGCAGGGCACATTACCCACAGACTGAGATTGGGCAAATTTATGCCGTGCTGCTGCTGCACCAGAATTTCCTCATAGATATAGCATGGTTACAGTCGAATAAAGCCATTTTGTGACAAGATAATGGTTTGTCTGCATTGAATCATCTAAAGGATTCTTCGTTGATTCAGATATTTGTCATAATTGTGTCCAAAGACGCACAAAAGGTCACGAGGCACACAGAATTAACATCCAGCTTACAGCGGTTTTATTACATCTTGCACGCGTAGAGCGTGAAGTGTAGAGCGTTAACCGTGTTCAATCTAAATCACGCAATGTAATATACCTTCCAAATAAGGCACGGATGACACTTTACGCTTTTGTGGCTGTTGCAAGGAGTAATAAAACCGCTGTACTATTTAGGTGAAGTGCAACATGGAGTGCTCACTCCACAATGACCATGCACTCAAGTGAGCAGACTCACCATACTGTATGTGGCATGAAGGCTAGCAAATGACAGTGACCATGTTAGGACAGCAGTCAACACACTCCTTCAGAAGAGAGTATCTACTACGATATTGCCATCTTCAAGCAATATCAGAAGCTTAAACATCTTTTGGTGCATTAATGAAAGCTGGGTTCTGACTTGAACAGTGACATTTCAGCTTTCAGCTTTGTTACTCTGTGCATATCAATGCATGAGACAACCACATGTTCACAATGAGATTGCGTGTGTTGTCAACTAAAACTGTGTTGTCAACAACGCATGATGCTTGGTAAGTCAAGAACCTTGCCGTTGCGTGTGATGTTGTTACTGTGGATTGTAAGGCACTTGCATTCAGAAATCAGCCCCGGCTTGCCCCACAATAATGAATGTCATATCCACTGTACTGATAAATTTTACCTGAGGCAAAAACTTGTTAATAAAAGCAGATAATGCTCCTCCTCCAAGACCAACGGTGAGAGTATGAATGTCTCCTAGTAAAATACAAGTAATGCATCACACGTCAGTTTGACACAATCAATACAACAGCAATACACTGTGACCTGCCCGGCTCTTGTTTTTAAGTAAAAATGGGCACACAAATAAAAGTTGCTATTATGAATTTAAACGTTACTTTGTGAAAGATAGAACAGTATGTCTTAATTATCAATAAAATAGTTCAGTGACACTAGTTGTCTGTACTTTGTAAGCTTGATGCCGGCGGCAAATCACAAACCATTACCAGTAATTCATTGTACACTCAGCTTTGCCCTGTAGAAATTTATTATACCGTGTAATATCAGAACTGCTACTGGTATGTCAAGTTAAATGCTTACATCAGGAAAGCCGAAAGGTGTGAAGGAGTGTGTAACTCTAATGTGAGTTTTGGTGTACAATTATTGGCTTCAATAATGACCTTGTTTTGATTGAGTAAAACCATTCACAAGTGCTAATGAGGCGATTATTGCTGTGTGATGTCCAAACATGAGATGGGTGTGGTCAATGATTCTGCTAACAGCAGCACCGCTATTGTGAAATCTTGACTTGCGTGTAGATTTCTTTGATTTGACTATTTGAATAAAGAGTAAAAAAGACTCGCATGCTCATTAGCGAATAGCGATACTACTTACCAGGTTTCATCACAACCTCAGTCTGTGCTAGATGAGGGCTATTAGTGAACACTAATCTTCTCACACAACCATCTTGTCCAGGTAACTCGCTTTCTTCTACAACAAACTTTCCATTGAAAGGAGAAGAGTCTTCATACAACACTCTAAGATCACCAAGTCCTTCACCAAGGGTAAGCACTGGCCACTGTAAGAACGAAACAAAGAGATTACACTAACTTAAGTGCAGAATAAAACATGTTTAGTATCTAGGGAACGACAGCAGAGTCACTAATCTTATCGGGCAATTAGTGTTGTGAATTTTTCGAGACTATAGAGTTTTAGTTAGCCGCTTATGCCACATGGCTGAACGTCAACAGCTGGTACAATGATGTCATCACTTATATGGTATTGTTTATAAGAAGGCAATCTAGTCATGCACATATACAGAACTCTAGTGTGCACAGTATTTTGTAAACACATGTAAAACACATAAATACATAAACCTAATGCATGTGGCTTTCAGCTAGCTCTTAACTAACGTGAGGAAATGTTAGCCAAGAGAAGCGAGAACTCCTTGAAAACCATAAGGGAAACCAGATGCCAGCTGTTGAGAATATGTAATTAAACGCAATGCCTGGGGTAACGGAAGATCATGTGCACATCAAGAATGCCAGACTTTAGCTGTTAGTGCAAATAAACGTGTAACTAAAACTTTGTTTTTCACAGCAGATGCACATCATAGATACCTATTCACCTGACTAGAGGTAAAAACTATTTATGAAGATACACTAGTATCTATTTTTTTTGTATGCAAGGGGTACATGTGTTAAAGATTCAATCACCTTTCTTCCTTCAGGTAAATTGTCCTGCGCTAGCTCAAGAGCTTTGGACGAGACTTCTTCTTTTACCTGATCCAGGCCATGATAAGTGTGGCCACGATGCAGTGTGACTAGCACCAAACGATCAAACCCAGCAGACTCAGCCAACTCTCTTCTACCAGGCTCAGATGAAAATATCCAATCGGTCTCCCTAGAAAAAATATTTCTGGGATTATGTTTCTATTTCTAGTCACAGCTGTTTATGATGATGAGTCATAGTTTAAGTCTAGCTATAGCAGCAATGGTATTCTCTGTATACTGGTTAAACTGTATACACTCATGGTATTGGTATTGGCATGGTATGTTACTCATGGTATTTACGTGTATACATAAAATTAATAGGTATGGAGTTACATGCTCCCTTGGCCGGCTTCGCCAGCTTGATATGCTCCTGCTACGCATGCGTTCAGTGTGCATAGCCATAATAAGGAATCGCTAAAAATAGAATGGGCAGCCATGTTTGGATTTCGCCGTATATAGAGTAGTATGCTCCCTTGCACATGTCGTCTCGATGGGCTCCTGCTCGACTAGAGAGTTAGAGCAAGGACTTCAATGTTCTTGTCATGGGGTGATATAATGGGCACTGCTCAGCAAGTAGCTTACATACTGAAACTTGGAAGATAGGCATGAAGAAAAGCAGTAGCTAATAATTATTATGCCTCGATGGCGGAGGCATACAGTAGTCTGTTTGTGTATCAACGTGTCAGGTGAATTTCTCGTTGCTCGCTGAATACTAAGCGCTAAAGCAAGTAACACAAACAAGAATCTACTTGCTCGAAAATGAATTTTGATTATAAAGCTCCGTTTGTGAGTTATGGCAAGATGTGCTTACCTCAATGGCTGTTCCAGATGATCCAGACACTATCCAAGGACATCGTTGGCTGCCTTACAGTTAGTTTGTACTACAAATGCATAGTTGCAACCACAGCAGTCAGTGTACAGCTGATTGCAGCAAACTTGCTTGACAAACAGACTACAAAGACTGTTACTTTGTGTCAACACCACACCTCTCCTTAGTGTGGTGTTGACCTTGTAGTCTGTTTGTCAAAACTGAGAGTCAAGTATGTTTGCAGCTGTACATATTCTACAGCTATAGTCTCTCAGCAATAATGAGTCTTGAGCTTGCTGTAGCTTTACTAATAATAGCAGAAATTTGTGTTGTCAAAGCATAATAGTTATGCCTCAGTGAGCAGAGCCATGAGGCATACGGTAGTCGTGTTGTGTATCTGTCTGTCTGTCAGCAGGATTTCTCATCGCTCGCTGAAAACTAAGCGCTGAAACATGCAACACAAGCTAATGTCATTAATTTGCTTGAAAATGAATTGTAAGTATGGTTATAAGGCTCTGTTCGTGAGTTATGGTGTGATTGCAAGGATCAATGGCAATCTAGAGTTATCCGTAGACAAAACTATCCACAGTTGACTGCCTAGAAGCTGATAGGTTAGAATTTCAATACAGGACAGCAGGATAGCAGCGGATGTCTACGAAATTGTGTAAGCAAGCTATGGCTGTTATCTCACTCATGTGCTGTGCGAACTAAACATTATAGACACTCCCAGTTGAATTAGTGGTCAGCAGTGATTGGCTTCTGATTGCATACCTAGCTATTATACTGCATTGTGATTGATATAACAGCTGCAGTTTACTGGCATCTGCACCTTTGGTACATCATTATCAACAGCTCTAGAGCTGAAGCTACTGTAGGTACTACAACATTCATGGATAAGACTGTCATGCTCAGTTTCCACCAGCTACAGAATTGTAGTATAGCTACAGCTTCCTCACTGTAGTGTCTGTTGTCAATTAAACTAAACTGAGTTTGAAATTCGTCGAGACATCAGCACCGTCAGTGCTTTTATTGTTTGAGTACTCACTTATATAAAAATGCAAAAATGATTTGTTTTAAGGGTACAAAGACGGTCTGGGTATGAGATTTCGGACTAAATCTTGCAAAACAAATGTGAGTGAAATTGCTAAATGTGTGTGCACAACAGTCACAACTTACCGACCCCAAGGAGCAATGAATATTGCAAACAGTCCATTCTTAGCTTTTCTGTGTGCAATATCCACAACTGTCATAGTATACCGTGGTTCATTCTCAACCCATAGATCCACATGAAACTGCTCACCAACCTGAATACTTTAATAGAAGGAAAAAAAAGAATTAAATTGCCAGCGTATAAGCTAGCTGTGTCTTTGTCTTTAACACTGTATCAAAACAAACGTATAAGTGCCTAGCTTGACCTCAAATTGTGTATTTATGCATACCTTGACAAATTGTGCCTAACTAGGGCAAATTGTTGACAATCTTTTACAAAGCTCTTGACACCATCCGCACCTGAACACCTGATGCATTTACCACTGTCACTTACATACTCAAAAACCTAAAGTAGAAATGAGTAACTGGAAAGACATGCCGAGAAAATAGACAATCTTACCTTTAATGGAGGTCTGCCTTGAATATTAGCCATCTTAGTCATGACGAAAACAAATACAGGCAGTCTACTACCAACACTGCTTCCACTGGCTTCCTGGTTTACTTTATGCACTCTCACAACCCAACCACTTCCAAACGACAACATCAGTTTGTCCAGTATGTGCTCCTGTGCAAGACTCACGCACAAGTATCTTCCGCCAATCTTCAGAATCCTTTCAACTTCACTAAACAATTTATCAACTTTCTCAAAAGTCTTTTCTGTCTCATCAGTAAAAACAGCATCTAAAGTGCCCTTGTCAAGAACACAGTCGAATAAACCGTCTCTATAGCCCACATTCAACATGTCCATTACATGGTAAGTCATATCTGGGCGCTTGTCTTTGTTTCTGGCGGTCATCTGTTTTATAACCACCTCGGAGATGTCGATGTTGTCGATTGCGTGAATACCGGCATCGTACAGATCTTCGCTGACTTTAGAATTTCCGCATCCAATAACAAGAACTTTGTTTTGTGGTTTGAGGTACTTGTGAAGTACATGACAATGGTCTAAATACTCGCCATACCATTCAAACGGCACATTTCTTTTCGTGAAGAAGGTATCCCAGTACTCTTTGAGCTGGAACTGCCTGTGAGAACGAGGCAACAAGCTCATGATCACAATCACACACGTGTACACGCTTCGCTTGAAGGCGGAGCTATTGCGAGTCACGTGCGAAGGCGTGACCACATTACCAACTTATTATTGGCTTAGCTAGCTAAGCGATTGAAAGATATATTGCTCATTCGCTCTTGCATGTACAGCAATGGATCTAGACGGCCCGATACGCAATCTTCCTCGTGATGCTCTCCTGCCGCTGTGTATGCGGTTATCGTCGAATAGTGTTCTTGGTCACGACTGGAGAAAGCTGGCCGACTACATTCGATTGCCTTACGAAATCGTTAACTTGATCGATCAAATGGAGACAAGTCGTTCTTTAAAAGCATTTAAACTTGTCGAAATATGGGACACAGGGATCAAGAAGAATCCTGGTACTGTAAAAAAGTTTATTGTGGCTTTGATAGAATGCAGACATTTTCGTGGTTACTTGAAAGACTTTCGTCAGCAGTTAATTGGTGAGAATGTATTATACATGTACTCGTAATAACTGGAATGTGGATGTATGCACAATAGTGTGATTTATGTTGTTTTATGTTCACCAGGTCAAGTGGATTTTGCCAAGATAGAATCCTTTATAGCTGATCATAAGGGAGGAGTTCACGAAGCACTGTTTCCTCCTCTTCAACTTTCTGATGTTGTTTGGGACAACCAGATTGAGAGTCAGTGCATCATCAGTTTTCCTGATCCATTAGAGTGTCCTCATCCCTTGCCCTTTCAAGGTAGGCCTGACTTAAGCTGACCAAGAATGTATTATGTGCAGTGGTTGTAAGGCTTATAAACCACAAGAGAATTAAACAGTGCACACTCAAAAACAGACTAAATACTTGAATATAGCATTATCAGTTTATGTTGTCAAAATTATGATAGTTGTATTGTCATAAACCACTAACTAAATTCCTTACTCCACAGTTGGCAGGTCTCCATTTTCTTTCATACTGTCTAGCTTTAGATGTTTGATTTTGTTTACTGTGAGCTGCCAGAGTAGACTAATTTGTATTTTTATGCTTCCTTTTAACCTGGATGTCACACTTGTTCTTGTATGTGGATTTCCTCTTAATAACTCAATTTGTATTCATGCTCCCACATTTGCCAAATGTTGAGGCATGTACCTGCCATAACCTCATGATAGAGGAAGGGTTTCCCTATAGACCAATTCACATCTGCAAAATCAACTTGAATTTGTCCCTGTGGTAAATGGTTAAATGGTAGAGGGCTGGTACAGACATGAGAAATACTTTTTATATGTCTTCTTGTCTTTGTGTTTAGATTGCTAGGTTTCTCTCTGGGTAGAGGTCATCTTTGAGTTTAGCTTGTTAGTTAGTTAGACAGGGTTTCGGAGCCACCTTATCTTCATTTATTCTTGTTCCTCTAATCCTAATAATTTCCTTGTTCCTATTTCTCGCACTGATCAATCTGCTAACTCTTTTATGTTACGTTCTATTAAGGTGGCGGGGAGCATCACTTTGCTAACCATGTATGTACTTACTGTATATAAAATATGCAGTGCTACGGACTGGCTACGGATTCTAAGAACTAACGCTCGTTGAAAAAATGAGCAAGCAGAGTAGAGCTTCGTTATAAACCTGGTTGTAGTCCTATGTATGGATTTGCTATTCCTCAGCTTCTAATGCCGTCAACCGAGTGATCGTATCTGCCCACGCACTACTCTGGCGGCCATAACACGATAAAGACGTTGTTGTGATTCAAAAGCATACATAGAACCACGAAGGACACCAGGCTGAAGCTATCAAAGAATTGCAAACACCAGGTGTCATGGTAAAAGTGCGCATACTTTTATGGAAAGAACAAAAGTCTGAACAGCAATGTTATCTAACTAGTAAGATTAGTTAATTAACTAGTATATTTTTGCCGTGCATTCCCGTATTTTGTTATGATTAATTTTTATTGTAAATCCTGTGCCCACCACCTCAAGCTATGGATAATTTACCTATGTAGAGACAAAAACGGCCACTTTTCGGCCGACTTTTTCGAAAAGTGGCTGTTTACTAGTTTTTAGCACAGTAGTACCTGTCATTGAAAATTTAGCACCTTCAGTTTTAACCTTCACAGCACTCTAGCATGTTCGTATTTTGCACAGTGCATAAAAACATTCGTAAATAAATTGGGCAAACTGTCACCCCTCATCTTAACCACACATTTGCTTTATGTAGATCTCAGACAACGAGTGATCCCTGGAAGTATCTACGTGTCTCATTTCTCTAACAGCTGCTGCAAAACTTACAAACAACAGGTCCGCAACTTGGTCACATACTTTCGGAACTATCAGCATAATGTTTGGTACTCCAAGGATGGCTGGTGGTCCATCAATCGATCGGCTAGAAAGCAGAATCATATCGATAGTGCTGATACCATCATTGTAGTCCTTAATCAAGAGTACCTGTTTGCTTGTGAGCAGCGTAAAGCAGGAAATCCTGTTCCCTCTTGTGTTGCTGTTGACATTGCCTGTTTTGAGACAATAGGTATCTATGAAGGAGCATCACATCGCATAATTCCTGTTGTTATCGACCAGTGCAAAAACCGATGTAATCTGATAGGTGTTCCTCGTGTACTCTGGTTGAATGGATCTGTTTCACCACTGTCATTTCCAAGGCAAGCCATAGACCTAGCTCGCTGTGTGCAGAGGGTTGTAAAGTATGATATTCCTGTAACTGGGCCACCAAGAAAAGTTTCTTCTGTTCACCTTAACTGTGAAAAAATAAAACGTGAAGCAATATTAGAAGCAGAAAAAGAAAGAAAGAATGAGTACACTTGAGTATACTCTTAAACTGAACAACCTTATCACTTACACTTTGTATCCCTATTGAAGTAAACTTGACCATCTGGATATGATTGTGGCCCGCCACCGAACTAGTGCAGCTATGTGCAGAGGAAGTGAAAGAAACTCTTTTTATTCTTAATTTTTCTATGTATGTAGTGTTTACTCTGCATGTTCTTATAATTAAATTTTAAGAAATTTATGATAGTAAAAATGTAGGTTATACACCGAGGTAGAGGTGGCTGGTGACGAAAAGTGAATTTCATTGGTCGCGTCACACTTCCGCTTTTGACATCGCGATATGCGCAATCCAGATCGCTTTCAAGATGGTTCTTCGCAGTGGGTGTGGTTTAACCATTATCTGGTTTAACCACACCCACTCTGTGTAGTCGGCATATTCCTAACGGTTGTCTCTCGCCCTCTTTTCTATTATTTACTCTTTGGAATATCGCGTCGAAGATTCGTATTATGTCTACCATAAGCATAATGCAGCAATTTTTTTTCCCTCTCACTCTTGGAGTTATCTTAGGAACGATGTTGGTAAGAAATTTTGATGTTAATTCTGAGTGGTCGGAGCATCTACCAGCACTTGACCAACCTTTCGTTTTAGCAGCTAGATGGCCTCAGATACTAGCCCAGATGTCCGCAGAGTTCAATCGTCAAATTAACTGCAAAGACGTAAGAGATATACGATTGCTGTTCGTTGTAATGTCTACTCCCACTCATAATGGCGTTTTATTGAGGGAGTTAGCACGCAAGTCAATCTACAAAGACCTTCCTGCTGAAACTACTGTGAAGTTTGTAGTCGGAACAATAGGACTAAAAGAAAACAATCTCTCCGATTTAGCGAAGGAACAAGCCAAGTTTGGTGACCTTATTATGCTAAATGATCACAAGGAGTCATACAATGAATTACCCAAGAAAGTACAATATGTAATGCAGTGGGCTGACAGGTATGCACAGTTTGACTATCTCGTTAAGACTGATGATGATGTCGTTGTACTAGTTGATAATATGCTGAATGGTCTGAAGGACCTTGGCTGTCCAAGAGATCTCTACTGGGGCTTGTGTTTTTTTCGAAAAAAAGTTGAATATAAAAAAGGCTATTGGAAAGATCCATCATGGTATTATTGCGAAACATACTTACCGTATTGTGGAGGGCTTGGGTATGTCATCGGAAGACAAGTAGTGCAAGCTATTGCAAGGTATGGAAACAATTACAAGCACACAAGATTAGAGGATGCTACACTGGGATTGTGGATATCACCATATCGCCTCACAAGGAAGAATGATGAAGAACGATTCGCCTTGAAGCCTTCATGCTCTAATGTAACTATTCTTGCTCATCAAAGTATTCTCAAAAACTTCAAAAGGACGGCTGAAAACTTGATTAATAAAGGTTCTATGTGTTAATTTTGTCATGTATTCTTTTGAAAAATCACATGTTAGGGTGTATTCATGACAATTATTTTCTTAGGCTAATTTGTATTTAAATGTTTAACCTGGATGTCACACTTGTTCTTGTATCTGGATTTTCTCTTTATAACTCAATTTTTATTTATGCTCCAAATGTTGAGGCTTGTGCCATAGCCTCATGATAGAGGAAGGGTTTCCCTATAGACCTACTCACATCTGCAAAATGTCTTCTTGTCTTTGTGTTTAGATTGCTAGGTTTCTCTCTGGGCATAGGTCATCTTTGAGTTTAGCTTGTTAGTTAAACAGGGTTTCGGTGCCATCTTATCTTCATTTATTCTTGTTCCTCTAATCCTCTTGTTCCTTTTTCTCGCTCTGACCAACTGCTAACTCTTTTATGTTACGTTCTATTAAGGTGGCGGTGCGCCAATTTAATGAGATTCATGACTTTACAAGTAGCTTTTTTTCAGCAATGGTATTTGTGCAGGCGTGCTCCGGTATGCATTTTGTTTTGTCTATCGATAAACATCGATTATAGCAAGTTTCAGTCACGAAGTATTTAGCTAACATGGAGCAGCGAGCTCGCCCAGTAAAGACCAGTCTGTGGCTGTTATCTCCAGTTCGGCTTGCTTGCTCCGGAAAGAACTTCGTTTACAGCTTTAAAATTCCAGCGCGCACAGACGTATAGAGCGATTTTTCGATACTCCCTTGCTAACCCTGCAAAACGGCAAGCCTAGACCAAAAAAATTCTTTAAAAAAAATTCTGGATCCAATTACGGAAATTCGTTCTATACGTCTGTGGGCAAGATGCCGCTGCATGCTGCTGCGTTTGAAGCGCGTCGATCTATTGCTCGACAGTCGAGATAGCAGCCATAGACGCTTCATGTATTATTTCCCCCATACTGTTATGTAAATCGCTGTAGTTGTAAAGTCTAGTTATTAATAAAACGCACATTGCGTGGGTGTTGAATATTAACTAAGTGCACCGCCACCTTAAACTGAATAACCTTATCACTTACACTTTTATCCCTATTGTATTAAACTTGACCATCTGGATATGATTGTGGCCCGCCACCGAACTAGTGCAACTATGTGCGGAGGAAGTGAAAGAAACTCTTTTCATTCTTAATTTTTCTATGTATGTACCGTATTTCCTCGAATAGAAGCCGCCTCCGAATAGACGCCGGTCCTGTTTATAAGCCGAGGGTATAACGGTAACATACAGTATTAGAGGCCGGGTCTTGAATTAACGCCGGGTCATAAACATTGTAGTACCGCCCACAGTCAATTGTCACGCCTTGTCCACGTGTACGCGTTTGTCTAGCCATGTCGAAGAGAAAAAGCTATGACACAACCTTGACAGATCGACAGATAGCTCTTCTCCAATACTAGGTGTCCAAGATGCTTTGTAGATATGGTGCCCTCCTACTGCGCTTTCCTTTTCATATACGCTACGAACAGCTACTCGTCGACTAGCTGCCATTGTAATTTTTATGTACGAAAAATTGGAAATCTACAAAGGCTTCGACAAAAATTATGTAATAAACACCGGCCTCGATTAGAGGCCAGTCCTGTTTAGACGTCGGGGTAAAAACTTGCTGGAAGGAAATAGATGCCCGGGCTTCTATTCGAGGAAATACGGTACATGTAGTGTTTGTTCTGGTATATTAACTGCTCATTATTATGCCTCGTTGGGCAGAGCCATGAGGCATCAGTAGTCGTGTTGTCAATCAGTCAGTCAATCTGTCTGTCGCAACAATTTCTTGTCGCTAGCTGAAAACTAAGCGCTGAAACATGGAACACAGACAGAAATTGATGCTTGCTCATATTTTTATTTGAAGAATTTCAGTTATAGAGCTTATTGCGTAAGCTACAGCATGGATGGCTTTCCTGGATGGCTGTTGCTGGGGTGTTGTGGATTTCTATAAAGACAAAATTGTCTACTGCTGGTTACCTTACAGTTAGCGTGATCATCTTTACTTCAGAACAGTGTGGGTGCAGGCTCTAACAACCATTAACTTATTCAGGATTGTACAAGTTAGACATTCACTGTTTGTACACTAGCACTGTAAGAATAAGAATAATAATATTGGCAGTAGTCAGCCAAGATCACGAGCAATACTTTCCTCAATAAAATTCTGTCTGTGGCCTTCAGAATATACCCAAACTTGGATATACCGTAAATCTGGAAGTTTTTGCGTATCCAAATTTTCGGTGCATCTAATTTTCGTTGTTAGCTTGGGTGCGCAAATAGTGCGCATTGATTAAACCAATGCTCGTAAAATTTCGCGTATTTAATTTTCGTCGCAAGGACGAATGACGAAAATATTTTGATGATAAAATTTCCAGATTTACAGTATTATGACTATTGATACAGTTCTTTGCGAAGATCTTGCATAACAGAAGCGAAAGCGGAAGTATGATGTTGGCCAATCAAACGCACATATTATAAGCATGACTAACTGAAGTACAGTTGTTTGCGAAGATCTTGCATAACGGAAGCGAAAGCGGAAGTGTGATTCTAGCCAATCAAATTCACTTTTCGTCACGTGTATAATAGCTTCAGTTAGTCACGCTTTCGTGCGTTTGATCGGCCAACGTCATACTTCCGCTTTCGCTTCCATTATGCAAGATCTTCGCAAACAACTGTAACAGAGAGTTTTTGTCAATAAACTTCCTCTGAGTAGGAAAACCATGAGGTAAGCAACTCAAAATTGCACTTTTAAGCACAGTACACAAGAAAGCTCACTGTTATTTCTTCGCCTCGTCGAACTACTGCCTTTGTGAATGAAAGTTCTATTAGCGTTGT
>OZ024788.1:7609201-7654201 GCA_964017065.1 Haliclona indistincta | reverse complement strand
CGAAACTTACTTACCGTATTGTGGAGGGCTTGGTTATGTCATCGGAAGACAAGTAGTGCAAGCTATTGCAAGGTATGGAAACAATTACAAGCACACAAGATTAGAGGATGCTACACTGGGATTGTGGATATCACCATATCGCCTCACTAAGAAGAATGATGAAGAACGATTCGCCTTGGAGCCTTCATGCTCTAATGTAACTATTCTTGCTCATCAAAGTATTCTCAATAACTTCAAAAAGACAACTGAAAACTTGATTAAAACTGGTTCTATGTGCACAAAGAAAGCATAAAATATTTTTTGAAAAATCACATGTTAGGTTGTATTTATGAATGAAAACTATGCATACCATTGTCATTTTCACTTTGCTGAGAATAATATCAACTATTTCCACTATTAATTTTCGCGCGCACACGTGCGCAAATTTTGTATTGATTGCTAGATAGTGAGCTAGTCTAGCAGCTAACCCTCCCGCCTACTGATAATTGGATGGACGGCGGAGAGGGTCTAGCAAACATTGCCATTCATTGATTTTTAATGAATAATAATGAAGTAAACCTACCGCGTGTATGCATGTTTAATCATAATTCATAATAATAACAAAGCCACGAAGAATGAATATCATTTTCTTCCTGGGAGAAAATGATATTCATTACGAATCTGATTGTGCTAGACCCTCTCCGCCGTCCATCCAATTATCAGTAGGCGGGAGGGTTAGCTGCTAGAGCCTAGATCTAGACTAGACTAGGTAGGCGCGGTCTATGGCTGGGTGTGGTTAACTGTATTGCATTAAAACCCGTTGGCTCTCTCTCGCTCTCGTCCAGCCTCCTCTCTTCTAATACTCTTGGAATATCGCGTTGCAGATTCGCATACTATTATTATGTCTACCATAAGCATAATGAAGATTTTTTTCCCTTTCACTCTTGGAGTTATCTTAGGAACGATGTTGGTAAGAAATTTTAATTCTGAGTGGTCGGAGCATCTACCAGCACTTGATCAACCTTTCGTTTTAGCAGCTAGGTGGCCTCTGATACTAGCCCAGATGTCCGCAGAGTTCAATCATCAACTTAACTGCAAAGACATAAGAGATATACGATTGCTGTTCGTTGTAATGTCTACTCCAAATCATAATGGCGTTTTATCGAGAGAGTTAGCACGCAAGTCAATCTACAAAGACCTTCCCGATGAAATTACTGTGAAGTTTGTAGTTGGAACATTGGGACTAAATGAAAACATTCTCTCCAATTTAGTGAAGGAACAAGCCAAGTTTGGTGACCTTGTCATGCTAAAAGATCACAAGGAGTCATACAATGAATTACCCAAGAAAGTACAATATGTAATGCAGTGGGCTGACAGGTATGCACAGTTTGACTATCTCGTTAAGGCTGATAATGATGCCGTTGTACTAGTTGATAATATGCTGAATGGTCTGAAGGACCTTGGCTGTCCAAGAGATCTCTACTGGGGCTGCTGTTTATTTCGAAATGGAGTTGTTTATGAAAATGGCTATTGGAAGGATCCAACATGGTATTTCTGCGAAAGTTACTTACCGTATTGTGCAGGGCCTGGTTATGTCATCGGAAGACAAGTGGTGCAAGCTATTGCAAGGTATGGAAACAATTACAAGCACTCGAGATTAGAGGATGCTACACTGGGATTGTGGATATCACCATATCGCCTCACAAGAAAGAGTGATCGAAAACGATTCACCTTGAACCCTTCGTGCTCTAATTTAACTATTCTTGCTCATCAACGTTTTCTCCAAGACTTCAAAAAGACAACTGAAAATTTGATTAATAAAGGTTCTATGTGTTAATTTTCTCACGTATTCTTTGGAAAAAATCACATGTTAGGGTGTATTCATGACAATTATTTTCTTAGGCTAATTTGTATTAGACTAATTTGTATTTAAATGTTTAACCTGGATGTCACACTTATTCTTGTATGTGTATTTTCTCTTAATTATTAAATTTTTTTCATGCATTTTTTATTTTGCATTTCAATTTTTATTCTAACATTTGCCAAATGTTGATAGACCAGTAATAATTATTGTGATTTGACCTGCCACAAATATCATTCAGTGATTTTGTATACCTAATAGTTTCCTCTTTAACATAATTATAAAGTCCTAAGAAATTCTGTGGGGGAAGTGTCTAAATTTCAGAAAACAATTTATCACCACTTAACAAGGTGTTAATAATAAATTATTAACTAAAACTTTTAAACTTTTATTAAAAGCTGATTTGGGCATTTGCATTTCACAACAAGTTTATCTGGTCATTGAGCAAGTTTTGATGAGAAGTTTGAAGACTAGGGGAGGACTCACAAGAGGGAGAGGCATCACAGAAAACTTCAATGTTTGATTTGTTTACTATCACGGCCTGCATGTGCTGATGTTAACCAGACAATGCAACAGTTCACGCGAGTTAACTACAACACTGGGGAGCAGAATAAAGATATGACCAAAGCAAGGCAATTTTGTGACTGGAAGGATACACTAGCCGTACTGCAGTATCTTGAGGAGCGAAATCCATTCAGCACTGATCCCAGTATACGAAGCATGGACTCCATGCCCACTCAACTGTCAATGTTGATACAGCCTTTACAGTTGGAAATACAATATTAGAGTCCATGAATGGAAAAACACTTGCTGAGTATACATTCACAAGGAAAAGCCAAGCTGTTACTCTTGCCACAAAGTCATCAGTCAAGAATGAAGGAGAGCAGATCCAGATAGATCCACAGCTTCTCTTTTAGAGGCTGATCACTGTAATATACTCGTCTGATGAACTAGAGTCGGTTTTCAAGTATGAACTATGCAACTACCCATCGGCTCTATTCGATTAATCTCTTCTACTAAGGGAAGCAGAAAAACCAGCTTTTGCTGATGGTAACAGTTTCTAGCCAATAAGGTGGAACAAAGTTCAACAAGCAGAGATTCATTTTTATGCTCATTGAAGAATTGCAGAAAATGAATTGTGAGACACACTATGCAGCTGAAGATGCTGACCTACTGCCACAAAAACCACAGTGCTAGTTGGAGATGACACAGACCTTATTGTTCTACTCTGTTATCATGCAAGCCTCAATTCACATGACCTTTTCTTTCGACCCGAACCAATAAAAGACAACAAGAAAACCCCTGGAACATAAAAGGTATATAAAGCAAAGACTTGGTCCAGAAGTTTGCAACGTACCACATTCTTTTTGTGCATGCATTTCTTGGATGTGACACTACATCCCACCTCTTTGAAATCAGTAAGGGAACATCTCTCAAGAGATTTCGAGCCAACATTACCTCCCATGAGCATATGATGCCTATCCTAATAGTAGCTGGTGAGAAAGCCCTGGTTATCATCTACAATGGAAATTCAACTGACACTTTGGATTCTCTTAGACATCAGCGTTTTTGGGAGAAGTGGCTTCGAAGTCATCTTAGCATGATAAACCACAATCCTTACCACCAACATCTGTGGCAGCAAATATCATAGATTATGTGTGTATATCTTCAAGTCCAGCAATGGAAAGGATCAGCAGACAATCTTCACCCAACGGACTGGGGATGGCAAGTGTGTGATGATGGATTTGTGCCACAACGAACAACACGAGCTCCAGCACCAGAAAATTTGCTAAGCATCATCAGATGTAACTGCAAGACAGACTGTAGTACCACAAGATGCACTTGCAAGAAGCACAACATAGAGTGCACTCCAGCATGCGGTAATTGCAGAGGATCTGGCTGTACAAATTCATCCCTTTTTGAAGATGATGAGGAAGACAGCATAGATGATGATTTTCCTGCATTGATTATGCTCTAAATGTACTCTCATGATCAAACATGAACATTATTAATTTTCGTGCGAATTTGTCAGTGTCATTTATACTATTTTGGGTCATAGCTCATTCAGACTTTGTCTCACATGTACGTTATTGGTCTCAAATGATAGCTCAAACACAGAGCTTTATAGGTTTATAAGCAATAAATAATATTTAAGCTGTTAATAGCTTATTGAATTCAGTTAATTAGAAAAACAATAGGTGTCAAAAATAATGTAAATTATAATATTAACTGATTTCACATATTTCCCTCCATGGGATTCCTTAGGACTTTTTACCAGTGATTGTGGACATGTTAAGGAAACAAATGCAGTTGAGTTTGCTTTTGTTGCAATTAGTGTGAGGTTTGGCCAATATTTTCGATAATATTACTGGACTATGCTAGATGGCCTCTGATACTAGCCCAGGTGTCCGCAGAGTTCAATCGTCAAATTAACTGCAAAGACATAAGAGATATACGATTGCTGTTCGTTGTAATGTCTACTCCAAGTCATAATGGCGTTTTATTGAGAGAGTTAGCACGCAAGTCAATTTACAAAGACCTTCCCCTTGAAATTACTGTGAAGTTTGCAGTTGGAACATTGGGACTGAAACATTCTCTCCAATTTAGTGAAGGAACAAGCCAAGTTTGGTGACCTTATTATGCTAAAGGATCACAAGGAGACATACAATGAATTACCCAAGAAAGTACAATATGTAATGCAGTGGGCTGACAAGTATGCACAGTTTGACTATCTCGTTAAGACTGATGATGATGTCATTGTACTAGTTGATAATATGCTGAATGGTCTGAAGGACCTTGGCTGTCCAAGAGATCTCTGGTGTTTTGTTTCGAAAAGAAGTTGTTTATGAAAAAGGCAAGTGAAAGGATCCAACATGGTATTTCTGCGAAACTTACTTACCGTATTGTGGAGGGCTTGGGTATGTCATCTGAAGACAAGTAGTGCAAGATATGGAAACAATTACAAGCACACGAGATTAGAGGATGCTACACTGGGATTGTGGATATCACCATATAAGAAGAATGATCGAGAACGATTCGCCTTGGAGCCCTCATGCTCTAATGTAACTATTCTTGCTCATCAAAGTATTCTCAATAATTTCAAAAAGACAACTGAAAACTTGATTAAAACTGGTTCTATGTGCACAAAGAAAGCGTTGAAATATTTTGAAAAATCACATGTTAGGGTGTATTCATGAATGAAAACTATGCATACCATTATCATTTTTACTTTGCTGAGAATAATATCAACTATTTCCACTACATGTACATGTGTAATAGCAAAATTAGTTTTCGCGCGCGCGCGCGCGCGCTAAGTTTCTAACCGGTTATGACTCATTTCACCCGGTTTGAAACGACTACGTCACGGGTACGTCACGTGCACAAGCCCCCTTCGGGGGCTTATTTCATCTACATGCGCGCGCGTACTGAATCACTATAAAGCCTTGTTTGTAGCAACGGTTGGTCAGCAGGTTCCGGTGGCTCAGAGGTTTAGTGCGGTGGTTTGTGATGTAGACGTTCATGGTTCGATCCTCACCGTGTCCATTGATTTTTTTGTTTTTTTTTTTCACAAAAAAACTTAAGTTTTCTAGCTAGTAGTAACATTCTCGACGATCCTTAGTTTAGAACGACCCTCCCACGATCCTTAGCTAGGGCCGAAGGCCCTGTTTAGGACGCCCCTCCCGACGATCTTTAGCTAGGGCCGAAGGCCCTGTTTAGGACGCCCCTCCCGACGATCCTTAGGCTTACCAAGGGCCGAAGGCCCGGGTTAGGATACCCTTCCCGACTCTGCGCAGTTAGGAGAAGGTTTTTAGGGTTTTGGGTTTAGTTGACAGTATCCGTCCATAGTTATCACGTGATTGCCATGGCAACGGTTTCAAACCGGGTGAATTGAGTCATTCCCGTTTCTAACCATCAAGCTAAGCGAGTACGAGTATGCATGCGCAGTGAATTACTACTTGGTACGTACCGCGTACCGCGCGCGGTACTTGGTACGTACGTACCGCGCGCGGTACGGGTACGGGTACCGCGAGCACGTGCGTGGTTTGTGTTTTACGGTGACCGGCCATTTAGCAGACAATATGGCTACTGGCGCCCCGCGCTCTCCAGAGGATGAAGTACAAAATCGCTGGTTCTTTACTAAGGAACAACTCCTCAACTCACCGTCTAGGAGTGACGGTGTTGACGTAGAGAAGGAACTTGCTTATCGTCAGCAAGCAGCTAGTCTGATCAAGAATATGGGCGACAGCCTTAAAGTGTACGTGTACAGTGCCCCTGAAAAGCTTTCAGCACGATTCATACTTTGATCGATCTTGTGTGTAGCAGAGAAGTGTTAAGACTGTTTTTGAGTGATCGGAGAAAGCTATAACGGCGTTTGTGTAGAAGACGTGTGCACGTGTCTGTAAATTTATATAGCATAATGTAGACATGTACATGTGCCAGTGTATTGTCATGGGATGCTTCTGCTTCTCTTGTCTCTTATTAGAAATGCATTATGCATCAGTACAGCTGTAGTCTACATGCACAGATTCTTTATGATGCAATCATTCAAAGGATTTGACAGATCAGTAAGTTTTCTTGCTTACTTTTCATGCTGCTGTATCATAGTCATATGTTGTGTTTTCCTTCAAGGCTGTGTCTATTGCAGCATTGTTTTTGGCTGCTAAAGTTGAAGAGCAGCCTCGTAGGTTAGAAGTTGTTGCTAAAGTGGCTTATAGTTTCTTAAATAAAGATAGTCCACCGTTGGACACACAAAGTGAGGTAAGCTGTCACTACTTTGCAACTACTTCGTGATTATACATTGTATGTGGCATGTGTTATTTGTGTTGTGAAACTTAGTTTATGATGTCATGATTCTCGGTTTGAGTTTAATCAGATATGGCATGACGGCTGACGGTACCTGTATGTCAGTTTCATATTGGCTGGAACTGATCTTCTAGAAGATAAATAGCTTTTCGCTATCCCAAGATGATCATCCTTGTTAGTTAGCTCATGTAGATAATGCAACGAGTCAAATCTGTAACTGTGGGTTGTCAAGGAGATTGTCATGGAGATTGTCTTCAAGTCATCGCGAGTGTAAAAAGCTACGAGCTGTTGCTTACCTCTAGGACCCTCTGACTGGCAAGCTCCATCAAATACGAAACTGATGTACGCGTACCGTCAGCCATCTTTAGAAACACGTCCATCATGTCAATTTGCAATTTTCTTAGCCCTCTCACTCTTATGCGCTCTTTGGGTATGACTATGTGTCATAATGTACTGTACTATAAAATTAGTCCCCACATCAAATAACTGCAGAATCTTTTTGTTTGTATTATGAAAACTATTACCAGGAGCTTATTATTCCAAGGTGCGTACAGCAGTGAAACAGCAGATAATAAAATGGGCCTGCTATTGCACGCAAGGTTTATATAGCTCTAGTGTGCGTGCACGTGTGGCCGTACGGCTTGTACAAAGACTGCCTGCGCAAAGCAGCAGATATATTCTGTGCAATTACCACTACGCTATTCGAAGTTGTACGCTCCTTGGAATGGTGAGCTCCTGCTATTACACATGTTCATGTAGCTATATTTCCACAAGTTGAGTACATAATGTTGTGCCGGTCAGTCTTATTAATTTATTTTTTCAGAGTTATACCAAGATAATTGATGATGTTACTCATCATGAAATTGTGATTCTCCAGACATTAGGTAAGTGTTGAATACGGTCAACATAGTGCCTGATATACATTATTCATTGTAGGGTTTGAAGTAGCAGTGGAGCATCCTCATCCTCATGTTGCTGTTTGTACTGATCTTATTAAAGGTTTGCCTTCCACTGGTAATATAGTCTGGGGACCCGCCCCTTTTGCATTAACAGGAAAGGGTCTGGTCGCTTCAGCATACATTACCCGTACCACAGCGCAGGGATTCTTGAGGTCCAATCAGATTGCAGAAACGCACGGCAGAATCAACGAATAATGAATATTCATAAGCTACGAACGTTCGACTAGAAATCACGCAGTATTGGCTGCAGTAAACGCGCTGTACACCTGTTGTGACCATGCAAATGTCACGAACGAGCTACTGAACGTAATGGTTGTAAGAATGCTAGAGCTGGCTTGTACGCTCGACTTGTAACTTAGGTTGTAAACACGGTACAGAAAGTGTCTATGCTTTGCCTGCTTTCATTGGCGCTTGAATAAGATGTCATAGTTTAATTTTTAAGCTGACCGAAGGTTGCTTCTTCCGCCAATTTTGTGAGCTAGATCGATAAAGAAAACAGCACACTGACTGCCGCCATTTTGTTACTAATTAACACGTGAAAAATGTGACGTAATTTAAATTCCACTGGTACAACTGATTGGTACTGCTGATACCAGACCCTTTCCTGTTAATGCGAAAGGGGCGGGTCCCCAGACTACTGGTAATAGTGCATTGAGGATACTGATGCGACAAATGATAATCTTCTTGGCTGTCTTTTGCTGAGTTTCAGTTTCGAAATTTTTTCATGCTAATTTTGCTTTCTTGCTACTAGTCTAAGCTGCGTTCACAACATGTCAACGATACTATCTGATCAGAGATTAAATACCGTATAGCCAGTTCATGTAGATTTAATTTTCGAACGGCTGGTGCGGGTCGAAAATTAGATTTCGAAAAATTCTTTTTGCCTATTTAAAATGTTTTGTGACGTGGCTCTGGGACGAAAATTAGACCCAGCCAAAATTTGGCTAACGAAATATTTGGCCAGCGAAAAAAACCGGCTATACGGTGGTATTATACTACATGAATGAATGTGATTTTACTCCTTGGCGCCTATGATATTATGTACAGACTTTGATAATACATTTCTCTGTCTGTTTGCGGACTAGGCAATCATGACATAAACAGTGGCTAGACAAACATCACAGTGATAGTTTGGTTCAGCTTGCGCATGTACCTATTGACTTTAAAAGTGTTTTGACTTAAAATCTGGCAGTTTTACCTTAGATTGCTAGAGCTAAACCACTTTGCATAGGTATGTGCAACAATTATGCAGCAAAGAAATGGAGTACCAAGAAACATTTCATGTATTGTGAATGCTTAACATGTTCACTTGTGATGTATTATGTGTTTTTCTTTATTTACTGCAGTAAGCAAGGATCTGATTCAGACTGCCTATTTCCTGGCACACAACAGGTGCTGCTCTAAGCCCTCTTATCTGCCTACCTGTATGTGCACAATGGTGTATGCGTGCTAGTTGGTGGCCGCTTGTAGTACAATAGGTTTGGCAGTGTGAGGCTGGTGAGATTGTGTGCGCTCTGGACAGGTACGACGATCCTGTGCTTTCTGCTAAAGTATTGTTTTTTTATTCGTTTATTTAGACGCCATAATTATAGCATAAATTATTTTTGTGGATAAGAACCTGCGCATTATTTTTTGTGTCTTCGCATTTCTTAGCACACCGTAAGCATTTTGGAATTGGTGTTTTGCATCAAACTTATCTGATGACGGCTTTAGTAACTTGCCGTAATATGTTTATCATCGATCAGGTCAACCACACACAAAATTGACATTGCAACAGCAAATGATTTTTACATGCTTGTAAGCTGGATGCTGGATACGAGCTAGTCACTTTAAGGTGACGGGGTACAGTTACACCCACGCACTTATGAATATAATTAGCTTGTAATACCAGCAATGTAAAATGGCTGAGATCGATGAGCTACATTTTTGGCGTCAAAATTTGCGAAGAGAGCTTACTTGCAGACCGTATACTCCGGCTGTTCCATTTTTGCAGACCTTTGGGCAGGGCCTGAGAGTAAAAACTTCGCCTGGACGTCAAAAATGCGTGAGTTATGATGAGTTTTGGCGCTAGTTTTTGCCAAACGTATGGCGCTGTCAAGACTCATCGGCGTTTCACTCTGAAATCGCTTACCGGAATACCAAACAAACATACTCAGGCCCTATAACGACTCCAGAAGTGTTGGTTAGTAGTAAACTTCGCTGTTATTCTGTCACAGTTTCTGTAAAATTTGACGTCGAAAATCTAAATTCCTACGTCTTAAGGTCTTGCCTCCTGCCGCCCGACTACAGCTCTGTATTTTCACAGCTCTCACGCCCCTCAAAAGAACAGTCTTTGGTGTGTCTATGGATCGCCTTCATGGCGTTCTTGCACTTTTTATTTCGACACAGTGTTAATATTTATTTTATGAATAATTAATTAGGCAAACAGTACCCCGTCACCTTAAGCTGTAGCATGAATCGAACTTCCAGATTGTTGTCAGTTACTTGGCTGTCAGTGAGGAGCATCATGACTGTCACCTGCCGTCTATCTAGTAAACGAATTCTTCCCATTCAGCTTCCTCCCACACTCTTGTACATCTACACACCTTTTCTCAAAAATGATGTGTCCATATAGTTTTGCTTGTTTGTCTGCGCAGCAGTATCAAATTCACACGTAAATTTTGGGGGGAAATTTTTCAAATATGCCATGATCTGTACTGTACTGCAAGAAGCATGAGACATTCGTGGTGATTACGCTTTGTTATCTCTAGCATTTTTGATCTATGGGGTCACATTTGCTGTGATTGACACTCATTTTTTGCGGTTAGGTAATCTACCAAGGCAGGAAATACTATGATTTATTAAAGTTGTGATAGTATTTTTTCTCTCTTTGCAGTCAATTAGTCACCACGTTTTGTTTACAACACAAGCCAACATTGATCGCTGCTGTATGTATTCATCTTACCTGCAAGTGGAAAGGGTTAAAGGTTATTACAGCACTGTTACTGAAGGCTGACATTATTTCCCAAAATGCTTTTATAGATACCGCTTTCATCTGATAACAAAAATTGGTGGGAATATATAGACAAGGATGTGTCTCATTCACAATTAGAAGGTATGCACTGGACATGTCTATTCATATTTGATCGATATTTTTACAGATCTTGCTAGAGAGTTTCTGACTATAATACACAAGTGTCCTCGACATATTAAAAAAAGAATTACTGATAGTCTTAAAGCAACAGCTCAACAAGTCAGTCAATTGCATTAAGGTGGCGGGTACCCTTTGCTAATTAATTATTCATACGTTTTTCACCAAAAATATATACAATTACTGTGTCAATATAAAACGTGCTAGAACAGCATAAAGGCAATAAGAATGATTGACAGTAGCTGGGCAAGATCACGAACATTACATTCTTCAATAAAACTCTGTCTGTGGCCTTCAGAATAGACCCAAACTTGGATATATGACTATTAGCAACCAGATAAAGACAGTAACAGAGAGTTTTTTTAAATAAACTCCCTCTGAGTAGGAAAACCACGAGGTAAGCAGCTCATAATCGCACTTTCAAGCACAATACACGAAAAAGCTCTCTGTTACTGTCTTCGCCTTGTTGAAGTACGTATATATCCACAATCTGAAGTTCTACTGCCTGAGTGAACGAAAGTTTTATTAGCCTAAGCGTTGTATCTAGCCACGCCCGTCACGTTTTCGTCTGGCACTTTCAGCGCTCATAATTTGCAATGTGTACAGCCTACACCAGTCTTATAACATAGGTCTTTGATTTCTTGGAATATCAGCAGTAGTTTCTGAGATACAGTCTCCTAGCAACCAGCCAAAAATACATGCGTGGGCGTGACACTGCACCCTTAAATTTTGTTTTAAAACAAGTGCAAAAGAACATTCTTTGGTGTCTCTATTAGTTGCCTTTATGCTGTTCTAGTGCGTTTTATATTGACACAGTGATTGTATATATTTTTGGTGAAAAACTTAAATGAGCAAAGGGTAACCCGCCTCCTTAAGGTTACGGGATACTGCAGTGGTACACAGTCAGCTGCTTGTAGTGGTCAATGTATTTTCTTTTGCATTTTGTTACCAAAAATAAGCTTATGGAAGAATGAGCGAGAGTATTTTGTCTTTAAGCTATGAGGTGTACATGTATTTGGCATTGAAAACACTATTTTAATTACAATTTACAGCTAGTTTATTGTTTTATAGGAAAATTAATTCAAAAAGCTCTCATCAATCTGTTCTTGTTGTCAGACGCAAAGTTTTTAAGCTGGCGATCCTTCATGAAGATATTAATTTTTGATAACAATTTGGGACCTGCCATAGCACAGAACAGTAATAGCTACAGTCTTTACTTTTTATTATTCTATTGCTCTCAAAGAATTCCAAGTTTCAGTACATAGAGCTAGCTAGCTCCTTCGCAGCTTGCTGACGCCATTCTCCCGTAAATTTATTTGTTGTTTGATTATGTGTTTTGAGTTGTGAGATAACCATTTCTTTTTTTCAGTCTAAAGGACCTAGTGGTTCTGGTACTCCATCAAGTTCAAAGAAAAGAGACAAACCGTCATCGTCATCAGCCTCAACATCAGCTGCTGCTGCTTCAGCGCATCCTCCCAGTGATCACCATCGCCCAGGGACTGAAGAGACTACAGCAAAGCATGCTAAACATTCAAACTCTTCTCATCATGGTCATCACTCATCAAAATCTCACCAGCATTCAGCTGCTAGTGTATCAGCAAGACCGCACAAAGTACAAGGGCAGCAGTTAAGCGCCAGTATACCTGAGGGATCTTTACCAGGCAGCAGCCGCTCAGTGACCCAAGTACCTCCTTCAGCTCCTCCTCATTCTGGTCACAATTCTCAACATCACGGTCCAGTCAAGCACAAACCATCTGTACCCGGAAGCCTATCTCTTGTTGCCGGTCAGAAGCATA
Source organism: Haliclona indistincta (assembly GCA_964017065.1). Classification (NCBI taxonomy): domain Eukaryota; kingdom Metazoa; phylum Porifera; class Demospongiae; order Haplosclerida; family Chalinidae; genus Haliclona; species Haliclona indistincta. The sequence goes on along the minus strand of OZ024788.1, from coordinate 7,641,673 downwards.
CTATGTCAAACCCATCTCTTCCACAAAAACACAAACGGTTAAAAACAGAAGACCACTCTCACTCCAATACACACAGACAGAGCTTGTCTCTAGAAGATTATCGCCGCAAGCATCATAGCAGCGAAGTAGCTGCTGAAAAGAAGCACCAATCTATTGAGTTGAAGATTGAACCTATAACACCTTCAACACCTGTACCAGGATATAGTAACCTTTCGTTAAAGGCTCCCTCTAATCGCATCTCTGACAACTGGTCTGTTCCTCCTCTTCCTCCTCCGCTTCCAAGTCATGACACAGCTCCTTTCTTTCCTCCTCCTCCTCCACCACCACCACCACCATCATCTTCTTCACCTTCTGTTGACACTTAGTATTATGTGTAACTTATCACTTTCTTTATTATTTTGATTATGAATTATCACAATAGTAGTTCTTGAGTGACGTAACGTACATCATGTTCAGTGTTGCATAAGTGAAAGCACCAGCTGCCTGGCCCTGGTATGAAAAGGAGTTTGTATGCACGAGCAAAACAGGGAAAAATTCTCTCAACACCAGTCACTGATTTTACATGCATAGCGCGAAAATAATTCGTTGCCATAGTAATTGTTTTTACAAACCACAGATATGCGCGGTCTGCAGAACACCGTTCTTCCGTTTATGGCTGGCATGGTGAGTGGTCTGATGTTGGTTGGGCTTGCCTTGTTTCCTCTGAGAGCTCAGCAGGCGACAAATATTTTTGTCGAGAACACTCCCTTCGTTTACAATTGTCGTGAGTCTACCATTTTAGAACGGAGGAACTGCAATGACACGAATCTGGTGCTGTTCTTCATGGTAATGTCAACACCAGATTACAAGGGTGCTGAAGCACGATTGCTTGGACGCAAGTCTGTGTTTAAAAATACTCCATACTTTGAAGAGCTTCGAACTGAAATCATTGTTAGATTTGTATTGGCAACAAATGGTATATCACAAGCCCAAAGAAACAATTTGACAGACGAGCAAGACACATTCAAGGACTTGATCCTACTCAAAGATCACGAGGATACATACTATGAACTAACCAGAAAAGTCCAGCTATCATTGCAATGGGCAGCTAAGTATATGAATTTCGACTATCTCATAAAGACAGATGATGATGTAGTCATTCTTATACGAAACATGATTGTTGCTCTGAAAGAAATGAACTGTCCCAAAAAATTATTTTGGGGACACTTCTACTACAAAAAGAAGATAGAAACAAAGGGAAAATGGACTGAAAAGCAATGGAATTTATGTGAAGAATTTCTTCCCTATCCAGCTGGTACAGCTTATGTGTTAGAACGACAGCTTGTGAACTCAATCGCCCGCTATGGTCAACATTTGAAATCCTACTACACATCAGAAGATGCTACAATGGGACTGTGGGTAGCTCCTTTCAAAGTGGAAACTATGCATGATGAGCGAGTGCGCCTACTGGTAACATGCTCTACTAGAAATATCATAGCAATTCATCATGCTAGATTATTCAAGAAGACTGCTAGAATCATGATGAAATCAGGAAAAATATGTGAATAACTTTTTTAATGATGAAAAACAAAAGATTTTGCTACCGTCGGCTTGCTAGCTCTAGCTCTGCATGCCAGTGCATATCGCGTGGGGAGATTACACACTACGAGCCACACCCAGTTTCATGTTTTTATGCAGAATAGGCGGGGCGATAAACTAAATCCGGATCCACGTTCTTAGTTGGCTCGTACCGGAACAAGGCATTGTGCACGTTCTGAGAGCGTGTGTGTTCTGTGTGGTGCAGGCAAGTTATTAGCTTGTATTATTATAAGAACAGAAACACAGCTGATAAAATGGCGTGGCAAGCTGGCGTAAAAAGAGCAGACAAACAAGAGTTAGAGAGCTTGTTTCTTAAGGTATTTCAGCTTAAAAGAAGCTGTCACAAAGTGTCAAAAAATTGTCTCGTGTTGTTCAGTACGCATCGGTGGAGCAAAATGGAGAGAGATTCATGTCAATGGAGGAATTTGTGTGCAACTATTTGCAACTTCTAGATAAAGAATGGGCCAACCAGGACACACTGAAACGCTTGGCAGGAATGGCGGACACCAGTAGAGATGGGTGAGCGTATTATGCTGGTTAATTGTCTTGTACACCTATGATCATAAAATTAATGCTGTGCAGCTACATTAATACACTATGTCATCAATTTATATTATTTTGTGCACAAGACTGGTGTACTGTAGTGATGTCTGTTGCTTGAGTTGCGAGACCATATCTTGGCATAGCAACATGAATGTTGGCAATTTTACTGAATGTGAAGTATACTGATAAAAATAAGTCTCTGGACATTTAATTGTGGTAATGTATTACACTGACCAAAATTTACGCATGTATGCCTGATAAAACTTGAACTTGCTAAGTTCCGAAAATCATCTGACTCGTTCAAAATTAATAATTAACACTTTAAGCCCCAATGACGCCTTTAGCCATCATAATTGAATCAACCTATACTCTAGATGTCATAAATAGTGTGAAAAATGCTCTAGAAAGGTCAAACTAACCAAAAGATGACTTTTACAGAAAAAAAAACACTGTTTTTCGGCGCGCCCTCACCACTAAATCATACAGAACGGGGGAATTTTAAAGGAGGGATCCCCATTAACCCGAGGTTCGAAGGGGCAGAGCCCCTCGCCGCTTTCGGCATTTTAGGGCTTAAATGTACCCGGGAAGGTATAGAATATGGTCTAAACTGTGCTTTTTGCTCACCTGGACACCACCAGGTTTTTGTACCAGTCACCAGGACTAAATGAAGACCAAATTGGCTAGAAAATTACGAGGTTGCAGCTCTTAAGTGGCTTCAGTTCCGAAGTGGGAGTGGCCAACTCGGAGTTTGGTACATCGTCGTAAACTTTGACATGCCAGGAAAAAACTTTGCTAGTTTGGAACAGCTAGCATACTGCATGTTATAGAAAATCGCATTACAAACTGTCAGTTTAGAGCACGTCATTTTCGTCAAAATAATTCAGGGTTAAACTCATTATTTTTTTATCAAATTTGTGATCAACTTCAGTATGCAGTCATTGGGAGAGCCATTGTAACTGTTGTATCTGTGTCAGGTTTAAATGAAAGTATGGAACTGTATATACAGCCAAGCATGGTGGATAGTATAATTGAGGAAGTCTGGCTTTGTTTACTAGCAATCAATTTCTTTTTTTCAATACATGTAGGTTAATCTCATTTGTTGAGTTTCGCTCATTTGAGTCCCTGCTATGGCAACCTGATGCTGTGAACCAGATGGCGTTCCAACTGTTTGACCAGGACCACACTGGAAGAGTTTCCTTTGGTGAGAGTTACATGCGTGTGTGTACAAGTACTTATTTTTTGCTCAGATAACTTTTGCAGTGTTCTCAGTTCCACCACGTTGTGTCAAGCTGTGCCATTTGACTTTAATTGCACATTTGTAAAGCAGTACTTTGGATCTGATAAGAAACACCTTCTTGACTACTATGACTTTTGCCAGCTCCTTCAGGTTAGTAACCTCAAATACATTCTGATTACACTTCAGCTGAGAAAGTACTAAGCCTAGACATTATACAGTGTATTGATGAATGTTGCTAGGATAATCTCTGAACGCCAGACATTGGTTTTTCTGTGATCTCTTTCATAAATAGTACTAATGAAAGCTAGGGTTATAAAGAATGCTGGTTTACGCCAAATATTTCTTATTTTTTTAATTTTGTTCCTTCGTTAAACAAAACTTCCTTCCTCTTATCACATGTGCTCTGCTTTTGATTGTACCAATACTGCCATACTGGGCTCATGTGCCTATTATTTCACAGCAAAGAAATATGCGCTCATACGTGAGATGCGCCTAATTGAGAATGCTTTTTTCAATGCGAGTATATTGAACACTGCAGCAAAACATGCGCTTAAGGTGACGGTACAGTTACACCCCCACACTTATGAATATAATTAGCATGCAATACTAGCAATGTAAAATGGCTGAGATCGATGAGCTACATTTTTGTCGTCAAAATTTGCGAACAGCACTTGCTTGCCATCGGTAAAACCCGAACGTTTCTGTTGTACAGGGCCTTGGACAGGGCCTGAAACTATAAACTTCGCCTAGAAGCCACCTGTTTGTGAGTTATGACGGCAGTTGTCACCAAAATATTAGCCGTTTGGAGTCTCATAATAACTTTTTGGGCTTTTTCTCTGAAACGACTTACTGGATTACTTGCAAAACATACTCAGGCCCTCGCATGGATACAGAAGTGTCGGTTAGTGCTAAACTCTTCCATTTCTCCTTCAAAGCGTTCGCAAATTTTGACGACGAAAATAGAATTTCATACCACTCAAGCTCTGCTTGCTTGCTGCCCAACTTTGTTGCGTGTTTGCTTAGCTCTTGCACTTATTATGAAGACTAGTCTTTTGTGTGTACATGGATTGCCACTATGACGTTCTAGCGCTCTTTGTTTCGACTCAGTATTTGTATTTATTTTATGAATAATTAATTAGCCAAACAGTACCCCGTCCTGGTGGCGGGTACCGTTGGAGCCAAGTACATTGGTACTTGTACTTAAGGACACTCAAGGACGTACTTATACTTACACTTAAGTCCTATATCAGTTTTATGGATGTACTTGTACTTGTACTTAAATATATATATCAATATACTTTGAATGCTTAATGTACTTACGTATGTATTAGCCATTTTAAACATAGTTTTTGGACTTTGGGTTTATAAAAATTAATAGTGAGTGACATACATAATTTTAAACATGAAGTCATTCCTCCACCAAGCTTGACAAACTCACTTTTAAAACTATACTTGTACTTGTATTTAAGTCCCAAGGCAAAATTTGCTATGTACTTGTCCTTCAGTATTTTCTGAAAGTACTTGTACTTTACTTAAATACTTTCAAAAGTACTTCGTCCCAACCCTGCCGTTGGTCATTAATTATTCATGAAGTTTGTTTACAAAATACTGTGTCAAGATGAAATGTGCTACAACGGTGTAATCGAGATGCCAAAGACTGTTCTTCTGCAGTAGTTGATATAGTCTGCAGGCGTCCCGGTAAGCTAGCGAGCTGGAAAGTCAAAAATTCAGGGCAATCTCACGTCTTCTTCAAGCCATAACTTTCAAACAGCAGCTTTTCTGACAAGATTTTTACTCGTCCCTGCCTGCAATATCGTACAACTGGAAAAACTAGGCCATACGATCTACTGAGCTGCTCGCAAACGTTGACGCAGAAACTGTTCAACAGAGAGTCACCATTTACTGAGCTAGAATTAGGAAGTCCATGGCCACACAGCTCTGATGTAGTCGCCACATACCACTGTGCGCAATCTATGCGCATAATTGTGCACAGCAAAATAGGTACCCGCCACCTTAAAGGCGCGTTCACATAGAATCCACTTTTGATGCACATTGTATGCCAGTGCGAATTGGAAGCGAATTCAATGCGCATCGCAAGCGTTCACATGTAGTGAATTGGATGTGAATTGCACGGCTAAAAAAGCTACACTGTGCTCTTCCTAGCTTTTAACGATGCTTCAAATGTATTACTAGTCTGCCAAGCGCCTTTTGTCTACTCGCAACAGCATGCACCCACACGCTAAAGTCTCAGTTCGCTTCCAATCTACTTTCAATCTATCTCCGGAGGTGGATTGAATGCAATGCGCATTTGATTCGCATTGATTTCAAGTGGAGTCATGTGAACGCTGACGAACCAGATTGAATGTGCATTCAATCCACTTTGCATAGTCTATGTGAACACGCCTTACAAGCGATATGCGCCTATACGCGAGCTGCACCTAATAACGTGCCAGTACGGTTACGGTATGTATGATAAAGCGTATGTTTACTGTATGCTGTGGCTCAACATTTCAGCCAGTTTGTTTTCGGTTTCTGTTCTGCCATTGGTTTTTCATTCCTCAGAATCTCCCAACAGAGCATGCTAGGCAAGCATTCAGACATCATGACAAGAAAGCCTCTGGGACTATTCCTGCTCTGGAGTTTGTAGAACTGATGAAGCAAATTAGAGGATTCAGAATGTCACCTCACATTCAGGATCACTTGCTAGCTGTGAGTAGTATTGTGTTTACAGTGCTCAAATAATTTATTGCAGATATTATATATTTATGCTAGCATTTTCAGTTATTAACCCTCGGTGCATGAGCGAGGGTTAAGGTACGTTCATTCATTCAATCTGTCCATCGAGCTGCAGAGATCAGCGATCACTTTTACACGCTGGTAAGGTTACAAGCATGACAAGCACGATAATGGCTTGTGATATGACTCGTGGATTTTGCTAAAGTGCTTTCGTTCTCGAGTTATGGCTGGCTCACCTTGACGGCCATCTTGGACCTCTCTGACTACCATAGTTGACTGCCCAGGCACTCGTAGATTCCATCTAAACTACAGTACAGCTTTGAGGGTGCGTAGACATTTTAAGAAAGAACCTACACTACAGCAATGGCCACCTACACATGTGTTCGTGGCCACGCCCTTGTGATATACCTTGTGGTCAGCACTTTGGTTACCACTATAGCTGCTCCAAACCAGGACCTAACACTACAATGTGCATGACATGCCGAGGGTTTTGTGAAATCTGTTCATTGTTGATGGTAGTTGTTCATTTTTGATATCCACAGGTTGCAGGAGGGTCTGCCGGTCGGCGTGTGAGCTACCCATACTTTAAAGCTTTCAATCAAATGCTGGGAAATCTTGACCTGTTCACTAGAGTGGTGAAGAGTGCTTGTGAAAAGACATCGTCGAACAGAATCACTCAGAGTCAGTCATGTTATTCCACATTGCCTCTTACTCAACGCTTTCCTAAATACAGTTCAGCTACTCCAAGAATCTCAGCAGTTTGCTCAGATTACTCCATTGCAAGTCCATCTACTGTTTGAATTATGTAGTCTTGAAGAACCCACAAGAACAGGGTCAGTGTAGTGTGATTCATCACTTGTTTTTGCTGAATGAGATAATAACAAATGTTTCCATGATTTTCTTTAAGCAAACCATCTTGTACGTGTTTATAGAGATTGAATGTGCATAGCAACAAACTTGTATTGCATTTTTCTCAATTCTTACTACAGTACTATCGGTATGGAAGAGTTTCGTAAGATGCTTCCATGGCCTCATCAAGTAAAGACCACTGCTGTTTCGCACAGTACTCCTGCAGCACCTGTTGAACAGGCTGAGCAGGTTTGTTGAGTGATGCAATAACGTAAACCAACCATGTATTTCACAGGAAAGAAGCTTTGGTTCAAGTGTTGGATCAAAGCTTTTAGAGCAGGCATATCGATTTGGTCTTGCCTCTATTGGTGGAGGTAAATAATTTCATGCTACGCATTGACACAACATTTGATAAAATTGAAACATTTGCTCTGATTTTTACAACACAGAAACTTTATTATCATTTATCTTCTCTCTCCTCTAGCCACTGGTGCCACTGCAGTGTATCCTATTGATCTGGTAAAAACTCGTATGCAGAATCAACGAGGAACAATTGCTGGAGAGATTATGTACAGAAACAGTTTCGATTGCTTTTTTAAAGTCATCAAGAACGAAGGATTTTTTGGACTATACAGAGGTATACACATATTAACCTACAATAATTATTCTACATGGACACATTTCAGCTACCTGAGTTAATTCCTATGTTCCTTTCAGGTCTACTCCCTCAGCTAATCGGAGTGTCTCCAGAGAAAGCTATAAAGTTGTCCACTAATGATCTAATGAGAGACCTGCAGACTCGCAAAGATGGCACCTTACCATTCTGGAGTGAGATTATCGCTGGAGGATGTGTAAGTCCTACACACACTACAATGCGTGTTTCATCTAATGTTACATTGTAGCTCACTAATGCTAGCTTGCAGTTGTGGTTATTGGTTGTTAAAAATTCTTTATTTAGGGAGGAATGGCTCAAGTTACCTTCACTAACCCGATCGAGATCGTGAAAATCAGGTTGCAAGTAGCTGGTGAAATGGGTGGAAGAGCATCAGCTTTGAATGTCATGAAGGACCTAGGATTCTTTGGATTATACAAGGTTCGTCTTTAAAGTACGTATCTATGCATAAAATAAGGCGGCGTTTACACGACAACGCTATCAGGTGAAAACTTTTGTATCCGTCCTCAACTTTTCAGTCCTCAACTTTTGTATCCGTTTTGGTCGTGCGTTTACACCAAAACGATGAAAACGCATAGGTAAAACGGAGACTTATGAAAACGGAGACCAAAGTGGAGACCTCGAAAACGGAGACATGAAAACGCTCGTGTAACTTTTTGTATGAGCGTACCTCAGCCTTTATACTTGCAAAGAATGCTGGGAAGAGTCGTCAAACAGCATCTGTCAACAAAGAGTTTCTTCTTTCGCTTTGGTTCGTGCATACAAGCGAATAACAGCGTGCTCGCCTAAATGCCACACCCACATTCCATACAAAACGGTGTCGTGTAAACAACCAAAACGCTGCAGCTGAATACGCATACATTTCCCCTTTTTTGGACTGATCGTTGTAGTGTAAACACTGCCTAATATTATGTGTACATTTTAGTAAATTTCATGTGTAACCTCTTCTTTCACTGGATGTGCAGGGAGCAAGAGCTTGCTTCTTGAGAGACATCCCATTCTCGGCTATATATTTTCCAGCTTATGCTCACATGAAGATCTTGACATCAGACTCTAATGGTTACAATGGAGCGTTTTCATTGTTTGCATCTGCAATGACTGCTGGTAAGACCTTGTATACTGTAGTCACAATCACTAACACTCATGTACAGGTGTTCCTGCTGCATATTTGGTCACTCCTGCTGATGTGATCAAGACAAGACTTCAGGTCTATCTACACACACATACGAAAGCTAACAACAGTTTGTCAATTTACTGTGAACATGATCATGTTCATTTTTGTGACTGTACTTGTTCTCTTAACTAGGTTGTAGCTCGTGAAGGGCAACAGACCTACAGTGGTGTAATGGATTGTGCCAGAAAAGTCTACAAGGCTGAAGGATTTCGTGCATTTTGGAAAGGAGGACCAGGTTAGGTTGTGCAATTCATTGTCTATCATCATTGTTTATCTTTCTTATTTTAGCTCGTGTGTTTAGATCATCGCCTCAGTTTGGTGTAACACTGGTTACATATGAGCTACTACAACGGCTGCTTCCAGTAGACTTTGGGAAACGGTAGGTTGCACTATTCATGTACTTGTTGTGTCATTATAGTTGTTCTCTTAAAGTCCCAGTCCTCAACCTATCACTGCTCTACCTCCAACTATACCTACTCCCTCTTCTTCATTTGCATTCCCTGATCACATTGGAGGTTATCGAATGGTGCATTCGACATTCTCTGGAGTTGAAAGTAGGTTTGGCCTTGTATTTCCCAAGCTTTCTCCAAATGCTCCTCCTCCACCCACTCCTGTGCTCGAGGATCCCAAACTAAACAATCTTTAATAGCAATGTAGAACTGTACATTATTATTCTAAGCTATTGTTATCATAATTAATATGTATATTGTTTTTTTCTTTTGCATTGACAATAGAATTATGTAACAATATAGTATTACTGGCACAGGTACTCTGTGAACATAATTATTATTATTAATTAACCCACAAGTATTCTTCTATGCACAATAAAAAACAAGTAGATTGTTTGTAAGTGTGAATGAATTTAACCTTGTGGTATGAATTATATCCCTCTAATACATTCATCGTTCACGTGAGCAGCTATCTTAAATAAAAAACATGACATCGTGAATGGTATTTTGCTACCGATGATGGCTACCACAAGTTTTGTTGCTACTGGGTCCTATCTGGCTCTACCCTATTCTTTCACTGCTCTACCCAAGACCTTTCAGTACAAGTAGTATATAGTTGCCTTGAGGTTATATAACAATGCTAGGAAGTATAGATGTTACACTTTCTATGGCACAAGAGAGTGTACCAGCAATGTTAGAATGCCAGCGTGCGATGTGACATCATAGATAATGACTAGGTTAGTGAATGTTTGTATGTAGTGCAACGCAGCATGAAAGTGAGTGAGTCAGTGGGAGTGTGTATTATGAATCATCTTTAATAATGTTGCATGTGAAATTTATTGCTGTGTTATGGTAGTGTAGGATGAAAATTGTTTAGTATAGGTAGTGTAGTGAGCCTTAGCCAGCCATGTAGATAACAAGAGAGCTTGAAAAGCAGCAGATCTAAATCCAGTGCCAGGAGAAAATCACCATTGACACAATCAAGCAACTTGAATTGAGTGAAATACTCGAAATTTGTCTAACCATTTACCATAGAAAGAAGAGTTCAGCATAACTATTATTTTGCAGCAGCTGATGACCCCAATGACCCTTCTCACCTCTATGTTATCCATGTACCCATTCCTGAGGTAACAGTGTATCGACACCTAATATACCCATGTTAGTACCAATGTACGCTCACCTCTAAGGTACCAATGTATCCACTCTCAAGGTACCAATGTACGCTCACCTCTAAGGTACCAATGTATCCACTCTCAAGGTACCAATGTACGCTCACCTCTAAGGTACCAATGTATCCACTCTCAAGGTACCAATGTACGCTCACCTCTAAGGTACCAATGTATCCACTCTCAAGGTACCAATGTACGCTCACCTCTAAGGTACCAATGTACGCTCACCTCTAAGGTACCAATGTATCCACTCTCAAGGTACCAATCTATCCACCCTAAGGTACCATGTATTTACCCTAAGGTACCAATGTATCCACCAACCTAGGGTACATACTGATGTAATAACCCCTAAAGGCCCGATGCACTGCATCTTGTCTGTGTATTCTTATCAACAGAAGGGCAGAAAACTTGTAGACCATCAACCTATGAAATGCTACAATCTTCGATTCTTCACATCAGTCAGTGCAACATTATCTTCAACCATCAATTCTTTGCCACATCAACAATCAATGGTAAATCTAGATAAGCAATTGCAATCTTCAAGTTTTCAACTTTCCATCACACCGATTACTAATCACCGTCAACGATTACTATGATCACCGATTCATCAGACCAATCACTGATTCAATGTACTAAGAGGCCATTCAAGTCACAAGGTACAAAAGTGAACTATCATCAGACATTTTTGTGTAGTCTGTTGTTGAGCTGTTTATTTTGCACAGGTTTTTCTCCTGGTAAAAATACTAGGTTTTACCGTGCTGGTTTTTCTATGAATGATGTTGGGTCGCATCATTCATTTAATAAAGATTATATTATTCGTCAGACTCCAGCTCACACCAGTGTTGTGTCAACATGTGTTGTTGTGATTGCAATCGTTGTGATTATTTTTTACTTTATGTACATTATATGATGTGCATGGCACACCTAAAGATGCATGCAAGCACACACATTACTGGTGTTGGGCATTTTCTATGTCACAAGTTTATACAGCAGACAGCATTAGGGCTATGACAAGAATAATGTGCTCATAGATTTTGACACTAAGAAGCAATCAAACCTCTTAGTGACTTCTTACTGATAATAGACATACCACTAAAAACCAAACCAGGTTGCAAAAATCAAATTTTATAATGTTTTCTTCTGTTCATGGGCAATTTGAGCCATGTTCTTGAGCCTCTGAGCTGCCACTGGGCCAGTATAATCCACTAGCCTCAATAGATACGAGCTTGAGTTTGACAATAACTGGTACGGCTCTCCAAATTCAATTAACTCACCTGCTCGCAAAACCTACAATAAAATCATGGTTGCTAATAATACAAGTAGTAAAAAACATTTTAACCAAAATGCAAGAGATTTAGGGTTGGTACATTTATCGAAAAAGTATGGAAACAAGATTTTGAAATGAAAAGGATTGTAACAATAGCAGTGTAATGATACCTCCCTATTAAATTAACCACAACTATCGAAAGCAGTTAATTTAGGGAGGTATCATTACACTGCTATTGTTACAATCCTTTTCATTTCAAAATCTTGTTTCCATACTTTTTCGATAAATGTACCAACCCTAAATCTCTTGCATTTTGGTTAAAATGTTTTTTACTACTTGTTTCTTTTCTTTTTTTATTAATGACTTAGTTGGCACTTATGCTAATACAGTGTAAAAGAGAACTAGCTATCAGCTGACTGCATTTCCGGCGATCAGGTGAGGCTGTGCACTGAATGCAACACGTATCATGCAACATTAGCTAAGCTTAGGCTAGCATTCTTACAAGCCTGAACAGACAATTGCAAATCCAGTGTAACAGTGAAGATTTGCTCGTTGTCTGCTGTGAACACTGCTAGTGGCAGCAGCACTCGCGTTCCAAGCAATTTGTACTAAGGTGCGCTTGTATTAGAATAATTGCGTACACGGGCGTGCGAGTAGGCGTAACCTAGTAACGGAGTTCAAACAGAATGATGGAATGGAGTCTGTTATGGACCAAAAATCGCTGTTTTCCTGAAAATACTCGCTTCTGCTAGTGTTTTAGGCTTAAATAGATATCAGGTGCACTGCTCCCAACGACTAGTGTAGTTTCTGTGTAGGTTTTGTCTCGAATAGCTCACTAGCCACGGCGCTAGGCTCTCTGAAGAAGAAGAATAAGAAGAAAGAAGATGAACAAACGGGTGACCACGTGAACTCTGGTTTACCACCTTAGACCTGGTTTCTTGTGCTTCTGAAGGTCTCTTTGTAATCGCACAAATCGTGCAAGGAGCTTCAGAACGTTAGATTAGCTTGAAACGCCCGTACGGCGAAGATATGGCAGTGCCGTACTTAGTGCCTCCAGGCGAGACGCCATCTTTTCATGCCCGTACCAACTGGCCTTATAGTCTTTAATAGTAGACTCATTGTAAGCGCTTACCTCTTAGGATAGCCCCTAGGTAGTTAAAATACCCCTGATGTCGTCAACAGCCAAGATATACGCGAATTATAGCGTTTAGCCTAAGTGTAGCCGCCATCTTGTTTTCCGCTCAACCCTAAATATGCCACGACTACCGCGTGGCATAATTATTACGTAAGCATTTCACCTTATTAGCACTTTAATTTATTTTGCTAAAATCTGTATTACATTGTACATGCAAGATTTGTATCTCCCATTAAAATATTATTTATTAGCCAAAGAGGCTGTTATTCAGTTAGAGTCTGAGCCTAGTTGTTTGAAGAACATCTAGTATCAGCATCAGCAAGCTGAAACACATGCAAGATTGACTTTCTTTGCTTATGTGCAAATGCTACCAGGAATTTCTGTGCATGCTTATATACATTTGAAACTAGGCACTCTCTTTTGCACTGAGCTGCTAGGCTATTTGTAAGAAAGCCTCAGTGTGGATACAACCAAGTAACTTACCATGATTTTGTCAGAATCCATTACTGTGTCCAGACGATGAGCAATAGTTAAAACAGTTTGATCACGAAACTCATCTCTTAAGATGTTCTGGATGATGGCATCAGTTCTAAGAATAATGTTTAAAGGTGAATTAAAAATAGCATATAAACTTACTCCAAATCAACATTGGCAGTTGCTTCATCAAGAACCAAAATGCGGTTTTTCTTCAGCATAGCTCTCGCCAAACAGAATAGTTGCCTTTGACCAACACTGAAGTTGCCACCACCTTCATTGACTGATGCATTCAATTTCCCATCCAGATCATCAACTACACCAGCAAGCTGAACCTAGATAATATTGTAAAGGTTAAAAGCTATACCTAATCATGTTATACAGTACCTGTTCTAGAGCTTTCCACACATCAAGATCATTATACTGTTCAAATGGATCCAAATTATACCTCACAGTACCACTGAACAATACTGGATCCTATGAAATTTTGAAAATTTGTAATCAGATTACCACTAACTACATTTAGAATACCTGAGGAATGATAGATATCTTATTTCGGACGTCATGAAGTCCCAAGTTAAGACAGTCAACTCCATCAATCTTGATCCTACCTCCTGGTTCTGCTAGTCTGAACAGTGTTGCTATCAAAGATGACTTGCCTGCTCCTGTTCGACCAACTATACCAATCTACAAGTAAACAGCAAACATAGACATTATTATAGACTAAAGTGTTACCTTCTCACAGGGTTGTATTTTAACAGATATTCCTTTCAACACCAGAGGCCCATTAGTGGAATGACGATAAGTTACATCAGCTAGTTCAATTTGACCTTTCTCAGGCCAGTTGGGAGGAGGTTTGTTCGAGTCTAGAAGAGTCTCCAAAGAGGCTTCAGATTCTAATGTACAATAATCCATCACTCTCTCGGCAGAGACCATCTGTAGATACACATTATGATCACCTTCACTACAGCCAAGGCTCTGGGTTGAGCTTAAGACACAAACAACATTTAATTTACCAAATTCTCAACCTCAGCACTTTGTCTGACAGTATACTGCAGCATAACATTGAGAGTCACCGCATAAGTTAGTGCTAAGCCTAGCAATGCAGGGTCCAACTGAATTGCTGAGTGAAGAGTAAAGTTATTGAATTGATGGTTTAAGATGATGATACACTACGCAACTTTGTTGCCTGCAAGTTGCAACAAATGTTGTGCGCAACATTGTTGCCTGGAATAGAACGGCGTTCTATGCGCGCAACAATGTTGCACGCAACAAAGTTGCTTCGAATTCACATGACACACTATGCGATTTTGTTGCTGGCAACAGTTGCGAGCAACAAAGTTGCCTAGTGTATCATGGCCTTTACAGCCACGTGTAAAAGCTTGTGTTCTTTTTTTACCTGTACTTAATCGAAAGAGTACTGAAGAGAAAGACACAATTCCAGTGAAGATATTGCTAATAAGATCGATTCTCATCCCAAACCATCTAAAAATCAAAGCAATACATGACTACAGTAGCTTTCATTTCCTTACCTGTTGCTAACCAAGTAAAAATACCATGTACAGGAGTGCTTGTTTTGAAAAGTGTGGAATGTCTCTATAGCGACAGACTGCATAGAGTAGGAACGGATGACAGGTAGGCCTTGAATAGTGGTGGACAAGTGGGAATAGATAGGACTGCGAGCTAAGTAAAAGATAAAATAATATCACTGTATCTAACACAATTTTAGCAACCTAGTGCTTCAAGTCTTTTAATTTCTCGAGCAGTCCTAAGGTAATACCACCTGAAGCCAAGAGCACTAGCCAACAGTACAGCAACTAGCAGGATGAGGAGCGGGTTGGATGATATTGCTGTGATAACAATAGCAAGAAACCGCATTGCTAACTGTAGAATAATAAGAGTATAACTGACATTAGTAAAATCATTTTACATACCACTAGGTATTCACAAAAGATATAAGGAACAAAGTCATCTAGAAATCCTATGTCCTTGGAAAACCTATTGAGTATTCGACCTGTATCATAACATGCATTGTACATTCACAGTAGAAGTGTGTTATTCTCACCAACAGGGTTAGTATCATAGAATAAAACAGGTGATCTGAGGATTGTAGCAAACATCTTGTTATGAAGTAGTGTTGAAGATCTCAGGAGCAGAATTACTAGAAGAAAGGTTCTGAGACAACTAAACAGTAGCACCGTTGCAGTTAACCCGCCATACACTCCAATATACTGAGAGACAGTCAAGTTACAAATAGTGTCATTAGATTGGTTGCATGTAGCTCTGTGGTGAAGAGATATGATAAACATGTCTGCCAGAAAGAAGCTCTAAGACCAATAACTTACCGAATTGATAACCACCAATCATCAACTACAATAAAGCCCTGTAAAATGCCGATTAACGATCACCATTATACCATTCATGTAAGAATACCTCTGTTAGTAGAAATATGGCAAATACCACCATAGTGAACAGATGGCCTTTGTGAGTTGTGAAATAACGATAATAGGTCATTAAAGTGATTGTTCCATGAGCTCTGCTCTCAGTTGGTTGACTCATTACACCACTAGACTTTTTAGACTGCATGAAATAACATGATGTGGCTGCCAATACTTTATGTGTATGACACAGCCCAGGACCTAACATTAGAGGTAAATCAACCATTGACAAGTAATGAAACATGGCACTACTAGGCTATTGCTGAAATTCCATGCACGCCCAACAGAAAAGTAGTAAACGTAGAATATGAATACATGGTGTATTAATTCTCACACGTAATAGCGGCCCCATTTATTCTTTATTGTTCAACATTTGTACAAATTCTCCTTGGAATGGTAAGCTCTTGACGTTATCAAGTACAATAACCAGAAGAGTACAATTCTGTACCTCAGGAACTTCTTTTGGTTTGTTGGGATTGACACTGTATGTTGATACAGACACTGTATCTAAGAGAGGTGGCTGTATCAGCAATGGGCTGGGAATGTCACCCTCCTCCTCTTCAATAACTGGGCTGACACTTATCACTACATATATGACACTCAATCATGTAAGATAGGTGTGATGAAGCTTGATCACATACCATTAGGCATAGGATGTTCATCATCATTGACAACACTGTATTTCCTTGTACCATACTGTAGACGAGGGTCTTCCTTTTCTCCTCTGATTAATTCTATGATGTCCTGACCTTCTCCAAGCACCACAGAAGTATCTCCATACAAAAACTGTTTGCCCTGTAAATACAAGTATATATATGGTGTTCCTATACTATACAATAGCTGACCTCTTTCAATACAAGGACAGTGTCACACTGCTGGACATATTGCAGCTGATGGGTGACCAATATTACACAATGTTCACTCAACAGACCACGAATACATCTGCTCAGAGTGTATGACATAGCTTTATGCACACATAGTTAACTGGTCTTGCCTGTCAAAGATATGTCTACTAACTGCAGCATCCACAGCACTCAGAGGGTCATCCAGCAAATAGACATCAGCATTACGATACACTGCCCTAAATACATTCATAGCAGGTAATTTTGACAGAAGAAATTGTTGTCTGTCACCAAATTAGCTTTACCGAATTATGTCTATGATGCCAAATTAGGTATAATTTACCAAAATTTAATACACCAAAATTTCCTGCTATACAGTATTATCAGCTATTACAAGGACAAGCATGTAACCTGAACACTTACTCATACAGTTACCAGGAGAATCAATCTTTATGTTAAAGCATTTCAACAACAATAGCCATTGCACTTCACATAAAGATCAGTGCAAGTCACAACTGTACCTAGCCAGGTTAACTCTTGCTTTCTGTCCACCACTGAGTGTAATACCTCTCTCTCCAACAAGGGTTAGGTCTCCATCAGGCAACAGCTCTAAATCCTGTGTACATACCACACAGTGTATTTATTGTTCGCCATGCCACCTACCCTCTCTAGAGCACATGCTTCTATCACAGTGCTGTACCATTCAGGACTATAAGATAGTCCAAAAAGAATATTTTCTCTTAAAGTTGCTGAGTACAGCCATGATTCCTGACTGGCAAATGCCACTTTACCAGTTATCATCATATCACCGCTCAGGGCAGGGAGCTCCTTCAATATACACTGGAGCAAGCTGGACTGAGGAGAAGTACTAGCAATGATACTGTAATACAATATCTACCTTTCCAGCTCCAACTGGTCCCACAACAGCCATTAAAGGAGAATCCTTATGAGGATAAAAAAGTAACATCAAATACAGTAAGATAGCTAGGATGTACACACTTACCTTGGTGACTGAGAAACTGATGTTTGATAAAACTACTTTATCTTGCTCCATGTACCAAGAGGCAGTCAATCCCTTCACATGTACTCCATAGTTGGTAGCGTTCGTCGAAATCACCGTTTCTTTACTTGGGTCAGTTTCAGCACCAGCAAACACAGTTTCATCCACACTAGAAGAGCCTGGAAGCTTATTATTAGATGGTTTGTCAAACCATTGATTTACAGCAGCCATGTCAAGTTCTTTCAAAACAAGAAAATTCTATTGAGGTAAATGATACAAAGTCAATAAAGAGTTATTATCTGCTCAAATCTACACGACTGTTTTATGTCAACGACTGGTACAATAATGTCACCACTTTTCTCGTGTACATCATACACGCTAAGAAACTTGAAATGTCAGTTTTTTACCTTTACACACTTTCGAGAGTGTCAGTTTATGTTAAAGCTCTCTAAAACTCTCTAAAACTCTCTAATAATTATGGATATCTATTCATAGTAACACTCAGCACTATGCCGTCTACACTACAGTATTCAGAGTTGCATGCCTCTTGCTGCTAAGGTTCGATGACCCCTTGCCTTGTGGCATAAACTGCTAATTCAAACTCTCTAATAGCACCAAAATATACCTCAATCCTGTGTACAGCAACTCGGGCCTCTGTCATGGTCGACAATGCTTGCACTATAAAATGAACTCCTGTTAGACGGACAAGACTCAGCAGTGACAGAGTTGTGAACACGGCTCTCGGCGTGAGGTCTTGTCCCATGAATAAATGCACCGCAAAAGTCACAAACATAATTACAGGAGGAGAGAATGAAAAATAGCTGAGATTGAAGGCACGTATTGCTGCTCCTTTTAGAACCATCATCATCTCAGATCTACACAAACATGAATTTTTTAGAGTTCCATCACTTTATAAACAGCATTTCTCTATACAGGGTTTTGTAGGTTGCTTGACAATCAACAGTTAGCTCATGCGTACACAGGACAAGATTCTTAATATGAGAAATGAAATACACACATATGCTAGTTGATCAAGCTTCTCTGTAATTGCAGTGTTGTAACTAATCAATACACACCTGCTAAAACAATTTAAATTTTCAAATCTTTGTAACATGTTTTAGGCATCGTCAAATAGTCATAGTCATCGTCTAATAGTCTTCAATACAATACTATTTACTTACTTTCTGATTTTGTTAACAACATTACTGAAGACGTACTCCCAGGCATACATCTTGATCACTCTGATACCCACAATCACTTCGTTCATTACTTTGATGCGTTTATCAGTAATACGAGCTGCCTTGAGTCTGAGAGAAGAGAAAGACTTCAATGCAACAAGTTAGCACTTAAATTTCATGTGACTAAAGGCGTGTTCACATGGAATCCACATATGATGTGCATTGTATCCTAAAACCGCCAGTGCCAATTGGATGCAAATTGTGCGGCTCAACAAGCTACACTACGCTCTTCCTAGCCTTCAACAATGCCTAAAATGTCCATTATGAAGGTTTACTAGTCTGCCAAGCGCCTTTTGTCTACTCGCAACGGCATGCATGCACCCACACGCTAAAGTCTCAATTCGCTTCCAATCTACTTTCAATCTATCTCCGGAGGTGGATTGAATGCAATGTGCATTCGATTCGCATTGATTTCAAATGGAGTCATGTGAACGCTGATGAACCGGATTAAATGCGCATCCGATCCACTTTGCATAGTCCATGTGAACGTGCCTTAAAATGTAATTGTACAAATTTACTTGAAAAATTTGTTCACATCAGTTTTATAATACAGTGTATGACTTACCTAATAATACTGAATAACTTTGCAGCGATAATTTGAAAGGGAGCCTGCACTAACACTAGTACTGCAGCACAGAATGCAGACACTCCGAGCTCATTATACAACAGATACGTCACCACAGCAAGTTGCAATGGACTTATCCACAAGTAATGGTAATAAATAAATGCCTAAATCGTACATAAAGTAGTAGATTTATACAGCAAGTGAGAAATTGAGCTAACCAAATCGAACTTGTGTACATCATTAGAGGCTAAATTCACAATGTGCCCAATGGTTAGTTTACTCACAGTGGTTTGATCCAAAGATAAAACCTATGGAAGACAATGAACAAATCAACATGCACTTCTATAAACACGATGGTATTTCAGATGGTATTTTTGTGAAACTAAACCACAAAAATTTTAGGAATTAGAGCTGGCACCCAGAAACATGAAATGGGGTGTACCTTTTGATAAATGGCACTAGTTGTAATCACTCTAATATCCATACTGGTCATGAAGCCCATGTGAAAACCAAGTCCATGAATGAAGAAGACACCGAAGCCACTCAGGAGCAGTCCTAGGCAGAACAGACAAGCATCTCTTACTTGCTCACTGGTCGGGTCTTCATAAGAGAAATATTCAGCAATGTATCCAACAAATACTGACTGAACAACTTGGAGTGAGACCTAATAATAAGCACATTGTAAACCATCCATGCAACTATATGTCAGTGTCTCATTCAACATACCTCTATAAGATTCAATATGCCGTGAATTATTATCCTCCACCATATACACTTTGTGATAGCAAGCCAAAAACGAGTATTATTAGAACCTCTTTTCAACTCTTGCTGCCAGTGCCTGAGTGTAAGTGTAAAAGTTTCTGAACTCAAATCCTAATTCTGGTTAATGATGTTATACTCTAACAAGATGCAAGATCCTAGTGTACGATATACAAGTATTGCATCATGTGTTGTATATACCTGTTAAATTTATTTAGCAACAGATGTGAGTCAATTTCTGATGGACATTCATACAAATCTGAATGCTCAAGAGGATTACACACACCAGTGCAAAACAAAGGATCGAGCCAACTACAAGGGAAGAAGGAAAAATTATACATTTGGAGTCTACTCAGTCTAGACCTACCAGAAAAATAGCCTTGAAAATATATTGGCTTTGTCTCTAGGATTCTTAGCAGGAAGGGTAGTTCTCGTAGTTGGTTCTTCCATGATCAGAACTCCATTATTTCCCCAGATGGCAAAGCCGGAATGAGCCACGTGTCACGTGCGGTGCGGTACCGTACTCACGCGAGGTCAAGATCAACTCGCACGAGATCAACTGTTAGGAAGTCAACTTCACGAGAGCAACTGTAAGACCGGGCCTTCGGCCCTAGCTAAAGGATCGTCGGGATTTTACAAAGCAGCAAAGATCAGATTCACATAGCAAACTAGCTACCATTCACATAGGCTGGTATTTTGGCAGAAGAATTGGGCTTGACCTGCAAGCTAGCAGTAGACCATACCCATGATTTGTGTATTTTTAATATCAATTTTGAGTCAGCGACACGGTGCGTACTTAGGAGATAAGACTTACATAAATTCTTTTTTCCTCAAAGGAGATACTACCATCAGATGGGTGTGTATTATGACATGTAAAGCCGACAAGTGATCATAAAGAAAATCATACTATGTTGCAATTGCACTGTGATTATAATATTGACAATTAACTTGTGTTCCAGTCTCAAGACATCACTGTTATAGGGTCCAGTATATGAGAGTAGCATTTCACTGCTGTTGCTAGCCTGCCACCACTGCAGAGACACAAGACAAGCTCAGTAGGGTCTGGAGCTTGTCAATGAAATGATGTACTGATCCTTACTCACATAGCCTACTACTGTAGAATGTACAGGCGAGCTCTAGACCCTAGTTTTAATGGAATCTCTCTCTGCAGTGGCATCAGGCTGGCAACAGAAGTAAAATACATACTCTCATAGTGCACCACGACAGTAGTCTGTAGAATGTACAGGCGAGCTCTAGACGCTTGTGGAATCTTTCCCTGCAGTGGCATCAGGCTAGCAACAGCAGTGAAATTCATACTCTCATAGTGCACCTACGACTGTAGAATGTACAGGAGACTAGCTAGTTTTAGTGGAATCTACCCATTCCTGAGGACTGAGGTACCAGTGTATCACACCTGGTCCTAATGTACCCATGTTACCCACAAACCATTCCTAAGGTACCAATATACGCTCACCTCTAAGGTACCACCAATCTATCCACCCTAAGGTACCATGCAATGTATTTACCCTACAATACCAATGTATCCACTCCCAAGGTACCAAATGTATCCACCCTAAGGTACCAAATGTATCCACCCTAAGGTACCAAATGTATCCACCCTAAGGTACCAAATGTATCCACTCCCAAGGTACCAAATGTATCCACCCTAAGGTACACCTAATGTACCAATGTATCCACCAACCTAGGGTACATACTGACCTCTAAAGGCCCAATGCACTGCATCTTGTCTGTGTATTCTTATCAACAGAAGGGCAGAAAACTTGTAGACCATCTACCTATGAAATACTACAAACTTCAATTTTTCGCATCAGTCAATGCAACATTATCTTCAACTATCAATTCGTTGTCACATTAACAATCAATAGTAAATCTAGATAAGCAATTGCAACCTTCAAGTTTTCAACTTTTCATCACATCGATACCGCCAACAATCACTGATTCATCACTGATTTAATGTACCAAGAAGAGCAACAGCCATTCAAGTCACAATGTTCAAGAGTGAACGATCATTGGACATTCATGTGAAGTCTGTTGTTGAGCTGTTTGTTTTGCACAGGTTTTTCTCCTGGTAAAAATACTAGGTTTTACCTTGCTGGTTTTTCTATGAATGATGTTGGGTCGCATCATTCATTTAATATAGGCTATTATATTATTCGTCAGACTCCAGCTCACACCAGTGTTGTGTCGACATGTGTTGTTTGTGATTATTTTTTACTTTATGTCATTATTTGATGTGCATGGCACACCAAAAATGCATGCACGCACACACATGTTGGTGTTGGGCATTTTCTATGTCACAAGTTTATTCAGTAGACAGCATTAGAGCTATGATAATATATATGATATATTATTAACAACAATTCAATTATTGTATATGCTCATTGCTATGTATTCTGAATGTCGTGTTTAATAGCTTGATCATAGCAAACCCTACAGCAACAAAAACATTGACACAGATTTTGATACTTGAACTCTAAGAGGCAATCAAGTAAAAGAAGTGACAGGAAAATTAAATACAAATGAATGTTGGATCAAAATGTGATGAATTCACAATAGATGACACAATTGTGCATAATAGACATACCACTAAAAACCAAACCAGGTTGCAAAAATCAAATTTTATAATGTTTTCTTCTGTTCATGGGCAATTTGAGCCATGTTCTTGAGCCTCTGAGCTGCCACTGGGCCAGTATGATCCACTAGCCTCAATAGATACGAGCTTGAGTTTGACAATAACTGGTACGGCTCTCCAAATTCAATTAGCTCACCAGCTCGCAAAACCTACAGTAAAAATCATGGTTGCTAATAATTATTATGTATGTATTTCACTTTATTAGCCAAAGAGACTGTTACTGAGTTAGAGTCTGAACCTAGTTGTTTGAAGAACATCTAGTATCAGCATCAGCATGCAATTGCAAGCTGAAACACATGCAAGCTTTTCTTCAAGGATGACTAAGCTACAATTGATGTGCAACTGCTACCAGGAATTTCTGTGCATGCTTATATACATTTGAAACTAGGCACTCTCTTTTGCACTGAGCTGCTAGGCTATTTGTAAGAAAGCCTCAGTGTGGATACAACCAAGTAACTTACCATGATTTTGTCAGAATCCATTACTGTGTCCAGACGATGAGCAATAGTTAAAACAGTTTGATCACGAAACTCATCTCTTAAGATGTTCTGGATGATGGCATCAGTTCTAAGAATAATGTTTAAAGGTGAATTAAAAATAGCATATAAACTTACTCCAAATCAACATTGGCAGTTGCTTCATCAAGAACCAAAATGCGGTTTTTCTTCAGCATAGCTCTCGCCAAACAGAATAGTTGCCTTTGACCAACACTGAAGTTGCCACCACCTTCATTGACTAATGCATTCAATTTCCCATCCAGATCATCAACTACACCAGCAAGCTGAACCTAGATAATATTGTAAAGGTTAAAAGCTATACCTAATCATGTTATACAGTACCTGTTCTAGAGCTTTCCACACATCAAGATCATTATACTGTTCAAATGGATCCAAATTATACCTCACAGTACCACTGAACAATACTGGATCCTATGAAATTTTGAAAATTTGCAATCAGATTACCACTATCTACATTTAGAATACCTGAGGAATGATAGATATCTTATTTCGGACGTCATGAAGTCCCAAGTTAAGACAGTCAACTCCATCAATCTTGATCCTACCTCCTGGTTCTGCTAGTCTGAACAGTGTTGCTATCAAAGATGACTTGCCTGCTCCTGTTCGACCAACTATACCAATCTACAAGTAAACAGGAAACATAGACATTATTATAGACTAAAGTGTTACCTTCTCACAGGGTTGTATTTTAACAGATATTCCTTTCAACACCAGAGGCCCATTAGTGGAATGACGATAAGTTACATCAGCTAGTTCAATTTGACCTTTCTCAGGCCAGTTGGGAGGAGGTTTGTTCGAGTTTAGAAGAGTCTCCAAAGAGGCTTCAGATTCTAATGTACAATAATCCATCACTCTCTCGGCAGAGACCATCTGTAGATACACATTATGATCACCTTCACTACAGCCAAGGCTCTGGGTTGAGCTTAAGACACAAACAACATTTACTTTACCAAATTCTCAACTTCAGCACTTTGTCTGACAGTATACTGCAGCATACCATTGAGAGTCACTGCATAAGTTAGTGCTAAGCCTAGCAATGCAGGGTCCAACTGAATTACTGAGTGAAGAGTAAAGATACTGAATTGATGCTACGTGTAAAAGCTTGTGTTCTTTTTTACCTGTACTTAATCGAAAGAGTACTGAAGAAAAAGACACAATTGCAGTAAAGATATTGCTAATAAAATCGATTCTCATCCCAAACCATCTAAAATATCAAAAGTAATACATGACTACAGTAACTTTCATTTCCTTACCTGTTGCTAACCAAGTACAAATACCATGTACGAGAGTGCTGGTTTTGAAAGGTGTGGAATGTCTCTATGGCAACAGACTGCATAGAGTAGGAACGGATGACAGGTAGGCCTTGAATAGTGGTGGACAAGTGGGAATAGATAGGACTGCGAGCTAAGTAAAAGATAAAAGAATAAAAAATTATAACTGTATCTAACGCAAATTTAGCAACCTAGTGCTTCAAGTCTTTTAATTTCTCGAGCAGTCTTGAGGTAATACCACCTGAAGGCAAGTGCACTAGCCAACAGTATAGCAACTAGCAGGATGAGGAGAGGGTTGGATGATATTGCTGTGATAACAATAGCAAGAAACCGCATTGCTAACTGTAGAATAATAAGAGTATACTGACATTAGTAAAATCATTGTACATACCACTAGGTATTCACAAAAGATATAAGGAACAAAGTCATCTAGAAATCCAATGTCCTTGGAAAACCTATTGAGTATTCGACCTGTATCATAACAAGCATTGTACATTCACAGTAGAAGTGTGTTATTCTCACCAACAGGGTTAGTATCATAGAATAAAACAGGTGATCTGAGGATTGTAGCAAACATCTTGTTATGGAGCAGTGTTGAAGATCTTAGGAGCAGAATTACTAGAAGAAAGGTTCTGACACAACTAAACAGTAGCACAGTGGCAGTTAACCCGCCATACACTCCAATATACTGATTGACAGTCAAGTTACAAATAGTGTCATTAGATTGGTTGCATGTAGCTCTGTGGTGAAGAGATATGATAAACATGTCTGCCGGAAAGAAGCTCTAAGACCAATAACTTACCGAATTGATAACCACCAATCATCAACTACAATAAAGCCCTGTAAAATGCCGATTAACGATCACCATTATACCATTCATGTAAGAATACCTCTGTTAGTAGAAAGATGGCAAATACCAGCATAGTGAACAGATGGCCTTTGTGAGTTGTGAAATAACGATAATAGGTCATTAAAGTGATTGTTCCATGAGCTCTGCTCTCAGTTGGTTGACTCATTACAGCACTAGACTTTTTAGACTGCATGAAATAACATGATGTGACTGCCAATACTTTATGTATATGACACAGCCCAGGACCTAACACTGACAAGTCAACCATGAAACACGGTGCTACTAGGCTATTGCAGAAATTCGGTGCTACTAGGCTATTGCAGAAATTCCATGCACGCCCAACAGGAAAGTAGTAAACGTAGAATATAAATGCATGCTGTATTAATTCTCGCCCCATTTATTCTCTATTGTTCAACATTTGTACAAATTCTCCTTGGAATGGTATGCTCTTGACGTTATCAAGTACAATAACCAGCAGAGTACAATTCTGTACCTCAGGAACCTCTTTTGGTTTGTTGGGATTGATTGATACAGACACTGTATCTAAGAGAGGTGGCTGTATCAGCAATGGGCTGGGAATGTCATCAGATGTGCCTTCCTCTTCCTCTTCAATAACTGGGCTGAGACTTATCGCTGGCGCTACTGACACTCAATAATGCAAGATAGGTGTGATGAAGCTTGATCACGTACCATTAGGCATAGGATGTTCATCATCATTGACAACACTGTATTTCCTTGTACCATACTGTAGACGAGGGTCTTCCTTTTCTCCTCCGATGAATTCTATGATGTCCTGACCTTCTCCAAGCACCACAGAAGTATCTCCATATAAAAACTGTTTGCCCTGTAAATACAAGTATACCGTATAGCCGTTTTTTTTCGCTGGTCAAATAATTCGTTAGCCAAATTTTGGCTGGGTCTAATTTTCGTCACAGAGCCACGTCACAGAACTTTTTAAATAGGCAAAAAGAATTTTTCGAAATCTAGTTTTCGACTCGCACCAGCCGTTCGAAAATTAAATCCACATGAAAATAACCGGCTATACGGTATCCATGGTGTTCTTATACTATATAATAGCTGACCTCTTTCAATACAAGGACAGTGTCACACTGCTGGACATATTGCAGCTGATGGGTGACCAATATTACACACTGTTCACTCAATAGACCACGAATACATCTGCTCAGAGTGTATGACATAGCTTTATGCACACATAGTTAACTGCTCTTGCCTGTCAAAGATATGTCTACTAACTGCAGCATCCACAGCACTCAGAGGGTCATCCAGCAAATAGACATCAGCATTACGATACACTGCCCTAAATACATTCATAGCAGGTAATTTTGACAGAAGAAATTGTTGTCTGTCAGTTTTACCGAATTATGTCTATGATACCTAAGTTGATTCACTTAGGTCTATTTTGCTAAAATTTAACAAACCAAAATTTCCTGCTATACAGTATTATCAGCTATTATAAGGACAAGCATGTAACCTGAACACTTACTCATACAGTTACCAGGAGAATCAATCTTTATGTTAAAGTATTTCAGCCATTGCACTTCCCATAAAGATCAGTGCAAGTCACAACTGTACCTAGCCAGGTTAACTCTTGCTTTCTGTCCACCACTGAGTGTAATACCTCTCTCTCCAACAAGGGTTAGGTCTCCATCGGGCAACAGCTCTAAATCCTGTGTACATACCACACAGTGTATTTATTGTTCGCCATGCCACCTACCCTTTCTAGAGCACATGCTTCTATCACAGTGCTGTACCATTCAGGACTATAAGATAGTCCAAAAAGAATATTTTCTCTTAAAGTTGCTGAGTACAGCCACGATTCCTGACTGGCAAATGCCACTTTGCCCGTTATCATCACATCACCGCTCAGAGCAGGAAGCTCCTTCAATATACACTGGAGCAAGCTGGACTGAGGAGAAGTTCTAGCAATGATACTGTAATACAATATCTACCTTTCCAGCTCCAACTGGTCCCACAACAGCCATTAAAGGAGAATCCTTATAAGGATAAAAAGTAATATCAAATACAGTAAGATAGCTAGGATGTACACACTTACCTTGGTGACTGAGAAACTGATGTTTGATAAAACTACTTTATCTTGCTCCATGTACCAAGAGGCAGTCAATCCTTTCACATGTACTCCATACTTGCAATTGGTAGCGTTCGTCGAAATCACCATTTCTTTACTTGGCTCAGTTTCAGCACCAGCAAACACAGTTTCATCCACACTAGAAGAGCCTGGAAGCTTATCACTAGATGGTTTGTCAAACCATTGATTTACAGCAGCCATGTCAAGTTCTTTCAAAACAAGAAAATTCTAATAAGGTAAATGATACAAAGTCAATAAAGAGTTATTATCTGCTCAAATCCAGACGGCTGTTTTATGTCAACGACTGGTACAATAATGTCACCACTTTTCTCGTGTACATCGTACACACTAAGAAGCTTGAAATGTTTTGTTTTTCTTGTCTAAGTTTTCACATATTTTTGTGTTTTTCGAAATACTGTGAATGCTATAGTGTTGTATAAAAAGCGGTGACGTTGTTGTTGACATAAAATGACCGTGTGGCACAAACTGCTAATTAAAACTACCAAAATATACCTCAATCCTGTGTACAGCAACTCGGGCCTCTGTTATGGTCAAGAATGCTTGCACTATAAAATGAACTCCTGTTAGACGGACAAGACTCAGCAGTGACAAAGTTGTGAACACGGCTCTCGGCGTGAGGTCTTGTCCCATGAATAAATGCACAGTAAATGTCACAAACAGAATTACAGGAAGAGAGAATGAAAAGTAGCCGAGATTGAAGGCACGTATTGCTGCTCCTTTCATAACCATCATCATCTCAGATCTACACAAAACATGAATTTTTAGAGTTCCAGCATTATACAACAAATACATCACTTTATAAACAGTATTTCTCTATACAGGGTTTTTTAGGTTGCTTGAAAATGAACAGTTAGCTCGTGCGTACACAGAGCAAGATACTTAATATGAAATGTACGGAAATGTAATACACACATGTGCTAGTTGATCAAGCATCTCAATACAGCGTTTTTCAGGAAAGTTGCATTCAAAGTGTAATGTGTAATGTCATCACGTGAGAAATTGTCCAATCAGATTTCTTTGGTCATGTGGTCGGGAGCGTGATAGTCAGTGAGCAGATGATGGCCGATCTACAGCATTGCTGTTATGAAGAATTCAAGCTGCGGGTTTGCTACAGCAGCCCAGGACTACTACTCTACCACTACCAGCTCCCGTAGCTCTGCCAGCTCCCACAGCTGTCACTGCCACTCTGCCAGCTGTTTCGGCCATGAAGGAAACCGAATCAAAGTCTAACATCAGTGACGAAACTGTGAATGTGTTAAGAGATATTCTAATCAGGATATTTCATCCTGAGAAAAAATGAGACTCTACGTCTTTAAATCGATGAAATTCGTAAACTCAACCTCCTCAGAGAAGAAATACTAGAGCAGCTAGGAAAAAAGCTCATAAAATTTGATTTAAAATTTGACATTGGGTACCTTGCTGGTTCTCAGAAAATTTGTTTCAATGAGAGTGATGACATGAAGAAAGAACTGGCACGTGTAGATAAGAAAGGCAAGAGTTTGTGGTGAAATGGTTTGAAGAAAATAGTTGAAGATGTGACAATTTGTGTGGACTACTCAGATTTTTCTGATGATGAGCAATAGCCAGCTAAAAAGCCCAAGCTGAATGCCTTGAAATCAAAAGACCACCGAGTAGAAGCATTGCAATGAACTCAAGGAAAAACATCACAACAAGATCCAGTATAAACTGTGGGCGAGGCCCTTGATGTTAAGCAACACAGTAGCAAAGAAGATCCTCCTGCTGGACCAATATGGAATTCACAGAAGTCCAAAATTCAGAGCAAGACTAGCGTTGATGCAATGGCTACAGCATTTACTGAGATGGCTAATTCTGTTTTCACAAAAGAAAACACAGCTAGTAAGACAAAGCCAGCAATATCGCCTTCTCGCACTATTGGTATTTCTCCTAGTAGAAGAATGGATCTTCAAGAGCGGTTTCTTAAACAAATTGATCTACTCCATAAAATGTTTGAAAGAGGAGCAGTTATAGCTGAACAGTTTGAAAAACGAAGAGATTCTTTGCTTTCACAGTTAGATGGATTGGCAAATGATAATAATGTAACCACATAATACTAAAATGTGCTTCAATCACTTCAATTATTTATCAGTTTCAATATTATGTTCAAATCAAGAAATTTTTGACAAATAAAACAACAGAGTCAAGAATAATTAAATGGTTTTCTGGTATCCAGCATGCTTTATGTAGCCAGCACAGTTTTCAGCAGTTACAGAATTAAAAGCCATTAACAACCGTGGTTCTGTTGTGAGTCGTGACATCATATGCGAATTCATTGGCTCTGATGAAACTTTTAACCTTGGAAAACGATTCCTCTAACGGATTGTAGTCAGGGCTATAAGGTGGTAGAAATCTGATCAAAGCACCAGTGTTGGGAATTGACCTAACCACTCTATCCACATGGTGGATTGAAGCATTGTCCATCACTACAACAGACCTTGCATTACTACCATTAAAATGGTTGCAGTATTGAAACAAGGCATCTGTCTATAAAATCTCCAAACACATTACCAGTTATTGATTCATCATTTGTATCAAACTCCTCAATCCCTCTCGTAGACATTATGGCAATTGTTGATAAACGTTTCCCTCACATAGTAAGATGATAACTAGTTGGTACCATACCTCTTCAATGATAACCATAATTTCTTCGTCCACTCTTATGATCATTGCCAGTCTCATCTAACCAGACGATCATGTCCGCATCAAGATATGCCATTTCAGTCATGAACTGTTCTCTAGCTTGATAACATTGCCTAATTGAGATGTGTCGCAGTTTCTTTTGTGTCAAACCCAAGTGTTTTAATGTTCTATAGATGGTTGAAACACTTACTCGAACACCAGTCACTTGGTAAATAATTCATATCTTCTTAATTCGGAGAAATACATGCCAGGATTGGCAACCACCGCTTCTAGCAACTCAGTAGGATCTTCTAATACTCTTGCGGGCCCATGCCTATATTCAGTTATGGGAGCAACATCCACAGATGAGTTGTATCGTGAAACAAGTCGGTTCACAGTTGATGTATGGACATAAAGCAGCTCAGCAATAGTTTTGCACTTCAACCCCTTATACAGATGGAGCCACAGAATTCTCCAACGGAGATCAATTGAAAAGGCTTTTGGCATCTTCATTACAATTAATCACGTGATACGCCATAAAATTATCACGTGACTAAGATGACAATCGTTAATTTAGATGCTGCAACGCTCTTGAAAAACGCTGTAATTGCAGTGTTGTAATTAATCAATACACACCTGTTATGAAGACTTGGAACTTTCAATCTTATAGTTATAAGTAACATTAATTTTTTAAGACCGTCTAATAGTTAATACTATGTACTTACTTTCTGATTTTGTTAACAACATTACTGAAGGCGTACTCCCAGGCATACATCTTGATCACTCTGATACCCACAATTACTTCGTTCATTACTTTGATGCGTCTATCAGTAATACGAGCTGCCTTGAGTCTGAGAAAAGAGAAGAATTCAATGCAACAAAGCCTAGCAACAAAAAAGTTAAGTTAGCACAGAGTTAGCATTTAAATTTCATAAATTGTAATTGTACGATTTTACTTGAAAAATTTGTGTGAAATTAATTTTTCACATCAGTCAGTGTATGACTTACCTAAAAATACTGAATAACTTTGCAGTGATAATTTGAAAGGGAGCCTGCACTAACACTAGTACTGCAGCACAGAATGCAGACACTCCGAGCTCATTATACAACAGATACGTCACCACAGCAAGTTGCAATGGACTTATCCACAGGAAATGGTAATAAATAAATGCCTAAATCATACATAAAGTAGTAAATTTATACAGCAAGTGAGAAATTGAGCTAACCAAATCGAACTTGTGTACATCATTAGAGGCTAAATTCACAATGTGCCCAATGGTTAGTTTACTCACAGTGGTTTGATTCAAAGATAAAACCTATGGAAGACAATGAACAAATCAACATATACACGATCCTTTCAGATGGTATTTTTGCGAAACCTTAACCTCAAAATTTTAGGGAATATACAAATTAGAGCTGGCACCCAGAAACATGAAATGGGGTGTACCTTTTGATAAATGGCACTAGTTGTAATCACTCTAACATCCATACTGGTCATGTAGCCCATGTGAAAACCAAGTCCATGAATAAAGGCGACACCACAGCCACTCAGCAGCAGTCCTAGGCAGAACAGACAAGCATCTCTTACTTGCTCACTGGTCGGGTCTTCATAAGAGAAATATTCAGCAATGTATCCAACAAATATTGACTGAACAACTTGGAGTGAGACCTAATAATAAGCACATTGTAAACCATGCATGCAACTATATGTCAGTGTCTCATTCAACATACCTCTATAAGATTCAATATGCCTTGAATTATTATCCTCCACCATATACACTTTGTGATAGCAAGCCAAAAACGAGTATTATTAGAACCTCTTTTCAACTCTTGCTGCCAGTGCCTGAGTGTAAGTGTAAAAGTTTCTGTACTCAAATCCTAATTCTGGTTATGCGGATAAAATTAATGATGTTACATGTATATTCTAACACTACGATAATTATATGCATCATGTATTGTATACCTGTTAAATTTATTTAGCAACAGATGTGAGTCAGCTTCTGATGGAAATTCATACAAATCTGAATGCTCAAGAGGAGTACGCACACCAGTGCAAAACAAAGGATCGAGCCAACTACACGTACAAGGGAAGAAGGAAAAATTTTACATTTGAAGTCAAGACCGTCTAGACCTACCAGAAAAATAGCCTTGAAAATATATTGGCTTTGACTCTAGGATTCTTAGCAGGAAGGGTAGTTCTCGCAGTTGGTTCTTCCATGAAGATCGATGAAGATGGCGAAGTCGATCGTCGTTAAAATAGGCGGGGTAAGGAGGAGTGGCTAGTGCTTC